>SJYV01018022.1:265844-278536 GCA_006410875.1 Neotragus pygmaeus
TATTTCTTAATTAAAAGTAACAATAGCAAATCCAATACATGTTAGAAGTGATACACTTCTAATGAAAAATAACTATTTCTTAAAAAACAAAACAAACTGAGAAAGCAGCCCTGTTTTACATTTTTGCAAATCTCTTTCGTGTCTGGTTTAGTAGAATTTAGCTGGGTATCTGCTTCTGCATTCAAACCGCTTCTACATTTAAACCATTGCACCATTGTTTTGGTTGAAGTACATGAAGAGAGTTAGCCCTTTCAGATTACTGTACATTCTTCTTGATGTTACACTAAAACTCAACAAGTGATGGTTTCTTAAAGGTTAGATGCAAAGTAGAATTTGAAACTGTATCAAGAACTTTTCATATTGGGACTGTGAAATCCATTAGTCTGTCTTGCACTTTGATAGTTACAAGTCTATCTTGTAACTGCACACATCAGATAATACTGGTTCTCAAAATTACAGAGATCTTCCAAATATTGACACATTTCTATCAATAAATATTTTTTAAAAATCACATTCATTATTATCACCAATCTCATGAGAAAAGGCTAAGTACTATAAGGCTCACAGTGAAAAATTAGTTTTCCAAAAATCTAATTTTTGCTTGAAAGCTCTAATTTTGTCATACTGGCAACAAATATTATTGGTTGGTTTCTTGAAGTGACAGGCTCACTTCATTCGTTTTCCAGACATGAATGGCCACAGTGGTGTCAGCTGTTCTTTCAAGTAAAAGTGATGTTCCATGAAAATAGTAGCTAGTTCATCTTGCAACTCAGCAAGTATGTAACTGCTTTTCCTTGAGAAAATGTTGTACTCTTCATATGCAGAGATGCTTTATGCATACATATTATGTCACAGAATATTAAAAATATGCACACTCAAGAGTCAAGATTTAATAAAAGTAACATTTTTTAAAAAATGGGTTTTGTTTTATTTTTCCCACTAACTGTGTGGCAGTCAAGAATACAATGGCTACCAGGATAAGTAGCTACCACTACTTTTATACCATCAGTGCAAATACAGTGAAAAGTGCAATAACATCTTAGTAACATACTTCAGTCCCTCAGTGACTTTTTCAAACTCTCATCATTCCAATGTTCCCCGAACTTACTCTACCCTCTTTAGTCTCAGCAAATCATCCTACACACAGAGACCACAAAGAACTCTGACTACGTTCCCACTATCTAGATGTTTCTCTGCTTATGTCCACTTTCCTTGACTCACTCCCACTAATTCAATGTCATTCCACTGCTCTGTGCTCCACATCCCATCACCTCTCACCTCCTCAGGACTCCCTCCTTGTTATATATTCCCTGCTTTCCTTCATCTTCAGGCTTCCCCACTGGTTTCTTAATCTCAACAGGTAAACATGCTCAAGCAGTTCCCACCTTAAAATAATAAAATTCAGTTTAATGCTAGACCTCAGGTCCTCTTGTTGTGTCATTCTAAATCTTTTCTATCTTCATAGCCAACTTTTTTAATATAGAAAAGTTCATGCTGTGATTTTAGAATTACCTCCCATTAATTTCTCAAAATTGCATAAATTCTTTGAATGTCACCAATGATCTATGCTAGAAGTAACCACTTTCCAACCATCATCTGACCTGACCGTTCCATCGGATCTGACACAACTGACTGCTCCTCTTAACTGAAACTCTGCTTGATCTCTTGCAAACACAGTAAAACCTTCTGATTCTTTAAATCTCATTTCAATGCAATTTCCTATGTAAAGCCTTCCTTAACTCCCAAAGGTAGGCTTTGGCGCTCTTTCACAAAGTTCAGTATGTATAAATATATTGGTATATGACCTAATTTTTTGCCTCTATCAGGATAATGATCAAATTGTATGATAACTTTTCTTGCGTATTTGTTACCCGAGTAGAAAATAATCATTCTGAGAAACTGACCATGTGGGCTCTACAGTCAAAGTGTCTGGATTCAAACCTGACAACACACCTGGAAACCAACTGAACCTCACTGTGACACATTTATCTCATCTGTAATGTGGGGATAACAACCTACTTCACAGGGTTAAGAATTAGATACATTACTACACTTAAACATTTAGAAGTACAGCATAATAAGTACTCCATAAATGTGAATTACTATGAATTCTTCTTCTCCTTTAAAAACTATACAAGTCATGAATATGTGTTCTTCTTAACACTAAACAAATAAATAATACATAATATAGAATAACTGTCAAAGTCCCTCTTTACCACTCTTTCCCCTAACCACACCCATAACCATTAGTGACTTTTTGATGTATGGTCTATACTTTTAACTTCCATATTCTGGTTGCCTAGTATAATGGTAATCCAAATATTCAAGAAATGATAAAAGGAATGCAATTTCTGACTTCTATACACTAAAAAAAAAGGACATTTGCTATTTTAATGCACTTTCACATATATTAGTACATCTTAAGCTCATAACCCTGTTGAGTAAGCAAGGAAAATATTATCCTAATGATGCAACTCAGGTACAGAGATTTGTCAAGGCTACACAGCCAGTAAATAATTGCTAGGCCTAGAACCCAAGTTTTCTTTTTCTACTGTACAACAATTGTACTTGGAAGACTCAGATATACATCTCTCTCTAAGAATGTACTCATAGCCTATAATTGAATTTATGCTTTTTTCTTTTAGAAATTAAAAGCCTGTTTAATCTGTTCTCTGGTTCTCCCAATCCCACACATAGTTCTTTTGGCTATACCTAAGTACTAAGATATCTTACCTATCTGTAGGCAGGTTATAAAGTGCAACATATGGCACTAAATTACCCTTGGTCTTAGGAGTTTATATAAATCTTAGGGATTTATGTATGAAAATGGGGTAGGTTAATTGTATACTGATCTCTTCCCTGACAGACAATATTATCAAGAACTTTTAGAAAACACACTTCAAGATTGGAAAAGTGTGTTTGTGGGAGATGGGTAAATTTCTTTTTCTCCCTAAGATCAAATCTTTAACTTTTATTTCAAGATTAAATCTATACAAAATGCCAAAAGGAAAAAAAAAAATTCCATCATCAGAGTGTTATAAGGGAAAATTTGTACTGAATCAAAGACTGAGTAGTCTTCACTGTAGTATGGGAAGAAAAGATTTATGTTTTTCACCTTTTATTCATTTATTTTTTGCATAGGCCCTATAATATTCAGAACTATAGCACTGCAGTACATGTATGTAGTTTATAAATATAATATTAAGATATGAGTGCAAGTTTTTAACAGGTGATCAAAAATGTTTGGAGTCTCCTTTTCCATGATACTATGACCCAAATGCTCTTTAGACTGCTATTATAATGTTATGTGTAAAATAAATTCATGGAACTACAAAGTGTTCTGAGATGCTTACTACACATCTGAAGCATTAATTATCTGCAAGTGTAAACTCGGCTCAGAGGTAGTGTTTTTCTGACCTGTACATACACACACACTTATAATAAAGATATACATGTATATTTGCATTCATATGTAGATGTGCATACATTCTTTCTCAAAAGAGAAACTTTCTGAACCATACTTCTGAGTGGGGAGGAAAAGAACAGAGACAACCAGAAATTTAATACATTCCAGGTGCTTTGGTATTTCATGTGAACAACTCTAAACTTTGAGCTATGATTTGAATATGAGTACCAAAAGTGCATTTGTTACACAATCAAAATACTATAATTACACTAACTGCTATGTGAGTTATTGCAGTTTTTGAAAATTAACACTAAGAAAGTTATATGACGGTTCTTACCTGCTTGAAATTTGTAACTGCTTTAATAACAGGAGAAGCTGTTATCAGGAGAATATCTTCTGATGGAAAATTAATTGCCAACTTTTTTTAAAAAAAGAAAGGAAAATTATGATAAGTATTAGTACATAGAGGGGTGAGACAGATAAAGCAATTTTAAAGTTATTAACTTAGGAAACTAAAAACTCACTGTTTTCCCTTTAAAGGTCTCCATTATCCTGGGTCTTGGCTATATTTATGGGATAGTGGTGAGAAGTGTTCAACTCTGATATTGATTAAAATGAAACATAACATTTACACTACACTCTAACAATTACCATGAAAAGGATGAGAAGGAATTATCTTCCTAATTAACAGTTAAATCAACTTCTCTTCAAAATAACTTCATTTGTCTTAAGCAAAATGAAATCACAGCAAGCTTCTAATAAAACACTTAAACCTTTAGCAACTTTCCCAAATGCTGTGGCATGCTTACTCTTCCAAATGCCCAACCAGTATAGACTCTGAGAGTCTATCAAAATCCGGAGGTTTAATCTGCCAATGTTTCATCATGTTCCTTAGCTACAACCTCTTTCTTGCTTACTTTAAATTTCCTGAAAGGATTTTCTTAACCCCTGCAGCTCTGTAACTCCATCTATTTTTATCTGTCTCTGCTTGTGATTAGGAAACACTTTGTTTTTTGCTTGTGCTTTTTGGTTTCCTGTTATGCACGTTAACTTTTAAGAAATAAATGTTATTGTAAAAACCTTAAAAAAAAAAAAAAACACCAACTGAGCAAGCTCATTCACCTACACATCCATTATTCTTTTTTGTACCACCTTACTTAAATTTTTTATAATATTTGACATTATCAATCTCTCCTTTCCTATGTATATTCTGTAATTTATTTCCTCACTTTCTGTTTCCATTATCATACTACTAATATCACCTCTGTGTTGGCCTTCCAGTCTTATATTGACCAGCTTCCTCTGCTCCAAACACACTGTAATTAATAATCTTTCAAAATTTTTCATTTGATCATGTTACTCCACTGGTCACAATCATTTGACTACTTGTAAGTTTCTGTTAAATTCTTAGCATGACTTCAAAGATCCTTTATGATCAAGTCCCTGCCAGTCTTCCTGGCTTCATCTCTGGGTCACCTTCCCCAAGCACCATAAGTTTTGCTGCTTCCAGATGGTTCTATGCTTTTTCACCTGAGATTACATTGCTACCTCACTTTGGAATATCTGTTTTTTCTTGTCTACCTGGTAAACTCTTACTCATTCCTCTGTACAGGCATAACAGATACTGCGGGCTTGGTTCCTGACCACTGCAATGAAGTGAAGACTGCAATAAAGTGAATTACACGAGAATTTTGGTTTCCTACTCCAGTACTCTTGCCTGGAAAATCTCATGGATGGAGAAGCCTGGTGGGCTGCAGTCCATGGGGTCGCTNTGCATGGGGATGATCCAGAGAGATGATATGGGGTGGGAGGTGGGAGGGGGGTTCAGGATTGGGAACTCACATACACCCGTGGTGGATTCATGTCAATGAATGCCAAAACCAATACAGTATTGTAAAATAAAATAAAGTAAAAATAAAAAATTAAAAAAATAATAAAATGCATAGCTAATAAGTCTCTCAGCATTTAAGTTATAGAAAGGTGAAAGTATTTTAAGAAGAATTAGCAAACAAGTGTACCATTAAATTTTAAAAGAATCAATTAATTATAATCATTTTTTTAAAGAAAACAGAAAGTGTTTTACTTGTAGGAGAAGCATTACTCTCTGGCAGTATTTTCAGATATTGCCAGTAAAGAGATTTATAAGTACGCTTTTTCTTGGGATTTACAAATACTTGCAAGAGTGAGTGAGTGAAATATTTGCACAAATAATTACAACTGGAATCCTTTTGTGCCATATCTCTCTTCACTGCATTAAAGATCCTGTCCAGATTACCCACTTCTTAACGATCCTTATGGCAGAGAGAAGAGAAACTAAAGAGCCTCTTGATGAAAGTGAAACAGGTGTGTAAAAAAGCTGGCTTAAAACTCAACATTCAAAAATGAAGATCATGGCATCTGGTCCCATCACCTCAAAGCAAATAGACTGGGAAATAAGGGAAAGAGTGTCAGATTTTATTTTCTTGGGCTCCAAAATCACTGCAGATGGTGACTGCAGCCATGAAATTAAAAGACACTTGCTCCTTGGAAGAAAAGCTAAGACTACCTATACAGCATATTAAAAAGCAGAGACTTTACTTTGCCAACAAATGTCCATATAGTCAAAGGTATGGTTTTTCTAGTAGTCATGTATCAATGTAGAGTTGAACCATAAAGAAAGCTGAGCACCAAGGAATTGATGTTTTTGAACTGTAGTGCTGGAGAACATACTTCAGAGTCGCTTGGAGATCAAACCAGTCAATCCTAAAAGAAATCAACCCTGAATATTCATTGGAAAGACTAATGCTGAAGCTGAAGCTCCAATATTTTCTCCACCTGATATGGAAGAACTGACTCAGAAAAGCCCCTGATGCTAGGAAATATTGAAGGCAGGAAGAGAAAGGGATGAGAGAGGATGAGATGGTTGGATGGAGCCACTGGACATGAGTTTGAACAAGCTCTGGGAGTTTGTAATGGACAGGGAAGGCAGATGTTCTGCAGTCCATGGGGTTGCAAAGAGTCGTACATGACTGAGTGACTGAACTGAACTATAGTTGAAGCATCATATAGGCTATTTAAATAAATAGTATTCAGCCATTTGTAGAAGACACACCTATACATCTCTGTTGTGTGTATGTGTATAAATATTGTTATATTATATATAGGCGGGTATGTTTATATGTAAGGATGCATAAATATTAAATTGAAGATACAATTAACAAAGAGGCTTCCTGAAACAGTTGTTGTCTTGAAAATTAAATTTCATTCATTGTCTAGTGAAGAAGACATTGTCTTCCTTATAATAATAGTATTCTTAAATGTAATTTAAGTCTCATACACTATCCTATTACTAGCTTGTCCTCTTCACATAAATTATTTACATCTAGTTTCCTTATATATTCATTTTATGTGTCTTTTGCTTTTAGAAAGAATGTTCTTTGAAGTTTTCTCTCCCTACCACATCCCTAATACCTAGAACCATCCCTGGCATGCTAATTATTATCACATTGTTAAAATAATTATCACATTGAAATAATGAGATAAGTTCGCTGAGACCTGAAGTTTCAACAATCAGCTAGAACTTTGATGATGTTTGTCACTAAGTTGTGTCTGACTCTTTGCCACCCTATGGATTGCAGTCTGCCAGGCTCCTCTATTTATGGGATTTTCCCAGTCAAGAATACTTTAGTGTGTTACCATTTCCTTCTCCAGGGAATCATCCCAACTCAGGGATCAAACACACAATTTCTGCATTGCAGGTTGTTTCTTTACCACTGAGCCACTAGAGAAGCCCTCAGCTATAATTCAGTTCAGTTCAGTCACTCAGTCATGTCCAACTCTTTGCGACCCTATGGACTGCAGCATGCCAGGCTTCCCTGTCCGTCACCAACTCCCAGAGTTTACTCAAGCTCATGTCCATTGAGTTGGTGATGACATTCAACCATCACATCCTCTGTCGTCCCCTTCTTCTCCTGCCTTCAATTTTTCCCAGTATCAGAGTGTTTTCAAATAAGTCATCTCTGCATCAGGTGGCCAAAGTATTGGAGTTTCAGCTTCAACATCAGTCCCTCCAATGAACATTCAGGACTGANATGAGATGGCTGGATGGCATCACGGACTTGATGGACGTGAGTGTGAGTGAACTCCAGGAGATGGTGATGGACAGGGAGGCCTGGCGTGCTGCGATTCATGGCTTCATGAAGAGTCGGACACGAGTGAGCCACTGAACTGAACTGAACTAATGATGTTCAAAGGTGATATTTAAAATATTAGCAGTGAAATCACACAAACACTAAACAGTCAGAACAGAAAGCAAGTCACCAGCATGATATCCTTAACTTTCACTGAGTGCAGCTAGAAGTCATTTTGCTGTTCGCGAGCTTTATAAGGTGTGATGATGCTTTGAATTAGAGTAAATCTTACTTATTATCTCTTACAATTTTGCCTCCTCACCTGAAACTCCAATTACATTTTCTCACTTTATCCTCTATATCTTTACCCTCTCATTGTTTGCATGTGCCTTTTTATCTTTGGAATAATTTCTGGATATTTTTTTCACCCTATCTTCTTGTTTTTAGTTTTCTCTATTGGAGTAATAATATTTTTTAGAAACTTTCCAGTAGGTTTAAATTACCACTGTTACATTTCTATTTCTAGTAGTTTTGCTTGGGTCATTTCAAACAGTTTTATTTTTTTTATATATTTAAGCCTCTCTTTAATTTTTAAAAAATATTTTATGATCTATATCTGACTATTCAAATGTTTGAATGGTTAATTTCTGCTTTTTTGTTTCTCTGCTGGCTCTTGCTCATGGTGCTATAATTTCTTGTGTGCTTTCTTATTGATATAAACAGTTTGCTGACTGAAAAACACAAATATTAAACTATTTTGTTTTATTTTCTAATTGGAAGGACTGATGCTGAAGCTCTAGCACTTGGGCCACCTGATACAAAAAGCTGACTCATGGGACAAGACCCTGATGCTGGGAAAGATGGAAGGCAAAAGGAGAAGAGAGAGGCAGAAGATGAGCTGGTTGGACAACCTCACCGACTCAAAGGGCAAGAATATGAGCATCCTCCAGGGGATGGTGAAGTACAGGAACCCTGGTGTGCTGCAGTCCATGAGGTCACCAAGAGTCAGACACGACTTAGCAACTGAATACCACCAATTTTCTTTTTCCATTTTTGTAAATGAAAAATTCAAATTACCAGAATGAATATTCTTATAAGATTTAACATAGGTGCTTGGAGATGACATGTGATTAAAAAAAATACATGAGCTTTACAATTAGGCATAACTGGGCTGTGCAGNATATCCATTTCACTGGGCTCCTCCCCTGCTCAAGAACCTTCAATGACTCCCCATGGCCCTTGATATTGTTTGTCAAACCCAGGGGAGGAAATTCAAGGTCAGCTCACCTAGGGACTAAGGAAGGATCCAGAAAGAACCAAAGCCCCAGAAAAAGATGCCCCCTTAGTTCTCCTGGCCCTCCCCTCCCTCTCTTCTTTTTCTACTTCTCTGCCATCTGAGCAGCTCGTGCTGGTAAAGCCCATGGTAGGCCTTAGCCAGGCAGACTGAGAACTCCCGCCTGTCCTGGGGCATTGTTTTCTTGGGTCCAGAGACCCGAGACATCTATATTCCCACACCAGTCACCACCACAGCAGGGTGATTGAGACCAGCAAAGCTGATAAAGAACAGGGGCCCAGGCTCCCTAAGCAGGGCAAGGCCTGGGCCTGGGTATCTTTACCAGGTTCCCCAGTGATTCCGACACCAACCACGGTTTGAGAGCCACTACTGAAGGGCAGGGCTAGATAAAAATATAATGTAAGCCATACGTGACTTCAAATTTTAAAAAGTAAAGAAGAAACAGGTGGAATTTAGTATATATTCTATTTAACTCAACATCCCAAATATTATCATTTCATCAGGTAATCAATATAAGAAATTATTAAGATTTTTTCTATACCAAGTCTTTGAAAGCTACGGTGTATTCGATACTTACGGCACATCTCCATCCAGCTGCTAAATTCTCATCCATGATACTTGAGCTGTATTTGGATTTCACGGATGTCCATAACCAAGCTGTATCAAAGCAGTGTCACCAAGTCATCCTTGCTTACTCACTTCTTGGTTTTCCTTTTTTTTTTTTTTTTGGCCATGCTGCATGACATATGGGATCTTAGTTCTCGGACCAAGAATTGAACCTGTACCCTCTGCAGTGGAAGCTTGGAGTCTTAACCACTGGACTACCTGGGAAGTCCACAAGTCCTGGTTTTAAAACTCAGAGTTCCACAGCCTGAAAGCCCAATTCCAGGAAAACCAGGACACCTGGGCAGCCTCTTCCAAACATACGTCAATGTTTTCCAATAACTAAATCATCATTCTTTAATTTTAAATTAATTAAAATGAAGTAGAATTAAAGCTTCAATTTCTCATGGCACTAGTTCCAGTTTCAAGTATTCAATAGCCATGTACGGCTAATGTCTACCATACTGGAGAGGATGGGTCTACTAGCGAGAAAGCCTCTTCCTTCACATAAGTCCAACTACGGAGGATCAGAGCTCGGCTTTCTCAGGAGAGCCATGGTCCCTAAAAGAGTTACAGGTGGGAGGCCCACATCATAGAACATCTATTAGGCAACACAAGGGGGATGTGATGGACATTAGGAAGCCATTGCAACGATCTAGGACATGGGAACATGATGTTCAAGGTGAAGAGACAGCTGGATTACAGAGGTGTGCAATAAATAAAATCAAGACCTGTTTTAAACGGGGGCGGGGGTGGCGCAAGGAAGCGAGAGGAACCAATCCAGGATAATTCCCTGGTCAGCTCCCCCTGCCCTCATCCACCATTACCACCAGCAACCAGACTGATTCTAGAATATTCCAATAATCTATTGCTATTAAATATAGTGGTTTAGAACAACTATAATTATCTAATTATTGCCTTCCATGGTCTGAGAGGGGGATCAGGCTCAGCTAAGTGGTCCTTGCTCAGCGTCTCTCGTTCGTGTCAGGTGAAGCCTCCCTCCCCAGGTCTGGGGGCTGTCGGATCTGCCCGGAGGTTTCTGTCCTCCACTGGGGCTGTTGGCTGGAAAACTGTGCTCTGCTTAGACGCTGCATTGTGTCTGACTCTTTGCAACTCTGCCACGCTCCTCTGTCCACGGCATTTTTCAGGTGAGAATACTGACGTGGGTTGCCATTCCCTCCTCCAGGGGATCTTCCCGACACGAGGGTCAAACCTGTGTCTCCTGCGTCTCCTGCATTACCGGTGGATTCTTTACTCACTGAGCCACTGGGGAAGTTGGAACACTGCTATGGGCCGAAGCGTGTCCACCATGCCTCACAATTCATATGTGGAAGTCTTAACCTCAACTACTTTAGAACATGACTGTATTCGGAGAAAGGGTCTTTAAAAAGGTAATTAAGTTAAAACGAGGTCATTAGGGTGGGCTCTAGTCAATATCATCAGTGTGCTCATAAGAGCAGGAGATTAGAAGGAAGACCACCGGAGGACACCGGGGAGAAAGTGGCCATCTACAAACCCAGGAGAAAGGCTTCGGAAGAAACGCACCCTGGGTCTTGAGCTTCCAGCGCCCAGAATTGTGAAACCACACACTTCTGTTGTTTAAGGCCCCCAGTCTGCATTCTGCAGACCTAACAAAGCAATATGAATTTCCATCTGTGATCCATCCACGGAGCCTGTGTTTCTTCACAGCACAGCATATGGCTTCAGAGAGTGAGTGTCCCAAGGGGACCAGGTGGACACAGGATGACCAGGTATGACCTAGTTTTAGAAGTCACAGGTGTCATTTCCTCTGTAGTCACAGATTCAAGACAAGGGGACACTGACCCTCCGCCTAATGAGACAATGAGCAATGTCACGTTACCAGGAGAGCTTGCAGAATAAAAGACCTTGTGACCATCTTGGAAAACACAACCTGCCAGATCAGGCTGGTAACTCCAGGGACTGGCAACAATGTCATCAACCGAGACAGAGATTACGAGAGCAAGAGGAGAAGGTCTGGGATGGGTTAGATCGGCGGTCCCCAACCTTTTTGGCACCAGGGACTGGTTTCGTGGAAGACAATTTTTCCATGGACTAGGGGGCGGTAGTGGGGTTGGTGGTTTGGGGGTGATTCGAGCACATGACATTGACTTTGCACTTTATTTCTATTATTTCTTACATCAGCTCTACCTCAGATCGTAAGACGTTAGATCCAGAGGTTGGAGATGCCTGGGTTAGATGACGCGGTAAGGTGTGAACAGGGTGAGCTGCCCAAGCCTGTGAACATTTAGGTGGACGTAACCAACCACCAAGCTTCCCTGGTGCACAGAGGTAAAGAACCCGCTTGCCAATGCAGGAGGCACAAGAGACTTAGGATCAATCTCTGAGTCAGGAGGGTCCCCTGGAGGAGGAAATGGCACCCCACCCCAGTATTCTTGCCTGGGAAACCCCATGGACAAGAGGAGCCTGGCGGGCTACAGACCATGGGGTCACAAGAGCCAGACATGACTGAGCACGCATACACACACATCCCCAACCATCAGCAAGTTAAACATGTGAATCAGGGCTTCAGGAACATGTTCTGGGCTAGAACTGTCAATTTAGGGCCCCTCAACATTACTTTGTCAACAAAGGTCCATCTAGTCAAGGCTATGGTTTTTCCTGTGGTCATGTATGGATGTGAGAGTTGGACTGTGAAGAAAGCTGAGCGCCAAAGAATTGATCCTTTTAAACTGTGATGTTGGAGAAGACTCTTGAGGGTTCCTTGGACTGCAAGGAGATCCAGTCAGTCCATTCTAAAGGGGATCAGCCCTGGCTGTTCTTTGGAAGGAATGATGCTAAAGCTGAAACTCCAGTACTTTGGCCACCTCATGCGAAGAGTTGACTCACTGGAAAAGACTCTGATGCTGGGAGGGATTGGGGGCAGGAGGAGAAGGGGACAACAGAGGATGAGATGGCTGGATGGCATCACCGACTTGATGGACATGAGTTTGAGTGAATTCTGGGAGTTGGTGATGGACAGGGAGGCCTGGCATGCTGCGATTCACTGGATCACAAAGAGTCAGACGCGACTGAGCGACTGAACTGAATTGAACATATCAGAAGTCAGAAGTTGAGTCCACTCTGTTATCTTGAGAGAAGATAAAGGGTGAGGGAAAATACCAGCTAGCTATTTCTGCATAATAAATCATTCCAAATCTTAGTGGTTAAAAATAATACAGTGGACCCTTGAACAAGGTGGGGATTAGGAATGCTGATCCTCCATCAGTTGAAAATCTGCTTATGATTTTTTTAAATATTT
>SJYV01018022.1:280157-317360 GCA_006410875.1 Neotragus pygmaeus
ATGGATGTGAGTCTGAGTGAAATCTGGGAGTTGGTGATGGACAGGGAGGCCTGGCATGCTGCAATTCATGGGGTCGCAAAGAGTTGGACATGACTGAGCGACTGAACTGAACTGAACTGAACTGAAGAAGTCAAAGGAATTTCAAATGTTCCATTCCTGAGCCTGAAACTGTTTAAACACAAAAAAAGGAACACAATGTTGGTTTCTTATTTGGTCAACACATCTGCCAACCAGAAATGTCATAATGGTTCCCAAGTTTCTCAAAACAGTATTTCCATCATGTCTCTCTATATACTTTGGGTCTTTTTATTTTTCCAATTTAAAATGAATTATATGGGAGGGAGGATTTATAGGGAGAGGACATATGTATACCAATGGCTGATTTATGTTACTATATGTCAGAAACCAACATAATATTGTAAAGCAATTATCTTGCAGTTAAAGATAAATAACTTCTTGTTAAGATGGTAGCTGGCCAGTATATGATACTTTCCAGGTAAGAAACAATGAAAAAGCAAATTAAAAATGTACTTGTCAATTAAATTCTTTACACATCATTATAGCTGTACCAATGGTAAGACTTTCCGTTTGGGTTACAGAGTGATTAGGGAGTTCTTCAGGCACAACTGGCCCTCCTTCAACTTCCCAATCAGCCCACATAATCCTCTGTCCACATGTTAAGCTGATGCAGACTAGCAGGTTATATNTCAACAAAGGTCCATCTAGTCAAGGCTATGGTTTTTCCTGTGGTCATGTATGGATGTGAGAGTTGGACTGTGAAGAAAGCTGAGCGCCAAAGAATTGATCCTTTTAAACTGTGATGTTGGAGAAGACTCTTGAGGGTTCCTTGGACTGCAAGGAGATCCAGTCAGTCCATTCTAAAGGGGATCAGCCCTGGCTGTTCTTTGGAAGGAATGATGCTAAAGCTGAAACTCCAGTACTTTGGCCACCTCATGCGAAGAGTTGACTCACTGGAAAAGACTCTGATGCTGGGAGGGATTGGGGGCAGGAGGAGAAGGGGACAACAGAGGATGAGATGGCTGGATGGCATCACCGACTTGATGGACATGAGTTTGAGTGAATTCTGGGAGTTGGTGATGGACAGGGAGGCCTGGCATGCTGCGATTCACTGGATCACAAAGAGTCAGACGCGACTGAGCGACTGAACTGAATTGAACATATCAGAAGTCAGAAGTTGAGTCCACTCTGTTATCTTGAGAGAAGATAAAGGGTGAGGGAAAATACCAGCTAGCTATTTCTGCATAATAAATCATTCCAAATCTTAGTGGTTAAAAATAATACAGTGGACCCTTGAACAAGGTGGGGATTAGGAATGCTGATCCTCCATCAGTTGAAAATCTGCTTATGATTTTTTTAAATATTTATTTTTATTTATTTGATGGCATCAGGTCTTAGTGGCATAATAAAGTATCTTTCCTTGAGGCCCCCCGGGCCCAATAGTTGCAGTGAGCAGGCTTAGTTGCTCCACAGCATGTGGGATCTTACTAACAGTTCCCCAACCAGGGACTGAACCCACATCTCCTGCAAGGCAGATTCTTAGGGAACTTTCTGCTTATAATTTATAAATGACCCTCCATACATGTGGTTCCTCAGTACCCATGTCTCCACATCCACAGATTCAAACAACCATGGTTCTTAAGGCACTGCATTGTTCACTATTGAAGAAAACAATGTATTAATGGACGTGAGCAGTTTAAACCCAGCTGTTCAAGGGTCAGCTGTATTTATTATTGCTCTATAGATTGGTTGGGTAGTTCCTCTTCTGGCTTCAGCTGGCTCACTCATGTGGCTGCACGTGTCTGGATAGTGAGCTAGAAGGTCCCAGATCAGCTCACTCACGTGTCTGGTTGATGCCAGCTGTCAGCAGAGGATGGGGCTCAGCGGCAACAGCCGGAATACCTGGCCTCTCTTTCCACATGAACTTTTACTTAGGCTTCTTCACAGTGTCGTGGACTCAGGGGAGCCACCAAGCAGGCAGGCATCAATGCACAGGAGTTACCAAGTATATGTACTACCAAGCTAGGACCTTATTGGCCAAAGAAAGTCACAAGGCCAAAATCAATGTGGGATACCTTACCAGGAGACAAGATTCACTGGCAGCCACTGCTGTAAAAAACACACTACAGGAAGGAACACCAGGTGGGCCTCCACATATTTTAGGATTGGGCAGAAAAGAAACCAAAGAGGGAAAAACCAGGATAACCAAGAAAGAACCAGAAGGGTGCAAAGCTAAGGGAGCAAGAGAGAAGTGAATTCCACAAGAATGTGCAGAGCCAAGACAGGCATGACCTTGAGAATGAATGTCTCACCCTAGCCCAGCCTGAAACCATCTTCTCGATCTGACAGCCTAGAGGTCAGTTTCCTCAAATTCCCAATTATCATTTCAGNGAGCAAGAGAGAAGTGAATTCCACAAGAATGTGCAGAGCCAAGACAGGCATGACCTTGAGAATGAATGTCTCACCCTAGCCTAGCCTGAAACCATCTTCTCGATCTGACAGCCTAGAGGTCAGTTTCCTCAAATTCCCAATTATCATTTCAGGTGTCAGTGTCTCATAGCTTAAGCACCAAATACAGCTCAGTGAAAGCAATTCTGTAAATCCAACCAACGTGCTCTAAATTTGCAAACTTCATAACAGCCTGGCTTAATTAACTAGAAAGCCCAGGGTTTTCAAATTGTTTTTGACTCAAGACACAGAGAAATACCTTTGCATCAAGATCCATTGCATGTATGCTCACAGATGCACATTTAGGCCGGTGTGCACACATGTACACACGTAGCCAAGATGAAAGTTTCCTGAAACATAGAAAAGATCACAGTAATAGATCACCTGTTCTATGTGCAAAGTTCTGTGTCATTTTCTATTCAATTTTCTTTTTGAATACTAGTCATGCCCTGCTAAATTGATTTCACCACCCACTCATGTATCATAAATTACAGATTAAAAAACACTGACCAAAGGCCATCCAGAGCAGAAGTCAGAAAACTGACCAAATCCTGCCTTTAGCCTTGTTTGGTTTCACCTCTTGGGTTGCTTTAAGAATTTTAGGCCTTCAGTCAAGCCTCCCTTTCCCTGTACCATTTCCCAACTGTCTGCTACCCAACTATTTTATTCACCTTCACACTTGCCTGGCCCCTGAATGCATTTCTGTTTGGGCCTTCTAACTCTCTCCGTGCTAAAGGAAGAGATGTATGCATTTATACATCCCATGAATATTGAATACATGTCTCTCACCTGCCAGCCACATTTCAGGCACTGGGAATACAGCAAGAGGACAAAACCCACTGCCTTCACAGAGCTGAGATTCTAGAAGAGGGAGACAGACAAGCAAAACAAAACAGAAAGAATATTCTTCATTCTATGCAGATAAATTCTTGAGTGAAAGTAAAGTGGGAAGGGGGTCAAGATGCTTTAACAGCCGCCAGATTGCAGCCTTGGAGCCCCTTTGTGGAAACAAGGTAGCCCATATGTCCCCCTACCTTAGAGAGGTGGGTTGGGGAATGGAGGTAGGGCGTGGTCAGAATCTTCCCCAAAAAGAAAGTTCCCAGACAGCCCCAGCAGGTAAACCTAATCCATTGCGTCCCCAAAATACTCTGCCCAGGCGCAAAGCACCAGTACTTTAACCTAGAAAATCTCAAAATTCCAATAGGCCATTAAGGAGGAGCCACGGCAGAACGTTAGTCAGGGACATGCCGGTCCTGGGGTGGGACGCCCTGGGGGGTGTATTTCAGACTTTCCCCTCATTCTCAGCCCCTTCACCCTCTGTCCCGCCGGATAAACGGCCACCTCATTAGTTCTGCACACATGACCCTCTCGACCTGGCTCCTGGTGACTGCGCCTGCCTTATCTCTGGCCTCTCCTCCCTCACATTTTCCGCTCCAGCAAAGCCAAACACGGATCCGTGGGGGCTTTCACGCTTCTGTGCCTCTGGACACGCTGTTCCTTCTGCCTGGAAGGCCGCCGGCCGCCTCCATCCCCGCGTGCCCCTCCCCCTCCTCAGCGAGCTCCAGTTCATCCTTCAGAACCCACCCTGGATGTCCCCTCCTCCAGGAAACCCCACTGAAGCCCCATCTCCGTCCCCAGCACACACCGCCCACCCCTTCCCCCGACGCTTTATTTATTTTGCTTTGCTTCTCTGCACTGTAATTACCGGTTTCTCCAAATCTCTCCCCTCCCAGACTCGGGCCTCCTCAAGAGCGGGAATTCTGTGGGCCACTCGCTCTGCACCCAAAAGCGCCAAGTCCCGAGCTCGGAGGGACAGAGTTTGCACTCCGGCCCAGGCCGGCTCCAAAGGCCCCCGTTTCTGCCCTCCGCCTCCCCGTGAGGGCGCCGGGACCCGCGCTCNAAGAACTGACCCCTTGGAGAAGACCCTGATGATGGGCAAGATTGACGGCAGGAGAAGAAGCGGACGACATAGGATAAGATGGTTGGATGGTATCACCAACTCAAAGGACATGAGTTTGTGTAGGCTCTGGGGGCTGGTGATGGACAGGAAAGCCTGCTGTGTTGCAGCCCATGGGGCTGCAAAGAGTCAGACACGACTGAGCAACTGAACTGAACTAAACTGAAAAACCCCTGCTTCTGCAGCAAGTTAACCTAGTCAACATTTGATTAACTCTCTTACATTCTCCCTGGGACACATGAGAAATGTAAGTTATAGTACTAAGCAAGAGCACTTAATGTGAAAATATTTGCTACTATATGAACTGCTTCTGGGCTGTGAGAAAAACTCTGGAACTTTGAGCTTTCCTAAGGGCAATGATGGGTTTCCCTAGTGGTGGAGATAGTAAATAATCTACTTGTAATGCAGGAGATCTGGGTTTTTTCCTGGGTTGGGACAATCCCCTGGAGAAGGGCATGACAACCCAGTCCAGTATTCTTGCCTGGAGAATCCCCTTGGACAGAGGATCCTGGTGGGCTAAGGTCCATGGGATTGCAAAGAGTTGTACACAACTGTGAAACTAAACGGGAGAAACTCCCATGGACGGAGGGGCCTGGTGTGCTGCAGTCCGTGGGGTCACTAAGAGTCAGACACGACTGAGCAANAGGGGTATCTCCCTACCACCACCGTTCCTGACCTTCAATGTGGGATAGCTCCTCTAGGCCCTCCTGCGCTCCTCCCGGCCCCCCACCCTGGCTTCGGGCATGGGTGGCTCCTCCCAGCTGCCGCCCCTGGCCTGGGGGCTCGGGGTGACTCCTCAGGGTCTCCGCCCCTGGCCTCGAGCATGAGGTGTCTCCTCCCGGCCGCCCCTGACCTCGGACTCGGGGTGTCTCCCCCGAGCCTCCCCTGACCTGGGACGCGGGGTGTCTCCCCTGGCCGCCACTGACCTCTGACATGGGGTAGGTCCTCTCGGCCATGCTTCGTGCACCGGCCCAGCTCTTGTAGCTATTAGACTCTCCTAAAGCCTTGACCTGGGCTTATTTTTTTCTTATTTTTTTACTCAGAAGTGTTAGAATCAAAATGGGGCCACATGTGGCAGTAGTGAAGTTGTATAGTTTTTTTTTTTTTTTAATCTCATGCTTTGGTCAATGCCATATCCTAGCATTTAATGAATAATAATCACAGTTAATATTTGTTAAATGTGGCTGAGACAGGTGTAATTATATTCTGAGCCTTTTTCATGAATCATCTATCTTCATATCTCTGCCAAGAAGACACACACACACACACACACACACATATACACATGCATGTCCATGTATTTTCATATATAAATGAAGCAGTTGAGGCTAAAAGAAGTTAAGAAATATATATAATGTTTTGAAAAGGAACTAGGAGTTTAACAAAGGTCAGTTAGCCTGATTTTAAAAACCCTGCCCTTCCCACTATATTGGTGATCTTACCATAGTAGTTTTCAGCATCTTGTTGACATTTTACTTTTCAAAAGCACAACTGGGAATTTTTAAAATGCTTAATTGTACTTTTAATGTTATAACATTTGAACACATTTAGGCAATCTGTCCTGGTACAGACAGTTATTAATCTTAAAATCAAATAAAGCTCCAGAAACTTTCAAGTAAGACTCGAATTATCCTGGAACTCAAAGGGTTTGGTTCTGTTTCATAGCCTCTTTTATTTTCCAGTGTCCTTTCTGCAGGAGGGATTCTGGAAATGGACAGTTCCTAAGTATGCGATACTGTCTGAGGAAGTCTGAAGAAGTTTCAGAGAAACAAATAATTTCCATTGTCTTGTTCTTTTCTCTTGTCCTGCTAGCCTTTTCTACCTTGTTGCCCAGGTTAGCCTTTAGGATTTTCATAACCAGAGTACAACTGGTACTTTCAATATTGTTCAGGCATAGAGCTGTTTGCAGGGAAATGGTTGCAAATGTATATAGGCCCCCATGCACGAACACAGATATTTTAATTGGTAATCAAGGCTCCCCCTTTATGCTTTTTTCCTCCTTGCTCCTTCTTTTTCTTTTCCTTATAGCTCTCCTTCTTTTTTCCCTAATCATTTTTTGTGTGTCTGCAGGAGCAGATTCCATTCTTCTAGGCCTTTGCTCTCAGCTCCTGTTATGTGACTTCAACTAGGGTATTAGTAATAGTGATAAAGATTTCCCTGTCAAGAGAGATTTGTGTTTTAATAAGAGACTCTTGAACTAAAAAGTTTTTAAAATGCAAAAGAATGAATTTCAAGTTGCAGGAAGTTTGGGAGGTTAATTTGGGACATGAATTCTTCTTGAAACCTGCTTGCTATTAAGATAATTCATATTTCAAAAGTGGAGGTATGTGTTCAATAAAGAAACTGAATTATTACAAGCCAGAATCTGCTTTTTTTGGCTTCTCTGGTGGCTCAGATGGTAAACAATCTGCCGGGAGACCCAGGTTTGATCCCTGGGAGGGAAGCTCCCCTGGAGATGGGAATGACAACCTACTCCAGTATTCTTGCCTGGAGAATTCTATGGACAGAGGAGCCTGGCAGGCTACAGTCCATGGGGTCACAAAGAGTCGGACATGACTGAGAGAATCACACACACACACACACACTCAGAATCTACTATTATCACAGTTATAATTGGAATCACAGCTTCCTAGCCTTCATGTAAGCTGACACTATTCCATCATTTCACTTATGTAGGCTTCATATTCACACATTTATAGGATTATCAGGGCATTATACCTTTGAAGATGAAGAAGAGATTTTTTTTTTAATGTAAAAATCTCCAAATTTTAATTAAGTTAAGACAGTTACAGGAATTCCCTGGTGGTCCAGCTGTTAGGACTCCGTGCTTTCTCTGCAGGGGGCCTGGGTTAGATCCCTGGTTGGGGAAATACAATTCCACAAGCCTCTGCTGCTGCTAAGTCGCTTCAGTCATGTCTGACTCTGTGTGACCCCACAGATGGAAGCCCACCAGGCTCCACCATCCATGGGATTCTCCAGGCAAGAACACTGGAGTAGGTTGCCATTTCCTTCTCCAATGCATGAAAGTGAAAAGTGAAAGTGAAGTCGCTCAGTCCTGTCCAGCTCTTTGTGACCCCATGAACGACAGCCTACCAGGCTCCTCCGTCCATGGGATTTTCTACACAAGAGTACTGGAGTGGGTTGCCATTGCCTTCTCCACCACAAGCCTCTAATCACGGCCAAAAAATAAAGATACTGCTTTAAAAAAAAGGGTCATGATAGTTTTTTAAACTGTGATTAATTTACAATATTGCATTAGTTTTAGGTGTACGGAAAATATATATTTTGGTAGTTTTTAAAGATAATTTTCCATTATAGGTCATTATAAGATGCTGAATACATTTCCCTGTACTATACAGTAAATTTTTGTTGCTTAAGAAAGATTTTTAAATATTTGTCTACAATTTTTTTGATAAAATTAATTTTCATTCTTATAATGCCTATCCATGATTTCAATTTTAAAAGTATTGAATTCATCAATATATGATTTGTTATGTAGGAGGTAACATTGCCAGTTGCTGAAATTCTATTCCTTTAGACATTTCAGAATTTGCTCTCACTCTTCTAATCTACTTACAAGTCAGGTAATCTCTATCAGATGTGCTCTTTCTGCACTGTCTGAGATTTCCTTTATAGGATTTGTGTGACACTTCTTACTGAGCATAACTGTTGTTCTAAATAACAAGAAATGTTCCCACAGGGAAGAAAGAGGGGGTATTTTCAGAACCTGCATCTCGTGTAGTCCTGTCAAAGTTTTTGTAATTCTAGATGCGATGGTGTGGGACAAATGCCTTTGCATCATTGGTTATTGGAGCAGGAAAGGTATCCAGTGATACAAATCCTGTTTAGGATTTGGACAGATTATTGTCATTATCCTAGTTCTCTTTTTGTTTCTTTGAACATTTCCCCATGCTGTTTTGTGCTCACTTTTGTTACCCACCTTTATGCTCCCCCCATTTCTCTCTCTTTTTAAATCCTCTGGTCTGGTTTCCTATTAATAACAAGAACCCATGTAATATTATATCATTTTTTGTTTGTGTAGAGTTATTATGGCCAGAATAGTTACCGCTGACTGAACACTAGAGACATGCCCCATATTTCATGTATTTCTTTCCTAATCTTTAATATAATCCCACAATTATTATATTTTTTTTACTAAGAGACTATAAGATGTCATACTCTTTTAGCTTTATCATTGTTTGATATCAGAACTTTACACTGAAGTTCAATCATGCATTTTCTTGTGCTTTATTCATAGGATATATTGATTCAGCCAAAATTGATTGAGTGCCTGTTATGTGCAAAGTTGGGATTGAAATATTGTGGGGATTACCAAGGTATCTCACACATCCTTGTTGTAGATTACAGGCTAGCTGAGAAAATAATGCCTGTGCATACATAACCAAAAATACAGAGTAAATCTGTAAACTTCTTCATGATATTCTCTAAACTCTAGCCACTAAAAGAGTATCAAATACCAATGCAAGCTTAATAGACATGTGTTGAATGAATGTTTCAATCAACTGATATTGGAAGAGTAATACAGATAAAAGTCTATGTAACTTAAGAGGAGAAGTTTCTTGGAGATTGTGGCATTTGAATAAAACCTGGGTGTAAACTCCAACAGGGTGAGGGGAGAACATTGCAAGGTGAACAAAGGTGAGCCGAGGTGTGGAGGTGAGCGAGTGAGGGGTGTGAAATAGAGTCTGAAGTTCCTTGGGAAAGACCTTCAAGGACTGGCTACTGGAAGTGGGCTTATTCACTTGGTAGAATTTTCATTGAGCCATAAACGAAAATTTTCTTAAATGTATACAGAACAAAGAAATGAAAGTCTCAATAGAAAAGGCAATATATTAGGAGGTTGGGATTTACATATACACACTGCTGCTACTAAGTCACTTTAGTCGTGTCTGACTCTGCAACCCCATAGACGGCAGCCCACCAGGCTCCTCTGTCCCTGGGATTCTCCAGGTAAGAATACTGGAGTGGGTTGCCATTACCTTCTCCAATGCAAGAAAGTGAAAAGTGAAAGTGAAGTCATTCAGTCGTGCCCGACTCTTAGTGACCTCATGGACTACAGCCTACCAGGCTCCTCCATCCATGGGATTTTCCAGACAAGAGTACTAGAGTGGGGTGCCATTGTCTTCTCCGACATATACACACTACTACATGTAAAACTGGCAACCAATAAGAACCTACTATATAGCACAGGGAGCTATACTCAATATTTTGTAACAAAAACAATCTGAAAAAGAATACATATATATATATACATATATTTATGTATAACTGAATCACTTTGCTCTATACCTGAAATTAACAAGACATTATACACCAGCTATTATTGTTTCAGTTGCTCATTCATGTCTGATTCTTTTGCAACCCTATGGACTATGGCCCACCAGGCTCTTCTGTCCATGGAATTCTTCAGGCAAGAATACTGGAGTGGGTTGCCATTTCCTTTTCCAGGGGATCTTCCTGACCCAGGGATTGAACCTGTTTCCAGCACTGGCAGGTAGATTCTTTACCACTGAGCCATGAGGGAAGCCCACAACTCTATTCTGATTAAAAAAAAAAAAAGATCAGTATGAGAATCTCTAGTGGATTTGGGAAGGGGAATAAAGATAAGCTTTGAGCAATCTTTCAGCATTGAAAAATTTTGATAAGTGTATTAGATTTTTCATACTTTCAGTTGAAACCTAATAAAATAAAGCAAGAAAAAATGTGATACTGGGTAAAGATTGTTATCTTCAACAGCAAACAAGTTTTTTACATCCTGAACACAGTTTTTGCCCATTATTCTTTTGCCTGACTTGTTTGTCCAGTTCTAAGACAAGCTGATTTGGCAGGGCTCTACACAAAATAAGCTACAGTAGAAGTAAGAAAAAAAGATTTCTGTTTGGACATGATATGGCAAAATCGCCCAGGCTTTGGAGTCTGATAAACCTCAGTCCCAGTCTTAGAATGACCGTTATTAACTGTGTGATCTTGGACAAATCAGCTTATTTTCTTTTATAGCTGCTATCCTTTATTTTGACAGACATGGCTTGTTATGAGAAGGCAAAGAAATCCTTGTCATTCTTATCTATTCTTATCTATTCAGAATGAAATTTTTATATCAGCCTGTTTTTTATTCCTTGGTTTATATCAGTTAATAGTGTAACAATACCTGCTTGATGGATTTTTATGAGGAATAACAATAGAATATATATAAAGTGCATGTAGATGGTACTCAGAAAACAGCGACTTATTTTTCCTCCTAATTCTGTCCTGATTTCTCATTTTCCTCAAAGTGCTGTGAAAGGAAGATGAGAGATTTTTACAAATCCCTGTGATTGGGGAAAGTGTTATAGCATAGTGACTTAAGAGTACACTTTTGGTACACACTATCACCCCCCAAAATCAGAAAGTAAATTCCATGAGGACGGAGGATTTTGTCAGTCTGGTTTACTGAGGCATTTCCAAAACTTTAAAGAGTGTCTGGCACATAAGAGATACTAAGCAAACATATGGAATGAGGACTAATTGGGTTAATATCTTGGCTCCACCATTGACTTGGTTTATATTTGGTATAAACTGAGGCAGAAGAAGGTGCAATGATTTACCCAAGGTCAGAAAGCCTCAGTTTCTTCATCTGTAAGATAGTGATAATAATAGTATTTTTATTGAACACTCATCAGTATATAACATTAAATTGGTTTCAGGTTTTCACAGCGTAATGATTTGATTTGTATATATGTTGATAAAGATGACCACCATCAGTCTAGTTAACATCCATCACCAAACATGGTTACACATTATTTTCGTGTGATGAGAACTTTTAAAGTCTATCCTTTTATCAACTTTCAAATGTGCAATATATTATTACTTAGTCACTGTGCAGTTCATTACATCATCGCAGCTTATTTTGTAATTGGAAATAAGTTCACTTCACCAGGTTTTATGAGTAGTAAATGCATATAAATTTGAATGAGTTTAAAACAGCATCTGGCACATAGTGAGACTACCATAAATGAAGCTCTAAATGAGATGGCACTGGGACTCAGAAATTGATAGGTACCATTGGAATCCTGCCAAGTACAAGCTGAGATAGAAAAATAGAAGGGCAATTCAAAGGTAGGGTAGAATCTCTATTATTAAAAGAATATATTAATTCTTTAACCCTCTAACACCTTCCTGAGCTCTGCAGTGGGCAGATACCACCCTCTTCCAAAGTGTGATCCAATGCCATGTGCTGTGGCAAGGTGACCCTTGTGGGAAACACATGCCAGGGAGAAAGAGGGACCTTCCTCTACAAGGGGAAAGAGGGAACCAGCATTTATTGTAAGGCAAATTTGCAGCTAAAGTCTTAGCTATTCTCATCACTGACACAATCTCATTTCTTCCTCACTGCCAATCTTTTTGGTGGCTCAGACGGTAAAGAATCCACCTGCAATGTGGGAGACCTGGGTTCAATCCCTGGGTTGGGAAGATCCCCTTGAGAGGGGCATGGCAACCCACTCCAGTATTCTTGACTGGAGAATCCCCATGAACAGAGGAGCCTGTGGGCTACAGTCCATGGGGTCACAAAGAGTCTGACATGACTGAAAGACTAAAGTAGCAGCAGCAGTCAATCTCTGAGTTATTATTCTGTTCATGTCACACAAGAGGACACAGAAGTCCAGAGTAACTTGATCGTAGTCACCCAAGTCTATGTGACTCCAGGCTACATACACATTTCGGATGCACCCTTACTGGCTGTCGCTTGGTTCCCCCAAACCGCTTTGCTGTAGAACAAACACAAATCTCTCATCTTCCAAAGCATGGTTGCTGCTGCTGCTGCTGCTCCTAAGTCACTTCAGTCATGTCTGACTCTGTGCGACCCCATAGACGGCAGCCCACTGGGCTCCTCTGTCCCTGGGATTCTCCAGGCAAGAATACTGGAGTGGGTTGCCATTGCCTTCTCCAATGCATGAAAGTGAAGTCGCTCAGTAGTGCCAGACTCTTAGCGACCCCATGGACTGCAGCCTACCAGGCTCCTTTGTCCATGGGATTTTCCAGGCAAGAGTACTGGAGTGGGGTGCCATTGCCTTCTCCGCCAAAGCATGGTAACTAGCAGCAAAATGGTGTTTCCTTCCTCTGAGAAAGAGAAAGATTTTCTACTCCATCCCAGGAGAAATATAGTGTCTTTCCTAAGACATATAAAAGACTTTGAATCAATAATGATACATCAAAACTGAAATTATACTGTTTTTTTTTTCCGACCTCATAAGCATTTTTACACTGTCATCATGAAGAAATGAAAGTGAAAGTGTTAGTCGCTCAGTTGTGTCTTACTCTTTGAGATCACATGGACTGTAGCATGCCAGGTTCCTCCGTCCATGGAATTCTCCAGGCAAGAATACTGGAGTGGGTGGCTATTCTCTTCTCCAGGGACTCTTCCCAACAAAGGGATTGAACTTGGGTCTCTCTTTACCATCTGAGCCATTAGGGAAGCCGCATGAAGAAATAGCATATTTGAAATGATCAGGAATGCTATTGACACCACTTATACAATAAAGAAGAGGTGAAGAATTTGGCTGCAATTTTTGAAGAAGCTACCATTGTTTACTTAATCCCAGCAAAGCTGTATCTCAAACCATTGGAAGATGCCCAGAAGTAGAACAGACCTTGAATGCACAGTGAAATTTTCCACTGAATCTTGTTACTCAGTGATTTCTTTAGAAGACAAAAGTCACTGTATAATGGATTTCTCCCTAAGTATAAAAAGAAAGCTATTAATATTAGTTGCTATGTGATAACTGTCACAACATAATTTAATTTTCTAAGAAATTATTGAGAGTTTTCCTAATTCCAGATAATATAGAGTGTGACAATCTTTGTAACTTTAAGAATATTAATTGCAAGCCAAAGGATAAAGCTATTTTAACTCATTCACAAGTTGTTTCACAGAAAAACATTTGGTTGTCAATATGTAAACTCTAAGCTTTTGTTTGGCTTCTAAATTGATAAATATACTTATCATGACTGCTTAATCCATTTCTCTCTTGTTTGACCATAACTCTTAAGTTTAACTATTAAGGCATGTTTGAGAATAACAAATGAATTTCAGGTGTGTTCTGTGTCTTTATTTCTCCTGTTGAAAATTTCGCAGAACTATGACTCACTGTGTTTTTTGATATCTCATTGTGCTCTATTAATAGATGTTTCAAAGCAGAAACTTTCTCAAAAAGTATAAAGAACAGGATGTAGATGACTGACCAATGTATATCACTTTGTCTTCACAAAAAAGATCAAAAATTAATTTTAAGAGTTTTGTCAATAGGCAAAGATTTGAATTTTGTTTATAAAATTTGCTCATGAATTAAACTTGCATTGTAAATCAATCAAGGGGAAGGAATGTATGCTAGCATACATTATTTTTCCAATGCAAGAGCACTATTCTTCCTTTAAAGTGAGAAACATGACCATTTGCTCCTATCTCATTCCCCCAGAAAACTCTTTGTTTATGAAATTTAATTAATCCTACTTATTATGAAAATTTAGAATCTTTATTTTGATAATTATGCTATAGGATTTAAATATTGTAGAGTACAATATTTAGTTTATTTGGAGATGGTATTCATTTCCTAAATGGTTTCATATTTCAAATCAAGAAAATCTATTAATGAAGATACATTTCACAGCAATTTATCAATTACTTTTAGTTACATGGTAAAACACCACTGGGATATAAAGTATTCTTCCATAATCTTTATGATATATTTAGAAAGCACAGTTGCTTGATTTGTTGTCAACCAAAAATGGTGGTGGTGGTAAATATCAAGTTATTTTCAGAAGATGGGTTGTTTAGCTGTATGCCAGCACAATATCAAGGACAGAATATGGGAAGTGCTCAAGTAGTCCAAATTTCTCCAGATTATGTAGATAGGCTTAACTTCTTGATTGTGAAGTAATTTGTGGAATGGAAAATGACTAAGTTCCAGTCTCTTGTCCTTAGGAACCTAGCAGTATTGAAGAGTACTGTGTCATTCACACAAATAATACAGCAATAATATAATTATAATACAGTATTTTATGAAAATAAAATAATAATATAATACTCTGATATCAAACTTCTTTCAAATATTCACAGTGTGAGGAGAGCTCAGTGAGTGGGGAAATCATATTCAGTAGGGCAAGACTCTTGACCTTGTTATTGAAGGACTTCAAAAAGTTGCACCAGGGAATAGTTGTTCAATTTGGAGGGAATGGAGGAATGAGCTAGAGCCTGGGAAATAAGAGGAAATGTGATGATATCAATTAAAGAGAAACAACTAAAGCAACCAGAGAATTTGATACAGTGTAGGAATAGGAAATGAAATGATGTGGGGAGAAGCTGGAAAAGAGGATAGGGGTTCTTTTGTGAAAGGACTTAAATGTCAGGCAGAAGGAATTGATGTATTTTTGCAGATAATAACAAGGCTTTGAAAAGTTTTGTAAAGAAAGATTAATGCAGTAAGAAATGTGCATTTGGAACTTGTTCTGTATCAATGTTAGAATAGCAGTAAATATTGGAGGTTGGAGAACGATTTTAGCAGCCTGTTTCAGGAGTCCTGGCTTGCAGTAAAGAGGACTGGAACTATATTACTGGCATGGGAGGAGAAAGCAGGAACATATCTTAGTAACAGGAAGGTACTTTAGAGTACCTGTGTCTTGATGACTAATTCGAACGTGTGGGACAAGGAATTAGAGCACTTGGTGATAATTCTAAGATTCAAGGCTGAATTATAGTGGAAGAATGGTTTTGCTACTATTAGATATCATGGAGTCAGGAAAGAAGTATTAACAGGGTAGTTAGGTATCATGAAGGTTTTTTTTTTTTTTTTTTTGTTCAGTCGCTCAGTCGTGTCCGACTCTTTGCGACCTCATGAATCGCAGCACGCCAGGCCTCCCTAAGGTCCATCTAGTCAAGGCTACGGTTTTTCCTGTGGTCACATATGGATGTGAGAGTTGGACTGTGAAGAAGGCTGAGCGCCGAAGAATTGATATTTTTGAACGGTGGTATTGGAGAAGATTCTTGAGAGTTCCTTGGACTGCAGGGAGATCCAACCAGTCCATTCTGAAGGAGATCAGCCCTGGGATTTCTTTGGAAGGAATGATGCTAAAGCTGAAACTCCAGTACTTTGGCCACCTCATGCGAAGAGTTGACTCANAAAAGCAGAGACATTACTTGTCGACTAAGGTCCGTCTAGTCAAGGCTATGGTTTTTCCTGTGGTCATGTATGGATGTGAGAGTTGGACTGTGAAGAAGGCTGAGCGCCGAAGAATTGATATTTTTGAACGGTGGTATTGGAGAAGATTCTTGAGAGTTCCTTGGACTGCAGGGAGATCCAACCAGTCCATTCTGAAGGAGATCAGCCCTGGGATTTCTTTGGAAGGAATGATACTAAAGCTAAAACTCCAGTACTCTGACCACCTCATGCGAAGAGTTGACTCATTGGAAAAGACTCTGATGCTGGGAGGGGTTGGGGGCAGAAGGAGAAGGGGATGACCGAGGGTGAGATGGCTGGATGGCATCACTGACTCGATGGACGTGAGTCTGAGTGAACTCCAGGAGTTGGTGATGCCTAACTGATTAATTTTGGTTATTGTGTGCATGTATTTTGGTAGGCTGCAGATAATGTCACAGAAGTTTATTTCTTGGTCGAACTCCATGTCCAAGACAGATGAGAGGGAACATTTTTCTCCATGAAGCCATTCAGAGTCCCAGCTAGAGGGACATCTCATCAGGAACTGCAGTAGCAAAGGAAAGAGAAAGACTGAAAACTTTCCCATAGATTTTTTAACATATTGTGTCAGCCTAGATGTGAAACACATCATTTCTGCTAATATTTCATTGGCCAGAATGAGCCTCATGGCACCACCTGAATATGAGGGAGCGGAGAACCACACACCCTTGTATGCTCAGGAAGAGGATGTTGGTGAACATTAATAGTATCTATTACACATTCAGTGAGTGTAAGGAAGATGGATTTTTCCATCACTGTGGGTTATGTGTGTGTAAAAGGAGGATAATGGGTAGAAAAAAAAAAAACTTTCTCCTACTTTATATGAAAAGCTCTCCCTGCACTCAGCCAAAGGGAGGTTTAGACTCACAGGCATTTCTACTCTTAACACGACTAAGTGACTGAACTTAACTGATTCTTTCATTTCCTAATATTACCAGGTAATGATATTCAAGATTGACTGGTTTGACCAAGCCAGTCAGTCCTAAAGGAAATCAACCTTGAGTATTCATTGGAAGGACTGCCGCTAAAGCTAAAGCTCCAATACTTTGGCTACCTGATGCAAAGAACTGACTCCTTGGAAAAGAAAGATGCCAATGCTGGGAAATATTGAGGATAGGAGGAGAAGGGGGTGGGGCAGAGGATGAGATGGTTAGATAGAGTCACTGATTCAATGGACATGAATTTCAGCAAACTTCAGGAGATAGTGGAGGACAGAGGAGCCTAGTGTGCTATAGTCCATGGGGTCTCTAAGAGTTGGACATGACTTAGTGACTGAATAACAATGATATTTAGGCTTCAGAGGAGTAAGAGGCTTATTGCAGAATGTTCTCTCACTTGTTGTCTCATATATAGGGTCATCATTACTATCTTTCTAAATTCCATATTTGTAAAGTAAAATAAAGTAAAAAAAATTTAAATATTAAAATAATAAAAATGAAAAAAAAAAGAATGTTCTCTCACAATGCTCAAGAGAATTTCTGGAAGTTTTAGAAAATAAATTCTTTGATCTGGGTCAGTATTGCAACAGGGAACATAGGATCATTTGTATTTCTAAATCTTCAATAAAATTTAATTTGTAGCATGTACATAAGTATTCGGAAGGCTATGCAATAGCACCTATGATTTCACGTACCACAGGCACAATAAGAAGAGTTGGAATAAGCTTAGTCACAAATATTTACTGTTGATATCACCAGTTACATCAGTAAAGAAAAACTAATTATTTTCACAGGGTAATTACGAGAGACCAGGGGAAGCATTTGTTACGTTCCATGGCATAAGGCATTCCCAACCTTTATCTATTTAGATTTCTATTGATCTATGAATACCAGCGATGGAAAGAATGCTGAATGTGTTCAAATGTTTCACTTTGTTAATAAATATAATGAGTAAACTTTACAATAACATCGACTATTTAAGTTTATGGTATCAATGTAATAAACTCTTTCCTTCTCAAAAGTCTCCTGGTTGGAGTAAGTGACATAGTGACCCTAACTCTATCCTATTCCTTAGCACCAGAACTTGTTAGGTTACTATATGTTAATTCTTCTTGTCTTATGCATGGGAATTGTGTACTGCTATATGAGCTCATTAAAATTTAATTAACTCTTGAAAGATAAGAGTGAAGGTGAAAGTGAAGTCGTATCCGACTCTTTGCGACCCCATGGTCTGTAGCCCACCAGGCTTGATTGGGGGGTTGATATAGATGTGAGATGCAATGCTGTTATTTAATGCAGACTATTATGGGAAAAATTTTAACTAAGTTTAAGAGATTAATTTAATTGTACCTTGCATGTGTGCTAAGTTGCTTCAGTGGTATCCGACTCTTTGAGACCCTATGGATCATAGCCTGCCAAGCTCCTCTGTCCATGGGATTCTCAAAATGTTGAGCTTATATCCACTTTGAAAGGGGGCTAATAGTTGAATATCACAAATAGAATTCAATCACTCATTTATTTCAGTATGCAATTCATGACATAAAATCATTATAACTAACATCTGTTTTCTCTATACCCTCCCCTCTGAGAAAAAACCAACCAAACAAACAACAATAACAAACTCTAAAGATGATAATCTAAGGTAAATTTTATGAGGAGCAATGTTAATGTAGCAATTAAGTCAGTGAGCTGGATTCTCGCTAAGATTGAAATGCTTCTTCTTCTTCTTCTTTTTTTTTTTTTTTAATAAAAGCTGAGCCCTGAGCAACGCATAATGCAGCATAATAGCCACTGATATGAGTTAATGATACTTCCAAAATTATGGAACTCACAGTCAGGGAAAAGCAGATACCCTGTAGGAATTTGACTTAGAGCAAAATATTTCATTTCATTTCTAGTACTGCAGGTTCCTTCAAAAAAAGAGAGAGGCTGAGTAATACTCCATTGTGTATATGTACCACAGCTTTCTTATCCATTCATCTGCTGATGGACATCTAGGTTGTTTCCATGTCCTGGCTATTATAAACAGTGCTGCAATGAACATTGGGGTACATGTGTCTCTTTCAATTCTGGTTTCCTCGGTGTCTATGCCCAGCAAAGAGACGTTGTGGGGTAGGAGGTGGGAGGGGGATTCAGGATTGGGAGCTTGTGTACACCTGTGATGGATTCATGTCGATGTATGGCAAAGCCAATAGAGTATTGTAAAGTAAAATAAAGTAAAAAAAAGGGGGGGGACATCACACACGTGGAACCTCTGCCAGAAAAGTCCAATTAATTAAACAAAGACAATAAGTTGCTCTACAATACATAATTTCTAGAAGTCTATAGTCTTTTAAATGAAGACAGAATTAATAGGAACACATATTGATTTTGCAGTACTCTGTATAAAAATATGACTAAGATTTGCTGAAAGCCACTTAAACAGAATAAAGGGCATATACATTTAATATAAGCTCACTGATAATAGCAGACAATAAAACTCTCAGGGACATTGTTTCTTTTTTTTTTTTTGTCTTAGTTATTTATTTTTAAACTTTTAATTTTGTTTTGGGATATAGCCAATTAACAATGTTGTGACAGTTTCAGGTGAACAGCAAAGGGACTCAGCCACGCATATATATGTATCCGTTCTCCTCCAAACTCCCCTCCCATCCAGGCTACCGCATGATATTGAGTAGAGTTCCACGTGCTATACAGTAGGTCCTTGTTAGTTATCCATTTTAAATATGCAGTGTGTACAGAGACATTTCTTTTTAAATTTGAAGTAACTAAGCTCTTAGTACCAGCAAGTACAACAAAAAACAGAATTAAAAAAAAGAGTATTTTGACTGAGTCCGGAGAAGGCTTTAATTTATTTTGTAAGTAATTTGCAACAAAAAACAGAGTTAAAAAAATATTTTGACTGAGTCAGCAGCAGGCTTTTATTTTTTTTTAATAGAATTTTATGCCATTTCAGAAATCTAATGCAAAAAAGGATTGCTTAACAAGGATACTTACAGTTGCTAGTTTTCTAATGTTTATAATCATAACTTTATTTTTAGCTGTCTAATAATTCAAGTTTATCAAGTTTCAATGATCAAGTATCAAGTTTATCAGTTTATGAGGTTTCCAACAACCATTTTCTCAAACTCAGGTGGGTCATAAAGATACAGGCAAAAGAAACAACGTTGAAAAAGTATTTAAAAAATAAACACTACAGCAAGAACATTTCATTTTTGAAGACACTGCCTTTTTATTATGGGATCTTAATCAGTGTTAATTTAAGCAATTCTTAACATGGAATTTTATATGTGTTAGCAACAAACCTGGGATGCAGAGATTCACATATTCATTCTAGTAATGGAAGAGGTACTGTTAAATAACAAAGGAAATCACTGGAGTAGTTATATAATACATTAAAGCAATAAGAGCTGTAGAAGAGCACTGACCTCTAAATGGGTAACTCAATGGTTCTCTCTTTAAGATCTCAACTTTTTTCCCTTGCCGTATGTATTGGATCCCATCTTCGTAGGTGAGAAAATGGTGCCAAGTTTGTTGCCGGATGGAGCTAAAAAATTTGCCAGGCGTTGAGTCGCGCAAGTGGCAGTGCCGCATTTCCGCTTTTCCATCTGATGACTGGTGACACTGAGCAAATATGAAAGGTTAGAAACTTAGAGTCAGGATTGGATACAACTATCGCTGTGACATCAAATATCTCATGTTGATGAAAATGAAAGGAAACATCTTCACGTCAGTAACTCAGTGTTTTGGTTTGCAAAATACTTGGATGATTTGATCGAATTTCTGGACGCCTTGACGATGCAGCTTAGAAACCATATAGCAAACCCTCCGTTATAGTTAATGCTGGATTTCCCAGTGTAATCTTTTGCTTTGGCAATTCAGAATATATTCCAGATAATGATAATACAAGTTTTTTTGTCTTATATTCTTTTAAATGTTGATTAATCTATTTCCCTCATAGCTCAGTTAGTAAAGAATCTGCTTGCAATGCAGGAGACCTGGGTTTGATCCTTGGATTGAGAAGATGCCCTGGAGAAGGAAAGGGAAATCCACTCCAGTATTCTTGCCTGGAGAATCCCATGGACAGAGGAGTCTGGCAGGCTACAGTCCATGGGGTCTCAAGAGTTGGACACGACTTAGAGACTAAACCATCACCACCAATCTATTTCCCAAATTTTTAAAAAAGGTCTTGAATTGAAAATTATGTATGTAATCTGGAATATGTGAATATATATGTATATATATTCATTTCTCATACCTTTCAAACAAGAATTAAGCAATGTTAGTTAATTTTTGTTAAGTTTCCTGATTTCACTGAATTGACAGTGTTGAGAGATGTCAGGTATTATTTTAAGGGAATAAAATTTATCACCTATTCAGGCACTCTAACTACTATAGTGTGGGAATTCTATTACCATTAGCATACTATGTCCCTGCTATGTACTATGTTCCTATATTTTCAACAATTTTAATGATAGGTTAAATGTTAAAGCCAAAAGGCTTTTTGTGTAAATGGTATTAATATTCATCATGTTCCTTCATTCACCTGGAAAAATTGCATAATAATATTATGGATCAGTCATAAATGATAACTGTAAATAATTCACTTGAATCTTAACTTCTTAGTATTTATAGAATTTATTTATATCAATCCTATATTTTTGTACCATCTTTTGTTTTACTGTACTGGAAATAGACACAATGATTGCTTTTTTGCTGATTATTAGGAGTTCTAGGGAAATTTCAGCTCCCGTAAAAATCAAAATCTTGGTTAAATTTTGAGTAAGTGTAAAGTGGGAGAGAGATACTGGTAGGAGGCTAAAAACTCAATGTCCAGAAGCCAGTGTATATACATAATTTGAAGCAATATGCGATGGCTTTTATCTCAATGTGTTTATTTTGTTTGGGAAGTACTTCATTGTCTGTATCTTTGTATAGAGATAGCCTAAGAGTAAATATTTTAAAAACTCATGTGGAACTTTATGGCTTATGCTCTCAGATATTCTCCACAGAAAATTTTTCTTACAGAATTACATGAACTGAGTACCTGTTGAGCGTGAGTATATGCTGACAAACCAATTACTCAGGCAAAGGAAACACACCTAGAAGCTTAATTTGTGTATGTTAGTTGTTCAGTCGTGTCTGACTCTTTGCAGCCCCATGGACTGTAGCCTACTAGGCTCCTCTGTCCACAGAATCTCCAGGCAAGAATACTGGGGTGTGTTGCCATTCCCTTCACCAGGGGATATTCCTGACCCAGGGACTGAACCCAGGCCTCTTACATTGCAGGAGGATTCTTTATCGACTGAGCCACGAGGGAAGCCCACAGAANTTCTGTCCACAGAATCTCCAGGCAAGAATACTGGGGTGTGTTGCCATTCCCTTCACCAGGGGATATTCCCGACCCAGGGACTGAACCCAGGCCTCTTACATTGCAGGAGGATTCTTTATCGACTGAGCCACGAGGGAAGCCCACAGAAGCCTAATTACCTGGCTTATGTATCAGTCTTATTCATATTATCTGTTTAACTCTTTCTTTTTCATGTGTGGTAAGCATGGCTAATGTGCATTTTCAAAGAACGGTTTAATGCTCATATAAGGATTGAACCAGCAATTCATACGCTGAACATTCAATTCTAAAAGGTGATAAACTTTTCCTGAAAAACAGTAGTAATCAGAATTTGACCCAAACACTTCAAACTAATAAATTTAAAGTAGTAAAAGAAACGTGGGTCAAATTGAGAAGGTTCAAAGGGATTTCTTTTCCAGGATATATTTGGTGAATGCCTTGAACAGAATGTGAAATACTCTTTGTGCTCAGTGATAATTGATGACTGTTTGATAATTGGTCTCAAGGTCTATAATAGAATTCAAAATTATTCCAACTAAAATATTCTTTAATTTGAGTTAGCTAGGAGGATCATGATTCTACTTTAAAGAAATATGAAGAACTTTTATGTTTTTTGGTTTCATACTTGTGAAACTGCTTTCTCAAACNGATTCCAGCTTGTGCTTCATCCAGCCCAGCGTTTCTCATAATGTACTCTGCATATAAGTTAAATAAGCAGGGTGACAATATACAGCCTTGACGTACTCCTTTTCCTGTTTGGAACCAGTCTGTTGTTGAATAGCTTTTTCAGGTTCACCTTAGAAAGTGGTAAGGGGAAGTGTCTAACCCCCGCTCATCACACAGCAAAGCTGCCACACCTGGAACAGTTATACCTGTCTCTTATACACATCTAGATGTGTATAAGAGACAGGAGTCATACTTTCAATTCAGGTATAAAATTTAATACATATCCATACCATCTCCTTTATTGAAAACATTATTTAAGTCTTCTAAATCCTTTCTTATGCTTTTCATCTTGCTCTACCTTGGACTGGGGAAAGAAATGAATTCCTGTTTCTTTGAATGCCCTCTACCTGTTTATCTTTGCACCTCCTGCATTTTCTGTTTTATGAAATTTCCTTACTTCCACTGGGTGCATAAAAATGTTTAACACTTGTGTTTTCACCTTAAATTGTTTTCTTTAGTACCTTTAAAGTACCTTTCAATATCTTGTAATCTGCATTTAACTCTGAATTTTACCTTGTCAGATACTATGATGATGACTTTTGCTTTTTTTCTCCTCTTTTTTTCCATATGTTAGGAATATCATTGCTCATTCTTTAATTTTACTCTTTGTATTTAGTGTGTCTTTTTTACACAGCCTATATTGAGATTTGTTTCATGAATTACATGGAAAAATATCTTTGCTTTAATAAGCAAGTTAAACCCATGTATTTCTTGATGTAATAGATATGTTTGGGCTTGGTTCTGTCATATTAATAATGAAATATATTCTTCAGTGCTTAATTTTATCAGACATCGATCCAAGCATTTTATGTATATTATGTTGTTTAATCCTTACAGACACGCCCGCTGTGAACCCCTCCTCCTCCCTGGCCTCTTTTAGACTAGAGAGGGATTTAGTGATAGAATTGCAATTCAGATTTAGTCTAGCTCCTGAATCTTGTTTGTATAAAGGAGGTTGTCTAGGTACTGTGCTTGAAATTTAGATGGCATGTTCAAATTCACATTCTTGAGAAAATAGAGGCCATTTCCCTCTATCAGAGTCTTAAAAAACACTTGATTCTCAATATGTTAGGATCCATTAATCCATATCAGTAACATTTCAGGACTGTCATGCTATCCCATTACACTATGCCTGTCCAAACCAAGCACTGGGTACACCCCAGTTATAGTCCTTTGTATGGATTCCCTTATTGTAGTCTCATGGCAGAGGATTCATCATAAAGGGAAGAGAGACAGACTGATAGCTCCAGGAGAGGTTAGGGTTAGGTTAAGATAACATGTAAAAAAAATGCCTGGCACTTACTAACTACATAATCAATGAATGTTTATCGACTTTTCATCAGGAAAGGAGAGTTTGGTGAGACAGGAGAGAGAAAAGATAAGATATGTTGGTATCATGTCCCTGAAGAACTGGGAGGCCATGAGGTTATGAACATAATGGAGAGGTGAGTCCATGGAAAAGAGGGAAGTAGTCACTAGAAATGCATGTCTTTCAGAAACTGTTTCGAGTCAGACATTGTGTTCCAACATGTTTGCCCAATATGTAACTTCATCTTCAGACAACCCTGTGAAGTAGAGAACATTAGCTTTCACAGATGAGCATTTGAATCTTTCAGTTCAGTTCTGTTCAGTTGCTCAGTCGTGTCTGACTCTTTGCGACCCATGAATCGCAGCACGCCAGGCCTCCCTGTCCATCACCAACTCCCAGAGTTCACTTACACTCACGTCCATTGAGTCAGTGATGCCATCCAGCCATCTCATCCTCTGTCGTCCCCTTTCCTCCTGCCTCCAATCCCTCCCAGCATCAGTCTTTTCCAATGAGTCAACTCTTCTCATGAGGTGGCCAAAGTACTGGAGTTTCAGCTTTAGCATCATTCCTTCCAAAGAAATCTCAGGGCTGATCTCCTTCAGAATGGACTGGTTGGATCTCCTTGCAGTCCAAGGGACTCTTAAGAATCTTCTCCAACACCACAGTTCAGAAGCATCAGTTCTTCGGCATTCAGCTGTCTTCACAGTCCAGCTCTCACATCCATACGTGACCACTGGAAAAACCATAGCCTTGACTAGACGGACCTTTGTTGGCAAAGTAATGTCTCTGCTTTTCAATATGCTATTAGGTTGGTCATAACTTTTCTTCCAAGGAGTGTCTTTTAATTTCATGGCTGCAGTCACCATCTGCAGTGATTTTGGAGCCCCCCCCAAATAAAGTCTGACACTGTTTCCACTGTTTTCCCATCTATTTCCCATGAAGTGATGGGACCAGATGCCATGATGCTTTAAGCCAACTTTTTCACTCTTCTCTTTCACTTTCATCAAGAGGCTTTTTAGTTCCTCTTCACTTTCTACCATAAGGGTGGTGTCATCTGCATATCTGTGATTATTGATATTTCTCCTGGCAATCTTGATTCCAGCTTGTGCTTCATCCAGCCCAGCGTTTCTCATAATGTACTCTGCATATAAGTTAAATAAGCAGGGTGACAATATACAGCCTTGACGTACTCCTTTTCCTGTTTGGAACCAGTCTGTTGTTGAATAGCTTTTTCAGGTTCACCTTAGAAAGTGGTAAGGGGAAGTGTCTAACCCCCGCTCATCACACAGCAAAGCTGCCACACCTGGAACAGTTATACAGAGGTAAGGGAGTTAATTTGTATAGTTAAGACTGGAATTTGAGAGGAGGGAAATTTGAGTCTCTGTTTTCATTGTCACATTGTTACCAAATGGAGGTTCCGCTGTTTTCAGCTAGAAAACCAATATTCAAGAGATGAGTGTTAGTTGAAAAAGAAAGTTCAGTAGTGTCTGACTCTTTGTGACCCCTTGGACTACAGCACGCCAGCCTTCCCTGTCCTTCACTATCTCCTGGAGCTTGCTCAAACTCATGTCCATTGTAGTCAGTGATACCATCCAGCCATTTTGTCCTCTGTTGTCCCCATCTCCTCCTGCCTCTAATCTTTCCCAGATTCAGGGTCTTTTTTAATGAGTCAGTTCTTCACATCAGGTGGCCAAAGTATTGGAGCTTCAGCTTCATCAGCAGTCCTTCCAATGAGTATCCAGAACTGTCTTCCTTTATGATTGACTGGTTGGATCTCCTTGCTGTCCAAGGGACTCTCAAGAGTCTTCTCCAACACTACAGCTCAAAGACATGAATTCTTCAGTGCTCAGCATTCTTTATGGTTCAACTCTCATATCCATACATGACTACTGGAAAAACCATAACTTTGACTATATGGACATTTGTCGGTAAAGTAATGTCTCTGCTTTTTAATTTGTTTTCTAGGTTTGTCATAGCTTTTCTTCCAAGGAGCAAGCGTCTTTAATTTCATGGCTGCAGTCACCATCTACAGTGATTTTGGAGCCCTCCGAAATAAAGTCTGTTACTGGTTCCACTGTTTCCCCACCTATTTGTCCTGAAAAGGAAAGGTTATTTTACTCAGGAGGCTGGCATCCTGAGGAGAAGGCAAACTTGTGTCCCAGTGCTCATGCTCAGTTGTGTCTGACCCTTTGTGACCCATGGACTGTAGCCCACCAGGCTCCCCTGTCCATGGGATTCTCCAGGCAAGAATACTGGAGTGAGTTACCATTCCCTTCTCCAGGGAATATTCCTGACCCAGGGAGATAACCCGTGTCTCCTGCATTGCAGGCAGATTCAGTGGCTCTTTACTGCTGAGCCCAGAACCAACTTCAAAGATTCTGCTTGGCCATGAAACTTTTTAAAGGGAAAGAAGAGGAGATAATCTTAATCATTGAGGTAGAAGGTCAGATTCTTCACCATCTCCCACTGTGTGCAGGTTTGTTGACTTGGAGTCTTTCTTCAGATGCTATCTTATTCATGCAGTTAGCTCACAGGGTTACTGAAGGGAAAGCTGGTGAAAAGTTTTAGTCATTCGTGATTTATTCTTCATTCCTACTTCTTCAATCTAAGAAAAAATCCAGCAGGTTAGACAAGACATTGTGTGATCAAAAGACTCGAGAGGAGTGCTTGGGTGGGAGTTTGGTGAAGCATGGAGGCACCCAATGTAAAGGCTAAGTTAAAATATAACTTTACTAAAGCCACAAGACAATGGGCCTTCTGAGGGGAGCTGCTTACAAATGACAGAATCAGCCAGTGGGAATGACCATTAGTCTGGCTTACTCCTCTCTACTGACTTTTCAGCACTGTCCCTTTGATTCCTAGAGAGAAGTCACATAGTCCTGCAGCCCCTGGGTCCCGCACCCTGCCCTCCTTCAGATCTGACAGCGTGGAAGCTGGGACTGATGCAAACCTCTGGGAAGGAGCCAAGTTGTTTAGAGGTTTTCAAGTATGAGCTAAATGGAAAGGGAGAACAAAGAGAACATTATAGATTCATCAGAGCAATCATGTGTTATTTCCCACCAAAGCCACCCAGGTTTGATTTTGTTTTTGTTGTTACTTTATTCTTTCCTGAGAAACAACCAGCAAGTATAGAGAGAGGCTGTGGAACCAGCCACATTGTAGAAGCTTTAAGACCAACCTTGTTTCCCTCTGTACAATATTACTGTTCATTTTGGTTCAAGAGATTATTAGCTCTTTGGAGCCTTATTTACATTTTTTTTTGTTTTATATTTAGGAACATTTTACAAATAATATTACTTTATGTTGTTTGTTTTTGAGTTTTATTACAATTCAATCTCATGCTAAGTAACTTCCAAACTAAGTAGATATGTGATAAAAATTAACTGTTTTTAAATAGACATGTTGTTGTTGCTGTTGCTGTGGTAGTGAATGCTGCAGCTGGATATAATTACAGTTGTTTAGTCGCTAAGTTGTGGCCTACTCTTTCCTACATCATGGACTGTATGCCAGGCTCCTCTGACCTTCACTAATCTCCCAGAGTTTGCTCAAATTCATGCCCATTGAGTTAGTGATGCTATCTAACCATAATTATAGAGATGAATTTTAAGTGATAATGTGCATAATCCAAAGAACTCTTATTTGGCTATGATTCTTTAAGCAGATCTTATAATAATCTAAAAGGAACACCCTGTGATTAATTTGTAGCACTGCTCAGAGAAGTAGCATGTGATTAAAGTTGAAATCTAGCTATTTTATATTCACTCTTAAAAAGTTTAACACTGTATGCCAAAAATTCCTTTAAAGATGAGCTGTTTCCATTTAAGTGTAAATTAATTGGTGGACAAAATTGCCAAGCTCACTGAGATAGTTTTGCCCACGTCTGCCCATACTCCTTTCATCTCCACTCCCATGGAAACAACCAATGAACCAACCAAACATGTAGAGAAACAGAGAAAGAGCATCTCTATTTTAATGTGTTTCAGCATAAATGGACTGAAGATATTTGTTGCACTATGCTTTTGGCTTTGGGTAGAACAGCCAACATCTATGTATTCTGAAAGTATATGTTCAGACTCAGAGACCCACCACACAGAGTGTTAAAGTGTAAAGAACAGATGAAGAGACAAAAAGGAGTGTTTACCTGTGGGCAGCCATGAAGGACTCCTTGAGAGTGAGTGATAGTTTTGGACACATACACAGCCATAATAACATCCTTAAAAGGAAGACTCAAAATGTTCAATTTAGAGATTCACTCGATCAGATGACATAATTGCAATCAGACGAAGGGAGAGAAAAAGCATAATGATCCAGTAATTGGGGAAATAGAATAGGCTTATCTGGGGTTCTACTGACACTACTGCAATGGAGTCACCAGACTAAAGCCCTTGAGGACTTAGAATTTTATCTAATTGCTACCATCCACCCCCTCTTAATTTTTCCTTTTTCTGCATTTCCAGAGATAAATTAACTTTTGGGGATGTAAGTCTGAACTCAATTGCTTGGTGAAGTACAATTCAATCTTCGTAATAAAACAGCAAACCTTCCTCTTAAAGACTGTCTTGAAATACAAAGGAAGGAAAGACCAAGAGGGATGGCTGGCACTAACTAGGGGTTTGAGTCACTGAAGCCCTGAGGAGTTTTAGCTCCATATGCAATGGAGGAGGTTTGTTGTTGTTTAGTCGCTAAGTCATCTCCAACTCTTATTGACCCCATGGACCCAGGTTGCTCTGTCCATGGGATTTCCCAGGCAAGAATACCGGAGAGGGTTGCCATTTCCTTCTCCAGGGTATCTTCCCAACCCAGAGATTGAATCCTTATCTCCTGCATTGGCAGGTGGATTCTTTACCACTGAGCCACTGGGAAGCCCAAGGAGGAGGTTATGCTACAGGAAATAATCAACCAGTCACAGAAGGACAAATACTGAGTGATTCTACTTATATGAAGTACCTGAAATGATTGAACTTCTGGAAACAGAGTCAAATGGTAGTTTTCTGGGGCTGGGAGCAGGTGGATGGAGAGTTACTGCTCAATAGGTGTAAAGTTCCAGTTACACAAGATGAATAAGTTCTAAAGATCTGCTGTATAACAGTGCACTTATGTTAACAATATTGTATTGCGTCCATAGACATTTAAGACGGTAAATCTCATGTTAAGTGTTCTTACAACAATAAAAACCACAACAAAAAAACAATATGGAAATAAAATAAAACTAAAATGTGGACAGCTAAAACCAAGACAAAACCAAACCAAACAAAAAACCCCAGCAAGAGCTTAAGAGGCTGGTGGCAATTTGGAGGCCTGATATTTTCGATAACAATATGGGGATCTGAAGGCATCTTCAGTCCTTCTCAATCTATTCTACAGATCTGTCCCAAGATTTTGTTGAGGTCATAAACTTTCTTTGAAATCCAGGAGGAAATGGCCTAAGGCCAATTTCAAATCAGTATAAACTAAGCCCCAAAGACCCAGGGGCTTCCATGCTGTTTGTCTGATTTTAGTTGTTTGGGGACATAATAGCCTGGTGTTGGTACATTTCGTATACTCCCTTGATTCATGGTTCCTTTGAGGCTTTTTTTTCTTGTGTGTGTACTCAGTCATGTTCTACTCTTTGAAACCTCATGGACTTTAGCTTGCCAGGCTCGTCTGTCCATGGGATTTCCCATCAAGAATACTGGAATGTGTTGCCATGCCTTCCTTTGGGGATCTTCCTGACTCAGGAATCAAACCTGGGTTTCCTGCATTGAAGGCAGATTCTTTACAGTCTGAGCCACCTCTATTAAAATATGTATCTGCCTGGGAGGAGCATATTAAATTCAAAATTAAAAGGTGGTAATATATCAGAATGAATTTATTCACTCAGTTCATAGCAATGGAAAAGAATAGAACCAGGGCATAAAACACTGTGGGCAACGAGTCAGGTGAAGCACTATAATTTATACCTCTGTGAGGCCAAGTGGGGGGTACACTGTGGGCTTGTGGTATGGTGGTTAAGGGGAAGAGGGACTCCTTGGATGGTGTCTTCTGTCAGGCTTTCTATAATGCTAAATGGCTCTCTCATGCTAGATGTTCTGAAAGACAGCACATAGAATTGTTTAACCCCTAACATTAATGCTGCTTGCAAACAGTCACTCAATAAATTAGATTTATCTCTTTTTTGTTGAAGATATATGAATTCAGTTATGGAAGTACCAGTTTTCACTGCTTGGCAGTACTTTTTATCAAACTTGCCATCATCAAAAGAAAAAAAGTCTGGCCCATATCATCTTTTGTTTTTTTTCAGTCAATTCTCACACCTTATCTGTATCTTTTAAAAAATTTTACTTATTTTTTAGTTGAAGGATAATTGCTTCACAGAATTTTGTTGTTTTATGTCAAACATGAACATGTATCAGCATGTACATATATCTGTATCTTGACTTTGTGTAGACAGAGTTAGTGGCCTTGTAGGGGATGTGATTTAAAATGTAGTGCAATATTTTGTGCTATTCTATCCCACATCCCTGCAAATGGAAACTTATTCCTTGCATGAGATAACAAGGGAAAATTTTTCCTGTGTTTTACAAACATGCATTTCTTTTTATTTGGGAAAGAGGAAAAGGATAAGCTACTTCCTAGTCAGAATGGTGTCTTGGGTGAGTAGGTGTTATATTGGAAAGTAGTTAAATGAAGGCAGAAGGCAATGGCACCCCGCTCCAGCACCCTTGCCTGGCAAATCCCATGGACGGAGGAGCCTGGTGGGCTGCAGCCCATGGGGTTGCTAGGAGTTGGGACACGACTGAGTGACTTCACTTTCACTTTTCACTTTCGTGCATTGGAGAAGGAAATGGCAACCCACTCCAGTGTTCTTGCCTAGAGAATCCCAGGGACGGCGGAGCCTGGTGGGCTGCTGTCTCTGGAATCACACAGAGTCAGACACGACTGAAGTGACTTGGCAGCAGCAGCAGCAGTAAAATGAAGCAGTCAAGGATCACATCTAAAGAGTTAGGGAAAGGGAGTCTAGGGGAAAAGACTGAAAAATATGTTTTCATATTCTTATGAAGTTTAGCCTGACTTTGATTGATTAAAAAAGAAAAAAAAATGAAAAGGGCAGTTTACTCTCTGGAGATGACAAGTGTGGGTCATGTGGGTGCACTGTGCGTGTGGGCTTTTCATAGGTGCTTTAGCTTATTGGAGGCATGTGGTGCAACTACAAGCTTTATCGGCTGTGTCTATTGACCAAATATTTAACTATGCATAAGGCAATCTGATAGTGGCTCATATAAAATTAGCCAAGCTATACATATTTATTGAGCCCGTTTTACACACAAAAATACATTTTTAACAGAGATTTTTCAAGACTTTATTATGAAGCAGTGAAGGAAATTGTAACCTCTTGAGAATGATATTTTGGAATTAGTTTACTTAAAATCCCATCAGGGGACTTCCCTGGCAGTCCAGTGGCCAAGACTCCCCACTTCCAATGCAGGGGGTGCACATTTGATCCATGGTCAGGGAGCTAAGATCTCACATTAAAAACATTTTTTTTTAATGCCACTGTGTAGGCAAACATTTATTTTGGCTCAGTTGAAACGAAAGAGTTAACAAGCCACCAACAGATGTTTAATTAACTCTCCCCATATTGGTAGGGCCAATGATATTTTAAACAAAAAGCATGTTAGTAAATTACACCTATTAGCTGTTCTGCTAACCAAGAACCTGATACCCTTGTATGATGAATTGGAACCTATTACCCTTGTATGATGAATTGGAAGACAGTCACATTTCCACAAACTCAGAAGTATGGCTTGGTGAGTAATGAAAGTAAAATGTTATCTAGTTACAAAAGCCAGTAATTGATGAATCATAATTAATGACCTTTTATGAAAACTTGAGAAAATGAAGTCTTTGTGCCTCAACCTACCATTTCTTTCTGTAAGTCGTATTAATCAAAGCCCTTGGTGTAACAAAGCTAATTTGCAAGCAACTCAGATGATTAGATAAACTCAAAAGGATTTCATCTACCTTAAATAATAATATCACTAAGGGAGTTGCTTAGAAAGTTGCTTGGCTAACTTTAAATAATACTTTGATCACTGGAGATACTGACGTCCATTCTATCCAGTCCCAAGTAAGGATCAAAATGGCAAGTAACCACTAATTTAAGATGCAGGGAGCTAGTTTGAATATTTCAGAAGTAATTAAAATTTTTTTTTTTACTCTGCTGTTTCTAGCATTAAACAATGTTTTTTGTTCCTGACACAGTTACATCATTTGGGGTGCAGACTAGATTTTTATCAGCTCCGCTTTCTCCTTTATGCACAATGGCATTAGCTACAACTAGGTTACATGAAGGAATTCTTTGTGGTTCTGTTACTCAAAACTAAATAGATAAATAAAATGCACATAGCCACAGGCTACAGAGCCACTTATTTCTTCTGTTTGGTTGGAAACCAGTCACTCCTTTGGGTTAATATAGAGAAAATGGGGGTTGTTTCCTCTAGGTGTTCACCTTAGGATACAACTGCCTGCAGCTAGGTGGAAAATAAGGGGTGGGTGTGTGTGTGTGTGTGTGTGTGTGTGTGTGTGTGTGTGTGTGTGTGTGTGTTGGGGTTTAAAAGGACAGAGTCGGGGAGACAAAAGCACAGGTGAGAGAATTGCTTTGGGAATCAGATGATGGCTCACTCCTACAAATACCCAAGATGTTACCTTGAGCTAATCTCAGTGTTTTTCGTTTCAGTTTCCCCATCTGAAAAAGGATATAATTATTTAATTCATCCCTGTCTTTCTATACAAAGAAAACATCAGAAATAGCAAGGAAATAGCGAGAAGAATGGTAGACAAGGACCAGAAGAGAAACAATCATCAGACATTTAGTCTTACTCCTTAGCAACTGCCCACCTTCTATTTTTGCCTGAGTGCCTGTGATGAAAATGCAGAGATTCTTGAAAGAGCCCTGCTACTTTTGTGCTGACCTTGTTATTTTAATCTCCTATCTAGAATGCCTTCATCCCTCACTTCATCTACCTAAACTCGACCTTTTAAGTTCAACTTAAAAATCACCTAATTCATGAAACCTTTCTTCCTTAATAATAGTAACTAATATTTTTGAGTAGACGTTCTATGTTCCAGGCATGATGTTAAGATCTCCACATATATTAATTCATTTAACCTGGGAGGCAAGTTCTCCTATTGAGTGGATTTTATTGAAGAGAAAACTGAGGTTAGATAATTTTTCCAAGGAAACTTAGGGAGAAAGTTGTGTATCGGGATCAAAATCAAGATGATCTGGCTCCATGACCTCTTATTCCTTAGCCTCGGCATTGGCATGACATGACTTTGAATGATAATTTCTGCTGTAGATATTTTATCAGGTGATAGGCTTCATATACATAGAAATCACACCTTCTAAAGCTACCTGTCCTACAAGCACCTGTGAGACTATTCTGTATGTATTAAGTATATATAATATATGTTCATTGAGGGCTTCCTGGTCTCTCTGTGATAAAGAACCCACCTGCCAATGCAGGAAATGTGGATTTAACCCGTGGGGAAGGAAGATCCCCTAGGGAAGGAAAGGGCAACCCACTCTAGTATTCTTGCCTAGGAAATTCCATGGACAGAGGAGCCTGGAGGGCTACAGTCCACAAGGTCACAAAGGGTCAGAAATGACAGCAATTAGACAACAACAAAAGTGCTTATTGAACAAGTCTGTTACACACAGGGAAGAATGGGGAGAAATATGTGATCAAATAAAAGAAGAATTATTTTTCCCTTATTAAATAAAATAGTAGTGTACCACTGAAACCACATGAGACAAGATGGTGAATTGGACTAGGATGGTGGCAAAGAGAGGAAAAAATAATTGAATCAAAGGTTACTTAGGAGGGAGAATAAAAATGTTATATAAACAATATGGCTCCAAATACTTAATGATTTCCTCCCCTCCTGGGTGGCAGATCTCTAAATTAAGGTATGTGCCTGGTAAAACAGTCGACAGGATTTAGCAACTGAACAACAAAAATGACAACTGATATTTTTATCTACGTCATTTATCCTGGTATGAGTTTCATGATGGTGAAATAATAGGCAGAGACAGCTGTCTAAACTGAAAAGATAAGGCATAGCCCATTTCTTAACCTTTATTATGTTTTCTATTTTTAGCTTTGTCAAAGGGAGAAGCAGATGGCCCCAAGATTCAGATGTATGTAAAAAATGCGGACAGGTAGAAATTAACTTGGGAGGAGGAGCCAAGATGGTGGGTAGGTGGATGTGGAGTGCCTCTTGCTCCACAAATGCATCAAGAATAGATCTACAGATGCAATAGAATGCCAGCTGAATACTAGCAGGAGTCCTTGACCACCGGAAAGGATTATACGGATCCACAAATAACTGGGTAGGATGAAAGAAAGAAGGGAGAAGGAGGAGGAAAGCGAGCAGGAATGGACCTCCACCCAGGGGTTGGGGAGCTGAAGCAGGGGAGAAACTCCGCATCTGGGGAAAGCGGCTGGGACAGAAGGGAAGTGTTTGAGACTGTCGAAGGAGGGTGAAACAGCTGATCTGTGACGGTCTGAATAGAGTGAGAACCACATAGACAATCTGTGCTGGGTCTCTGTGTAACCTGGAAGGCATGTTTGTCCACCAGTGCACATGGGTGCTGGGAGCTGGAGCTGTTGTACCGTAAAGCCAAAATCATTAACTGTGCATACTGTAACCAAGGTATTGTTCTTATGGAATTGTTCATTGTACAAAGAACAATTTTAAATGTTGCAAACTAACGAGTTACACCATTTTTAAAAATTTCTTTCTCTCCTTCATCTCTTTTTTGGGGGAATACAAAAAACGTATAATACAGGTGACATTATAATGCTTGCTTAGTCAAAGAAGAGAGACTAAACAAGGGTAAAAATTTTAACAGTACAGTATTTGGCATCATTTCCTTGTCTTAATTCTGCTTGTGTCATCAGTGGTTTTTAACAGTTTACAAGTAGAATGTGATTATAAAATGTATGTTTGGTTGTCTTTGAATTATGAACTTTCTTCAGATATAATAAACCATGACTTTTAGGCTGCTCAACATTAAAGCAAAAATTAGGAGAGTGTTCCCAAGGTGAGGACTGCTGTTGATTGCAGGGAGATGGTGTGAGGAAATGGAAGGGAGGAGAGCCATAAGTCCGTAATAGGGATGCCTTTAGGGGAAGATCCGGTGGCCATGGAAGCAGGGTGCTACTGCTGAGTCACATACGGGCAGGAGGAGTCAGCGCTGTAACTTCCCTTTCCCCACATGCCAGTCCTGACAGCTGGGCAACAGGACAAGCCAGAGTTGCCCTTTGAATGTCTTTTGTCAGAGGCTAGAAAAGACTCCTATGCTGTGCTGTGCTGAATCACTCAGTCGTGTCTGCCCCTTTGCAACTCCATGGATGGTAGCCCCCCAGGCTCCCCTTTCCATGGGGATTCTCTGGGCAAGAATGCTGGAATGGGTTGCCATGCCCTTCTCCAGGGGATCTTCCCAACCCAGGGTTCAAACTTGGGTCTCCTGCATTGCAGGTGGAGTCTTTACTGTCTGAGCCGCTAGGGAAGCCCACAAAAGACTCTGAATAGTGCCATATCTCTTGTGACCATGGCTGTTGACTTTCCTGCACACGTGGTGTCACTGGGGTCTCTGCCTCCATGCAGCCATGCCCTCTCCTCACTGAGGCAGACCCAAGTCCTCCAGGGCAGCCTTAGTAGCAGACTTCTGTGGATGACCCACAAGCAGAAGTGGGGGTAAAACCACAATTGACCTCCAGGGACAGAACAACTAAGGAAGAGTATCAAAAACCTTTCCAGCAGCTGCACAAGCTGCAAATTAAATCCCACACGATCAACTAGGTAGACTCTATGCCTCTGGAATATATAAAAAGACAATGCGTGCTTCCATAAAAGAACACTCTCTAGCTCTGGCAGCTGTGGACATTGGAGGCAAACATACAAGGATGTAGGACCAGATTAGAGTCTGAGCTGTCCTCAAAACAGGTCCAAAGTCCAGCCCTCCATGGTATTGGAGGACCTCCTAGGGTCACCAAGTTCATACGCTCTGCTTGCCACATGACAGCCCAATGAATCTGAGAGATGAGGTGTTGAGTCAAGGAATATGACTTTATTTGGAAAGCTGGCTGACCAAAAGATGGCAGACCAGTGTCTCAAAGTAACCATCTTGTTGGGGGCTGGATGCCAGGTTCTTTCATAGAGAGAGAGAGAAAAGCAATGAGGAACTAAAGTCAAAAGGCAAAGTGGAGAGGAAAAGGCAGTGAGGAAGTAAAGTAAAAAGGGTCTTCAGTCTTGCAAAACATCTCTGGGAAAGGCCAGCCTTTGGAAGGGGTGTGTTAATCTTTTTTGTAGCCATTCACAGGTAGGCAGGGTCAGATTATCTTTTTATGATGAACAAAGTCACTTTAGTTTAACAGTCAGGCAGAGGGGCAAGGTCCTTGGAGGCAGGTCATTATGTATCATTATAAAAACAACAGCAATGAAAAATAAGTCTGAAAAGAACATCAAAGAAACAGTTTCCAACGCGGGGCCAGACTTGGTTCTTCTCCAGAACACTAGGAAGACAGAGATGGGCTGTGGTGCACAACACAGACAAGGAAATCCTAGGAAAACATTTATTATTACTTTTATGCTTTGATTTGCTCTGTTGTTGGTTGGTTCTGTTTGTTTTTTTTTTCCTCTTCTTCCTTTTTCTCTGTTGTTGAAGTTGTTGTTATTATTTCTATTTAGGCTTTTGGAATTTCTTCTTAACCCCCTTTTTTTTTTTTTTTTGGACTGCACTAGGTCTTAGTTTCAGTATGTGGGATCTAGTTTCTTATATGTGTGTATCTCAGTTTGTGTGTTAGTCACTCAATCATGTCTGACTCTTTGCGATTCCATGGACTATAGCCCATCAGGGTCCTCTGTCCATGGAATTCTCTAGGCAAGAATACTGGAGTGGGTGGCCAGTCCCTTCTTCAGGGGATCTTCACAACCCAGGGATTGAACTTGGGTCTCCTGCATTGCAGGCAGATTCTTTACCATCTGAGCCACCAAGGTAAGCCCTGTTCAGGGATCAGATTCTGGCTGTCTGCACTGGAAGTACAGAGTCTCAGGCCCTGGACCACCAGGGAAATCCCATAGGCTTTTGGTATTTTTTTTTAATAATCTATTTTATTTCTTTCATATATTTCTACTTCTACCCTTTTTTTTTTTTTTTTTTT
>SJYV01018022.1:317449-345356 GCA_006410875.1 Neotragus pygmaeus
TTTCTACTTCTCCCCTTTTTTTTTTTTTTTTTTTTGCTATTCTGTGCTTTGTTTTTGGTTGTTTTTCTTATATGTACATCTTTTTAATACATTTCTATTTTAACCTTGCTTTTCTATTTTTTTCACCATTCTTGACTGCTTGCTTTGTTTTCTTTGCTTTATTCCTCCATTAGACTCTGCTATGGTTTTATTTGCTGTTTTAGTTTTGTTTTTAACTGGTTGCTTTCATTTCTGTCTTCTTTTGTTCATTGGGTCACTTTCTTGTAATGTGGTTTCTTTGCTTTGTTTCGGTTTCTTTCATATATGTATGGGTGCGTTTGTCTGCGTATGGGTGCAAATGTTCCTTTGTTTTTGTCTTTCTGTTTGTCTGATTGTGCTGTTACCATTTGTTTGGGTTTGGTTTTTCTGTTTTTGATTTTTTTTAAATTTATTTTTAATTAGATGACAATCACTTTATAATATTATGTTTGTTCTGCCATACAACAATGTGAATCAGCCATACGTGTACACATATTCTCTCTCTTGAACTGTTTCTTTTTTTTTTCTTTTTTTTTTTTTCTGATATTGTGCTGCATGATATACTACCCAAAGCAATCCACAGATTAAGGGCAATCCTTATCAAATTACCAATGGCATTTTTCACAGAACTAGAAGAAAAATTTTACAATTTGTATGGAAATAAAAAAGATCCAAAATTTGAGAAAGCAAAATGGAGCTGGAGGAATCAACCTTCCTAACTCAACCTTCCTAACTCAACACTGAAGTTGTCCTCAACACTGCTGCTGCTGCTAAGTCACTTCAGTCGTGTCCAACTCTGTGCAACCCCATAGACGGCAGCCCACCAGGCTCCCCCGTCCCTGGGATTCTCCAAGCAAGAACACTGGAGTGGGGTGCCATTTCCTTCTCCACTGCATGAAAGTGAAAAGTGAAAGTGAAGTCGCTCAGTCATGTCCGACTCTTAGCGACCCCATGGACTGCAGCCTACCAGGCTCCTCTGTCCATGGGATTTTCCAGGCAAGAGTAATGGAGTGGGGTGCCATTGCCTTCTCCTCCTCAACACTAGAGCTTCCAAAATTGTGGCCACTTATTTAGTGAATGGATTAAAGGTGTGGTGGGTTATTAACAGCCCACCAGAATTAGTGTTCTAATTTCATTTTTTTACATGTAGCTGTCCAGTTTTCCCAGTACCACTGATTGAAGAGGCTGTCTTTTCTCCATTGTATAATTTTGCCTCCTTTGTCAAAGATAAGGTGCCCATAGATGTGTGGGTTTATCTTCAAGCTTTCTGTCTTGTTCCATTGACCTATATTTCTGTTTTTGTGCCAACACCGTTCTGTCTTAATTACTGTAGCTTTGTAGTATAGTTTGAAGTAAGGCCTTTATCTGCCTTAGAGCCAAACAACAGACTGGAATGTGAACACACTTGTTTTAATGCCATTGAAGTTTTTGAGATTGTTGTGCAGTGCTATTGTACTCAAACCCAATAAATGTAGAAATTGTTACTGGTAATAGGGTTCTTCTGTAACAAAACATGAAACAGACATCACTGGTTTTAGAATCAGATGGTAATGAACTAAATCTGAACTGGAAAAATAAGGTCCCATGCTATGTCCTGGTGAAACATTTGGTCAAAGAATTGGTCTGCAATTATGTAGAAAACAAAAGAAAAAAAAGTACCCAATGAACTTGCAGCATTGGCAAGGAAGTTTTGAGGCAGAAATGTTGATAGCATGAATTGGTTGTTGCTAATTGCAATAGGTAAGGGACTACAAAAAAAGAGGTACTCAGAGAGTAGGTTGTTTGCAAGCAGAATTGGAAGAGATTATGGAGAGCCCATGGTGGCTCAGATGGTAAAGATTCTACTTACATTGCAGGAGACCTGGGTTTAATCCCTGGGTCAGGAAGATCCCCTGGAGAAGTATTCTTACCTGGAGAATTCCATGGACAGAGGAGTCTGGCAGGCTACAGTCCTTGGGGTCACATAGATTTGGATATGACCTGAGCAACTAACACTTTCACTTTCATGGAGAGCCCAGAAAACTTGTGATTGCAAAATAAAATTGTTTTTCATCACATTGATGATATCTTGGTGATTAAGATGTATAGGTGTGTGGGCATGCTAAGTCACTTCAGTTGTGTCTGACTCTTTGCAAGCCCATGGACTGTAGTCGTCCAAGCTCCTCTGTCCATGGAATTCTCCAGGCAAGAATAATGGAGTGGGTTGCCATGCCCTCCTCCAGTGGATCTTCCCAACCCAGGGATCCAACCCAAGTCTCCTGTGTCTCCTGCACTGCAGGCAGATTCTTTACCGCTGAGTCTTCGGGGAAGCCCAGTCAAGGCATATCCTCAGGACAAAAATCATATCCCAGAACTATTCTCTAGGTACAGCTGCAGAGCAAAGGTATAGTCTATATAAAGACTTCTGAGAGGGTGAAAACCATGCCTACTAGTTTCTTTCATTTAGACAAAATGACTGGTCAGCAGATGCATTAGCATGAAGATAAGTATTTGTTGTTTCAGGCCATTAAGATGTTGTGGTTGTTTGTTAGGCAGAATTCTCAAAGCAAAATTGCCCCTGAGTTTGGATACATTTTCACATTGGGCCATTTCTCTCACCACACAAAGTGGAGGATTAAGTGCACTGCTTGAAGGTCTGCTAACTAGGAGGACTGCCTGTTATCTCCGGGTTTTGGGTGGGCCGCTCTCCAGAGGGACGCTAGTTCAGCGGTGATTCGTTCAGTTTACCTCCATCATTTCCATCACCTGGTAGCTGCAGTCTTGATTTAGAAATCCAAGGGGTCTCTTTTGTGATTTTTATACTGAAGTTTGCCATATTCTCCACACTGTCTTTTCCCCTTTTAGCTATCTCTATAAATGTCTGCTCTTTCCTATATGAGTGCTCAGTTGCTCAGACATGTCCTCTCCTTCAGTCAAGGATTTTCAACTTGAAAAACAGCTCGAGAAGGGTAACTCAATAAGGTATTGTAACATTTTATTAGAGATGGCATCTCTCAGCCTCCTGATTATCCACCCTTGTTTTCTTTTGGTTATGTAGGTTGAGTTACGTCCTTGTTGGTCATCTACCTACCTTGCACCTAGGGTTGTCATGTTCTATTAACCATTCCCATAACTTTTTGTAGTTCAGATACCACTGGTTACCACTCCAGCGTTGATGCTCATTGCAATAATTGTACCTGTTTTGCTTCTGATCTTTAAATGCTACCAGCTGACTTCTGTTATTTTGTGATTTTTATCCTCTTTTCCTCTCTGCTGTCAGAGAACTCTGTTCTTTCTCCATTTTCCTTTTCTTTTCAGCTGCACTTTGCAGCTTGTGGCATCTTAGATTCCTGATCAAGGGTCAGACCTGAGTCCCTGCTGTGAAAGTGTCGAGTCCTAACCACTGGACCTCCAGGGAGTTCTCAGAGAGCCCTATTCTTTAATAGCACCCCTTAATGTATTCCCAAAAGCAAACCTAGGAATATATCAAATATTTCACCTCAGAAACTTAAATTTAATGAAAGATTGGAAATATATGAGAGTATATGAAAGACAGAGAGGATGTTCATATGGACATAAAGAAATGAAGACAGTTACACATAATGCTAACATTACTGCAAAAAGAAATGAGCAACATGAGTCAAACCAGGAAAAACACCAATTTCAGTCTTCAACATCTGATGAGAAGTGTAAGAGTTTAAGAAAGGATTTCCATCCTTTTTTGAAACATACATGTTTTGTGAAAGGAAACATCGAAAATCTGGAAGGTAATCTAATCTCTACTCATTCAGAAAATACTGAACGTGGGCTTCAACTAAACATACATTCAAGCATGTCTGAACACTTAAAATTTAACAATGAGGGGGAAAACTCACAATATAATAAATTTGAGGGATCCATGAGCAGGGGATCATTATTCTTCCCCCAACAGATATTTTCTGTCCATTCTGAGATGTGTAATGTTGATGACAATGGAAGAGACGTAATCCAACCATCATTGATCAAAACATATTGTGATATGGTTAATACACAACAACTTTCCATGTGTGATAAGACGAATCAGACCTTAAGTGAGAACTCCAGCTCTAATAATTACAAGAGTATTTATGGTGGACTGAGAAGGTATTCAGGCAATGAAACTGGGTATATGGTTGAAGGAGACTCAAACCTTAAGAAACATCAGGGACCCAAATCTTCAAACAAGGATTCTAAAAGTAATAAATCTAGAAATACCTTTTATCAAATGTCAGGTTTTTCTCTAGATAAGAATACTTGTACTGGAGAGAGGGTTTGTAGTGAATATGGTAAGGTTTCTAATCAGTCTTCAAAACTTATTCAACAGCAGACTTTTCAGAATCCACAGAAAGAATACAAGTGTAAGATATGTGGGAAAGTCTTTAGTAAGTCATCCAATCTAAGTAGACATAGGAAAATTCGTACAGGAAGGAAACCTTTCAAATGTACAGAATGCAGCAAAGCCTTTAACCGTCGCTCACATCTTACTCAACATCAGCGAATTCATACTGGAGAGAAGCCTTATAAATGTAAAGAATGTAACAAAGCCTTTATCTATCGCTCAGTTCTTATTCAACATCAGTGAACTCATTCTGGGGAGAGACCTTATCACTGTACAGAGTGTGGCCAAAGCTTTATTTGTCGTTCAAAGTTAATTGTACATCAGCGAGTCCATACTGGGGAGAAACCATACAAATGTAAAGAATGTGGCAAAGCCTTTATTTTGAGTTCGGCCCTGACTCACCATCACCGAATTCATACCGGGGATAGACGTTATAAATGTATAGAATGTGGCAAGGCCTTTATTAAGGATTTTAGTCTTAATGGCAACCCTCTCCAGTATTTTTACCTGGAAAATCCCATGGGCGGAGGAGCCTGGTAGGCTGCAGTCCATGGGGTTGCAAAGAGTTGGACACGACTGAGTGACTTCACTTTCACTTTCCACTTTCATGCATTGGAGAAGGCAATGGCAACCCACTCCAGTACTCTTGCCTGGCAAATCCCATGGATGGAGGAGCCTGGTGGGCTGCATCCATGGGGTTGCTAGGAGTTGGACACGACTGAGTGACTTCACTTTTACTTTTCACTTTCCTGCACTGGAGAAGGAAATGGCAAGCCACTCCAGTGTTCTTGCCTGGAGAATCCCAGGGACAGGGGAGCCTCGTGGTCTGCTGTCTATGGGGTCGCACAGAGTCAGATACGACTGAAGTGACTTAGCAGTAGCAAACCTTGAAGAAACTGTATATGTAAGGGGTGTGTCGTAAAAAGAAGAGAAAAACAGTTATAGATTGTTTTGAAATGTTGGCTATGGGGATTTTTTTTTAAAGGCAAAAGAACTCATAGTCTTGCCAAATGCTGATTATAAATGTATCAGAAAACTTTCAGGAACAATGTATTTGAAAGCCTTTTGCTTAGTCTGAGAAAATTTCACACTCTTTGGTTGAATTATTCAAACCCTGACCTTACCTTCCATTACTGTTATTTTCACTTCCAATCTTAGATCAACAACCCACATATCTGGCTGTTCTGTGGGCTAATCCCCTCAAAAACCTACTTCTTATCTGATATCTTCCACTAGAAAATGCATTTCAATATTTTTTCTTTAACCAGTAATGTTTTATTTGTCTAACTCTCTAACCTTTCAATTAGTCAACTTTTGACCTGTATCATTATTACTCATAACACAACATTCCCTGGGGTTTTAATCTGTTACTTCCTTCATTCTTTCTTTCTTCTGTATATTCAAAATAACCTCATAGTCCATGATTTCAATTCTATACTTACTTGTCTCTTAGAATCATTTACTCACTCAACCCGTTGTTGAATCAGAACAACCAATTCAAAATTCCGAGTGAACACATGCATCTATGTATCTCCCTCATTTTTTTTTTTGTATTTCAAATTGAATATTTCTGGCATAAAAATCATGATGATGTTGATGATCTGTATATTTCATATGATCCAATCTGACTCAGTCTAGCAAGCAATGCTATTTACCAATATTTTTAATCACTTCCATTTGACTTCTTGTTTTAATATCCATGACGACTATTTTGACTTTTTTCATTCTATTGAGGTCTTCTACCACATCCCTGATGCTCTGCCATTCTGGTGAGAATGTAGGAGTCATTCTACACATATTCTTTCAACTTCCTCTTACCTCAGAATTTCCTCAGGTTTTAACAACTTTACTTTCTCTAAGGCACCCCACATATCCTTCCTCATGCCAAGAATATCTACATGAACATATAAAAACTGTACAAATGTGTACTGATCTCAATAGTAAGTGAGCAAGGGTTTACAGCTAGTAATTGCTGTCTATGGGCAGAGTGTTTAATTGTAGGAGGGAAAATTATAACAGATTCCACGATTCTGCTGAATAGAAAGAGAATGTCTTGGATCCAGTCTAAAATTAGTCTTCTAGCAAAAAGCAAATAAGAGAATATAAAAACTTACAAAACAAATGAAAAAATACAAAAACAATCAAAACAACACAACATTGTAAATCAACAACAACGAAAAACAAGTACAGTATCGATTTCCCATTGCCTGAACACAGAGGCAATGAGCCAGGGGACAAAGGGTGCTCAGGCTTGAGCCAGTCACAAGGCAACTGCAAATAGAGACACTTGTCATCCATGGATAATAATTAAAAACGCAGCAAGTACTTTCTAAAAAACTTTATTTATTATTTTATGGCTGTGCTGGGTCTTCATTGCTAAACATGAACTTTCTGTAGTTGCAGTGAACGGGGGCTCCTCTCTGGTTGCGGTGTGTGGGCTTCTCATTGCAGCGGCTTCTCTTGCTGTGGAGCATGGGTTCTAGGTGCATGGGTTCAGAGTTGTGGCACGTGGGCCCAGTTGCTCTGGGGCATGTGGAATCTTCCTGAGCCAGGGATCGAACCCATATCTGTTGCATTGGCAAGCAGACTCTCAATCACTAGACAACCAGGGAAGTCCTGGCAAGTATGTTATGAAGCTTAATTTTACTTTAAACTAATAAACAAAGAAGGAGCATGAATTTTTTGGATAAAATTTCCAAGTTCTCTTGCATCTGATTTCCAGTTAGGCTGTCAATGGGAGGTACTGGTGTGAGACTGGAGTTGTAGAGGGGAAAAGACACTTCTCCTGCTCCCTGCTCCCTGCTCCCTGTGTTAAGCGGTGCCTCTGGCAGCGTCTGTCTGTTCCTGGCAGCTCAGCCTTGTTTGCTTTCTGATATAGTCTCAGGAGTGAGAGAGACTTGCCTTTAACGTAAGTCTCTGGGTTGCCTACTCTCTTCCAAGTTTGCTTTTTCAACTCTTCTGATGCTTATATGACTAATTTCCCGTAATTAAATCCTCTATTAAATTACCTGTCATGGGTTCTATTCTTTTGTTTGAACCTTGACTGATAAAAAGATAGAGATTATCTTCATTGTATGGGTAGATTAAGCGACTTGTACAAAATCATGCAACTAGCTTAAAAACAGGCTTTCAAACCAGTTGTGCCTCATTTCAAAGCCCAAGTAAAATGACTATGCTGTATGCAAAGGATATTCTGAATGAATGTTCAAATAAACAATTTTCATGCAATGCTTATTTTTATTACTTGGCTCAAATTGTCTGCATGATAGCACTAAGCAACTATTATTAACATTTAACTATCTCTCCCTTTAGCTTGTGATACTGCTTGAGAGTAAGCACTTATTGTATTAAACTTTGTACTCCTAGCACCAACTACTGTGCTTGGAATGTAGTAGAGCCTTAATAAATATTTGTGGAATGAATAATAATAATCACTACTGTTTACAGAGTGATTATTCATTCTAGTAAGTCTGTTAGGGGTCTTACATAAATTTTATAACTCAATCTTCAATACAATCTTGCAAGGTAGGCATAAATATTCCAGCATCATAGATAAGGGAAAATAAACTCAGAGTTTAAACAATTCACAACTAAACTAGAATTAAAGTCTGATTATATCTGGCTGCTTCCATTAATGTGAAGAAACAAATGTATAAATAATTGGATTGGAAAAAAATCTAAACATATTATTGGATTTACAGTTTTAGAGGAGCTTCATAAACAGATGAAATCTTATCTCTATGAGAAAAAGGAGGAGTTTGGTGTTTTCTTGCCATAATTAAATAAAAGAACAAGTTTTTGTATCTAAAACTATGTCTTTGAAGGCAAAAGAAAGAGAAATTGGGGTAAAAATACAAAAAATGAAACAGTTTAAATTGCTGATGTGAAAAAACATTGGCTACTCCCATAATTATCTAATCATTCTCTAGAGTTACTTGGCATGAGATGTCACAAGAGCTCTCCTAAAGACTTAGAAGACAGATTTTAGCTTTACTTTTCCAGGTCTTGGTTTATTATCCAATGTGTGTGCATGCTAAGTCACTTCAGTTCTGTCTGACTCTTTGCAACCCCATGGACTGTAGCCTGCCAGGCTCTTCTGTCCTTGGGATTCTCCAGGCAAGAATACTGGAGTGGGTTGCCATGCCCTCCTCCAGGGGATCTTCCCAACCCCAGGATTTAATCTGCATCTCTGGTGTCTCCTGCCTTGGCACATGGTTTCTTTACCACTAGCACCACCTGGGAAGCCCATATTATCTAACACTAGACAGTAAAGTAACTGGGTATCCAAAGTAACTGGGGTAGGTATGTCTATTGCTGGACTACTGATGACGGTTTTTACTTATATTTCTGAGTGTTCCGTTCTTTGCTTTGCATAGTAAAATCATATGTGCAAGTCTATGGCCTGATTAAGTTTTCCCCTTTGTGTTAGCAGAGTGATGCATTCCTGATACCTCCTCTGAGTTTGCACTCAAAATAATGCCTCTATTTGTAAGGCTGATTTGCAGAATCCATTGTCTTATTCTTTGATTTCTGATGAAAAGGAACTAATAGAAGCAAGATAATTTGGTAGGCATCATACAAAGAGCTGTTGTTGACTCTCCTTGTGCTTGTTTGGCATGTACTTGCCTGGCTTGGTATTCGCTGATATGATTTCAGCTGGATACCACCAAGAGGCTGTTCTCTTTTTACAGAGCAAGGAGCCATTTGAAGATTCTGGAAATAAACAAGTTTTGTAAGATTTTTTGCTGGTGTGACCCTGTCTTTTTTCCCAGGGAAAGGATGTTCTCCTAAATCTTCTTCATGTATGTACTATTAGTTTTGCCATGATAAAGTAAAGCCTTTATTATGTTAGTTCAATAGTATAGAATAATATAAAATTAAATGGATGCATTTCCCCAGGTGGTTTGTAACAATAGAAGCTATGTATTTATCATTGGGAAAAGAACACAATAAGACCATTTACTTGTTTTATAAAAGATTGTATTCTTTTGTGGTTGAGATGCATCATTATGGGCTGGACACCAAGGGGTGTCAAAAACTACAGAGTGTTGCTGTTTCATGGGTATAGACTTTCAATCACATAAGATGAAAAATTTTTAGAAATCCACTAACCAAAAACGTGCTAATTGTTCTGGAGTGAACAATTCTGTAATGTAATTTTACCACAATTAGAACGAAAACAAAAAGAAGACCCAAAAAGCAGAGTTGTGACCAGTAGACATGGAAGAAATTCAACTACGTTCATGCTGCAGAATTGCCTGCTCCCATTTGAATGCTCAAAAGGAGTTAGAGAAATAAACTGATTCTCTACTTAATAAAACTGCAGCAAGGCATTTTCATCAGTAGTGGTGATTGATGGGGATTGTGTCAGTGATGCTGCAGTCCTAGGAGCAGAAATCACCATGTAAACAGAGCTGTGATGACAGAAGGGGACTGTTCATAAGGCTGGCACTAGTCTGGTCTTGAGGATGTGAAGGAAAAAACATGTGTAGTCTTCGATTTACGGCCAAAGTGCTCAGCAGTGGTGGTGACATTAATTAATTTTGTTAAGTAAGAATAGAATATATTTATTTATTTCCACTAAAATTTTTCCAAAGCATCTGAAAAGCTAAAATGTTTTCACTGTATAAGTTGGCAAATTTGGAAAAGTTTAGTGCTGATTGAGGGCTTCTCTGGTGGCTGAGCTGGTAAAGAATCTGCCTGGCAATGCAGGAGACCTGGGCTTGATCCTTGGGTTGGGAAGATCCCCTGGAGAAGGGAATGGCTACCCACTCTAGTATTCTTGCCTGGAGAATTCCACGGACAGAGGAGCCTGGTGGGCTACAGTCCATGAGATCTCAGAGAGTCGGACATGACTGAGGGTTAACACTAGGGCTAATTGAATCATGTTTAATTCTTTCCAAATTCTTAGCTTTAAACACTGCATTTTGTCCCAGTTAAGACAATTGTTTAAAAACTTCTTTCAAGGCTGGAAACACATTTTGTAACAAATCCTTGAGGCATGATGATAAAACCTGCACAGTATCACAGTGCATATAAGGAAACACAGAATTCCCCAGGGTAGTGATTTTCTCTTACCAACTCCAACTTCTATGCCTCTGTGGAAATATGGGGAAAAAGGGCATTTAGAATAGTCATGATTTTAGCCACCAAGATGCATGAGAACAACTTTGATGCCAAGAGGAATAAGTTCTCTCCCTTTTATTGTTTGGTTGGGTGGTTATATTGAACTCTCATACACTGAAATATAAGCAAGCAAGAATGGGGAAAAAAGGGGGAAAAAAGCATAGGAGAGAGGGATTTAAAATGTATGAGAAGGAAAAAGTCAGGTAAGAAATTTATGATAAAAGATAAAGACTGTGTATGCTCAGTCGCTCAGCCTGACTCTTTGCCACCCCTTGGACTGTAGCCCGCCAGTCTCCTCCGTCCATGGCATTCTGCAGGCAAGAACACTGGAGTGAGTGGGTTGCCATTTCCTTCTCCAGGGGATCTTCCCAAACCTGGGTCTCTTGCATCTCCTACATTGCATCCCCATAGATGAAGATCAAAGAAGAGGTGTTCCCAGTCTTTTGATAAATCATCCCTGTCTATGGGTTTATTTAAAATTAGTGTCGTGAACTTGAACTGTACTTAAGGTGATTTGGAATTTTATGGGAGAGGTTTTAGTATGAGTTCATTTGTATTGTCATTCAGAATCGTTAAGAGTGGTCTCTAAGAATTTTCACTTGTGACCTATGAATTTTTTCACCACTTACATACCAAACAATTTGTATTTGATCACACACTGTCCATTTCTATTCCAATATGTTTTATTGAAGAGTTTTACCTTTCCCAAAAAATATATAACTTCCTTCCACAGGATCTGTGTTCAAGTACCTTCCACAGAAACTTATTCTTCTCTAGTGATATATATTTATTGTCTTTAGGGCAACTTATCTGTCCTGTTCACAGCTGGAATCCTATGCTTAGCATAATGACTGGCATAGTGTAGACTTTTGATACACATTTGTTGTTTTCATAAAAGAAGGACTAAAGAGAATTAAATTCATATATAATTTTTGAGTGGCTATTGCCTTAATGTGTGTAGGGAGTTGGATTCAGGTTTTTAAAAATAAGGGCCAGTCTGGATATTGTTAAATGGATATGTTTCAGAGGATTTTAATCAATTAATCCTGGGGATACTGTTGTGATAGCTTCTGACAACTTGAAGTAAATTTAGTAGAATAAATATTGTCAGAGTGATATAGTTTGGTTTTGGTAGAAAATATTGCCCTGGTTTCAAGAAAGGAAATAGGCAAAATCTTTGACAACGCATTAGTAGAATTTAAAAGACATGGCCATCTTTTTATTTTACATATAAAAGCGTGTATCTATATATTACATATATATACTTAGACACGCATATATCTGTATTTATTATATATGTATACATATAGATTGCCACCTTTGTTTGGTCTTCTCCTAGACCTCACTTCTCAACTGGCAGCTGTAGGATTCCTTTCCAGATCAAAGAATTATTTATTGTTTTTACTTAGGCTATTTCCATTATTAAAATTCCATGTCTCCCCAGGTTTCCGTGAATCAGCAGTGCCCCAGAAAGCGTTTCCCTTCTTGAGACTCCAGGGAAGTCTTGGAATCCAAAGAACTTGAAGGGGGAGCCTGGCCAAACGAGATTTTTGAGACTTTGTAGGCTTGCTAAACCAGATACTTAGCACAAACACAAATCAAAGCCCATGTGTTCCTAAAAGCAGCATTTTCATGCAAGTCCAGGGAGCTCATTTTGGTTTTATTTATTTTGGGTAAAGAAGTGAAAAGTTTTGTTTTAACCACGTGGCTATTATTTTGCAAGGAGACCATAACAAATTATTCTAATCTTTAATCTCACTAAACAGTAACTAAAGTGATTTGATGTTAACCTTTTCAGTGGAAAACTAACAACTAAATCTTCTCTAACGTCATTACTTTCTGGATCTGATTCAGAAGCTTCCTAGGTATTTTTGTTACACAATGGATTCTTGATTCTGTTATTCAGATTCAGTGTTTTCTTCACAAGAATGACCCTTTATGACTTTGTCAGTAATTTAATAGAGTTTTGTTTTCTTAAAAGACTAGAATTAAGAAATATCAAGATTTTGAACATAAATATCTTGGACTATTCAGAAGAACAACATGGGAGAAACTGAGGAAAGAATCGAAACTCATAGAATAAGATGTCTTTCCAAGTTGAAGGTATGGACTTGCTTTGTGTGGATATATGTGTATGTACTGTATTTTCTTTTTAAACCTAGATCTTGTAAAGTTGTTTATATCTTCATGCAGTGATCTGATAATATCATACTACTTGATATATTAATAATTTCTTGCTTTAATGAAATTGGTTTGCAATTGAGAGTGTGTCTAAATAGGATTATTGATTCAGGAAATTTAATCAGAATAGCTTTGAAGGATTTAAATGCGAGACAGGATCTTAAACATTTTCAAGCATGCATAATACAGTACGATTTACTTTCCTGGATCAAAGGCCTATTTAAAGTTCACTCTTCTGGTGAGAGGAGTATGGAGATCTCTCCTGGAAAATGGTACATTGGACAGAAAAGCTTTATTAATCTGTATTCAGTGATGACTTCACAATGATCCACTAAAACAAATGCTTGCTTCAAGCATTGGCAACATACCGGTCATCCTCTATAAGAAAAATGCCCATTTTGCTAGCTGTTTTGGGTATTCTTAACTACTTCAGAAAAATTCTTTTTGTATAGCCATAAAACCATTTTGCTTTCAAGCAAAATTTGAATTTATTTTAAACTAGAAGATCTGGATACTTGTCCTGATTCTACAGCTAGTGCCTGTAAGTGGTTATCAAACTATGACACTGCCACCAATTTTCTTCCTATCGAAAGTTTGTTTTCTCTTTATATGTGTGTAGGAAAAATCTACACATGTACAGGAAAGTTGAGAATCATGATATAGAGTTAGAAAACTACTTTTGCCTGAAATGCTACATTAATTATGTATTTAAAAAATCCCCTTAAAAATTATTCCTTAATTCTGATGTCCATCTCCTAAAACCGAGGGTTTAAAAATAAAGACTGAGGACCAGACTTCCTAGATTTGTGCTGAGTTCAACTGCTGGTTTGCTCTGTGCCCTTGGATAAGTTGCTTAACCTCTTTGTGGTCCAGTTTTCTCCTCTGAAAGAGATAATGATAATTTACTCTTATCTCATAGAATTTTTTTTTTCTTTTTACATGCTCCGAACAATGACTGGAATATTGTAAACAGTCAATAAATACTAGTTATTAGTAATAGTGTTCGTGGATAAAAGTCAAGAATTGTATATTAACAATTGGCTTTTAATTTTTTGTAACATTGGAGTTTGGCAGGATTAGATATTATCTGAATATGACAGCCAAATATTGCAAGCACAAGTTGATCAGGTAAAAGACAGTTGCTTAATAAATCATTTGGGTTTCTCTGATTCTCTGATCTTAGAAATATACTCATTAAGCAAGCAGTTTTTAGAAAGTAATGACTCTCTTCAACAAGTTTGCTTCAAAGGCTGGAGCATTATTAAAAGCTGATAGGACTAGCTTTATAAATATCGAGGTTATTTTGTACTAGACATGAGTAGGAATTGGCACTAGTTAGACAGCCTACCTAGATGTTTCAGGAAAAGAAAAGTGGGATCATGATTTATCTAGTTTCTTTTCTTAAAATGTTAAATAAAAGAAATTATGCTTTCAAATATGATTTGTACTGTGCTTGGTTGGCTTTCTTTGTTTTTAAATATGAAATCTGAATTATAAAATCATGTGCAAGTTATTTGCAGTGTACTCTGCAAAGATTTACGGGAAGATGCCAGACATGGTTTTTATAAATGAGATTTAATATAAAAGGATAAATAGCTAGAGATATAACTATGCTATCTAGTCAATCATATGACAATATTCATGTTGACTTATATTGAGCTTGATATTTAAATTTCCCAAGTCTTTCCCACATATATTTATATTCAGATTTCCCCAAATTAATTGGTGCAGGTAACTTTTGGCTTAGATGTAGTTAATCCTATTGAATTTCATCTATAGTCAGCTTACTTTCATATCTGACTACTTTTTCAAGAAGTTTTTGAATATTGATTCTTTCATTTATTCAATAAATTGCACTGAGCACCTATTGTTTGTGACACTGAAGATTCAAAGGTAAATAATATATGGCTCCTATCACTGAGATGCTCACAGGATAGTGAAGTAGGAGGTTATAGACATCCAAACACATAAGTAAAGTGTACTGTGGGGAATTCCCTGGAAGTTAAGTGGTTAGGACTCTGGCTTCCATTGCAGGGGACTAAGATCCCATGTGCTGTGTGGCATGGCCAATAAAAAAATAATGTTCCTTAAAAAAAATAAAGTGCACTGTGCTAAGGGCTGTAATACAGGCAGGAACACAGCAAAGTGGTAAGATAAGGAGGATACCTGGGAAGTAGAAAGACAAGGAAGATTCCACAATAGAAATAATGGTATAGTGAATTTTAAATATTGAGTATACATTTAGAAAGTGAAGAGGAACTAAAAAGCCTCTTGATGAAAGTGAAAGTGGAGGGTGAAAAAGTTGGCTTAAAGCTCAACATTCAGAAAACAAAGATCATGGCATCCAGTCCCATCACTTCATGGGAAATAGATGGGGAAACAGTGGAAAACAGTGTCAGACTTTATTTTTTTGGCTCCAAAATCACTGCAGATGGTGACTGCACCCATGAAATTAAAAGACGCTTACTCCTTGGAAGAAAAGTTATGACCAACCTAGATAGCATATTCAAAAGCAGAGACATTACTTTGCCGACTAAGGTCCGTCTAGTCAAGGCTATGGTTTTTCCTGTGGTCATGTATGGATGCGAGAGTTGGATTGTGAAAAAGGCTGAGCGCCGAAGAATTGATGCTTTTGAACTGTGGTATTGGAGAAGACTCTTGGGAGTCCCTTGGACTGCAAGGAGATCCAACCAGTCCATTCTGAAGGAGATCAACCCTGGGATTTCTTTGGAAGGAATGATGCTAAAGCTGAAACTCCAGTACTTTGGCCACCTCATGCGAAGAGTTGACTCATTGGAAAAGACTGTGATGCTGGGAGGGATTGAGGGCAGGAGGAGAAGGGGATAACTGAGGATGAGATGGCTGGATGGCATCGCTGGATGAGTCTGAGTGAACTCTGGGAGTTGATGATGGACAGGGAGGCCTGGCGTGCTGCGATTCATGGGGTCACAAAGAGTCGGACACGACTGAGCAACTGAACTGAACTGAACTGAACTAATACAGTTATCAGATGCACAAAGTGAAGAGAACACTACAAGTGGAGGACCACCCATAAAAGTCACTGAGATTTAAAGTAGCATGGTGAATTAAAAGAACTATAAATAGAATATTATGCTTGGGGACAAGGGGCAGGAGATGATAGTGAGATATAGATGAGGCTTTGTTTGCCATGTAAAGTAAGGGTTTTTCTTAATGGGAAGCCACTGAAAAGTTTTAGGAAGTGGAATCACATGCTAATTATGAATGTTATTCATTAATTTGATGAATAGTTATCATGTGCCAAGTTAGTGGTGGTGGCAGGTAGAAGGGAGATTGGAAGTGGGAAAGAGTAGAGGAGACAAAAACATGATTGCAATCGTCTAAGCTAAACTGTATCCATTTGAGAGATTTTGGCATCTGGGTGGTAGTTAAAGCTATAGGAATATGAGATTTACTAGAAAAAAGGTATCAGGCAAAAACTAGAGGTATGAGACAAATGCCTGAGGAAGTTGGCCAAAGAACAGATGACCACATACAGAGCCTAGCAGGTAGGCAGAGACATAAATATGCATTGGGAGAGGAAATTTCAGGAAGGAAAGAGAGATTGGTGATGCTAAATAACTCTGAGACATCAAGTTAGCTGAGGACCGAGAAGTATCTATTGGATGTGGAAAACAGGAAGTTGTTAGTGACCTTTTACAGAGTAGCTAGTAGCTTCAGGGTAGTAGACTGAAGGGTGAGTGGAAGGTTCATGTAGGCAATGAATCTAAACAGTTTTTCCAAACAGCTTGATAGTAGCTGGAGCAACTACCAGGGCAGAAGGAAGATTTTTAGGACAGAAATATCTTGCAAATATTTATGTTAGTAGACAGGGAGAGAGTAAAGAGCATGAGGTTGAAATTACAGGAGGGGGTTAATAATTGATGAATTAGGACTTCAGCAATGGAAAGAATGGATTCCAGAACATGGATGGAGAAATTCTCTGATATAGGTGGGAAGATCCATCCTTTTGAAAGTGGGAGGAAAATTAGAGGGGCAGGGAGAGGTAAATTTGAAGGTGAAGATGTTGAGATCATTTTCTGATAAAGAGGAGCACATGGCTGAGTTGGAACCCTCTCTTGAAGGGAGTGTATAATTTATGGGATTGATTCAAGATTGAGAAATTGGAGGGGTAAGGATTTTAGTGTATCAGTGTACTAGCTGGAGAGTGAATTGAATGATCTTTCAGGATGGAAATGTCATCAGGAAATATTTTTAAGGAGATCAAGGAAAAAGCCCCATGGTATAAGATTGGAGACCACCATTCAGGTTGACATAAATCTACTTATCCATAATTTGTTGATTTTGAAGCAGTAATTAATCTACCTAACTTATGATTACCCAGTATACAATGCTCCTTTTTCAAATCCCTTTCTAAGATCTAAATCTTTTCCCTTCTGACTTAATAAAACTATAAAAATGTTAGCCTTTCATATTTTAACCATTCTCATTCCTGCTGATCACAATGATTCTATCTGTTAAGTTGTCCTTGATTTTTGTTATGGATTGTGTCAGCCTGACAGCTGTCTAAAGTTATACCAATATATAGGAAACATGATTCAATATGTGGAATATTGTATTCATATTTGCTTATCTTAGGAAGTATGTGTTCAGTTTAGAAATATTTCTGTTATTGTTTATAATAAAAATATTGTTTTAAATAAATTAACTGGGAGTAAATAGAAAAATAATGCTGTATACATTGCATATAGCTTTGCATAAAAGAGAACTTAAGCAAATTTGCTGCAGAAATAATGCCTTTGTGTAATGCTACCTTCTTTTTAAAAATTAACATGCATGTATTCTTTTGTTCTACGATAGCATTATAGTGCTGAAAATCTATTTAAATCATTTGCTATGTCTTATTTAGAATGATAACTTGTTTCTATGTATGTATAAGACATTTCCATAAAATAATGAGGCTACCAATGACCTACAAAATTCAATATCACTAACCAATTAGTTCAACTTTGAATTTTTAAAGTGAGAACATAGCATAGAAAACAAGAAGAGTTCACTTTAAAAGGTTCTTCCAAACATAAGAGTTACTTGAACTGGAAACAATCAGTATTTTTCTAGAAGATATTTCATCAACAAGTGGCAAATATGCAATTTAAAAACAAGTTTTTCATGTTTTCTTGTACTTTTTTTCTTCCTAGATGTTTCTGTTGGCAATAACATGTGCATTTGTATCCAAAACACTATCCGGATCTTATATGAATTCCATGCTCACACAAATAGAAAGACAATTCAACATCCCAACATCTCTAGTTGGATTTATTAATGGAAGTTTTGAGATTGGTAATGAATTGTTTTTGCATTGCTTCTTTGTATGTATTATCTATGGAGCTAGTCTGAATTTTATTTCCTTACTTTCTGCTTTACATCATTCAATCTGACTGACTGCATTTTCTAAAATGGCTTAAATAACCTGGATCACTTTGGAATATGTTTAGAAAGAATTCATTTAAATAGTATCCCCAGATAACACTTAAACATTGCCATGTATCCAATCACAGGACTTTTTATTCTAATGGTTAAATTTTTAAAAATCTAACAGTCTTTTGGTCAGCTAGCATGAGCAGCAGAGTGTTTAGAGTACTAATATTTAATCATCATTTAATGACCTTTGGGGCTTTATCTTCATGTTTAGAAGATATCAAGGGGGAAAAGGGAATTCATTTTTTTTAAAGCAAATATTTTTCTTCTCCTGTTGTTTCTGGGAGGTTGACAATTCTCGTTTCTAAGTGCAGAGGGAAGAAGAAACTGTTCATGTCTCACTGACTATTTTAGAAACAGCCTGTAGGGAAGAATAAAGTCTATTCTTGGGCTCTGATATTTGTGGCTGATTGGGAAGATGTGAGGACAGAGAGAAAGAATGAGGAAGGGAAAGATTTCTCTTGTGAACAAAGTGGCATGAAAATACAAATGCTACTCCTTCAGTTTTATAGTGGATTTTACTTCCTTTAAGAGGAAAGTTGCCTTTAATACTTTTAATCAGTATCTGACAGAAAAATTAGGATTGGGGAAGGCAAAACTGAAACCAGTGATGCTTGATCTTGTCTCCTAGTCTTCCCTCCTCTCAGACCTCATTTAGTACCACACGTGTGACAGATCCTGCCCATGGAGCCAGAAGTCACTCCTTCTGTAGGCCCTGTGTAAACCCAGCTCACAGTCTAATAAAGGGCATAGATGCAAAATAATTTAATTGAATGCAGTAAGTTTGGTGACACAGGTATATGACAATTCCTATAGGAACATAGAGAAGAGACACAACCTTCCTTAAGGAAGATAGGCTCTTGAAGGAAAAGTTTTCCAGATGAAGAAACAGGTTGATAAGTTTGAAGAGAATTCCCTTAGAAGAAGAAGAAGCATAAGGATGAAACAGCATGGTAGCTCATGCGTAGAGCAATGTTAAGCCCAATATTATCAACTGGCCAAGTTTCAGGTGGGAATGACTAGATTATAAGTCTGGAGAAATGGGCAGGAGTGAGAAATAAGCTACTGGAGAGCTTTGTATGCTCACTACAAAACTTATCTTTTATCCTCTAGATAACGGAGAATCACTAAGAGATTGGCCTGGGTTATTAATATTTCTGCATCAAGGACCTCTTTGGCAATCTGATGCCAAATGTTCTCAGAATAACATTTTAATTGCATAAATTAAAAATTATAAGAGTACAAAGGAAGCCAATTATATTGAAATAAAATATCAAAATTATCAAAAATTTAAACTATCAAAATATTAAAAATCAAATATATTTGCACTTTTTACCAACACATTAGATAACAATATCTACACTAGTTTTGAAGTAATCATCAGTGTCAGTAATATTTTGAGGCATCTGCATCAACTGTAATGTTTTATGCAAATACCTGTAACTTCTGTTGGTGATAATTGGTGACAAAATTGTACATGCTGCCAATACCACTGGAGTTTGTGTCTGCTTTCATTGTCAAAGGGAACACTAATATTTAGCTAAGTTAGTGAAAATAAAGATGCAATTTTATTTTTCTTGCTCAAGTTCATGGAACACTGATTTCTATTCATGGACTACTTCAGGGTTTATAGATTGCAGGTCAAGAACCTCTGTTGAAACACATTGTGAAACAGAGCCCTCCTTCGTGGCAGGAGTTGTGTTTTCATCACTTATTACTTCATGCACCTCTAGCACCAATTCCAGTATTTGAGATATTTATTATGCAATGAATGCTAGATAGTTAATGATTGTGTGAGGTTGTTAATTCAGACTTTGTTCATAATTATTGAAATATTCATTTCTCACATCAATTTTTTTTTCTAGGAAATCTTTTGTTGATTATATTCGTGAGTTATTTTGGAACAAAACTGCATAGACCAATAATGATTGGTGTTGGATGTGTGGTTATGGGCCTAGGGTGTTTCTTACAATCACTACCTCACTTCCTCATGGGCCAGTAAGTATTTCAGCTTCTGATGATTTTTTAGGTGCAATTTTCAGCTGCAGGAAATAAGCTTGGATTTCCTTTCTAGCAATAATGCTTCCTAAAGGCACAGAGAACTGTCATAAGAACTGCAAAAAGAACTGTAGGTTCAGATTCTGTCCTTCTTGCCTCTTCTATGCTCTTGGCTGTCTGACTTCCATTTAACATGTCAATTTATGAAACAGAGATTGGGGACAGTGCTTTTGTGGAGTCGAGTCTGATGAAGATTCTTTTTTTAATTTTAATTTTTTAAAATTATCAAACTATGATAAATTTATAGGAGACTTGAAAAATACAGAATGAGGTTACTGTATATTACAATTATTTTTTTAAGTAGATAAACTGATTTTTTTGTTGGAGTTTCAATATCAAACTCTCAAAAATTAATAGAATGAATATACAGAGAAGTAGAAGGATTCTAGCAGACCTGAAAAACCTTGTGAACCAATTCGACATAATTAAATTTATATAGTTTTCACACAATAGTAGGATACAAATTCTATTCAAATTTCCATAGACTGTAAACTGGGAGACTCTGGAACATAGCCAGGGACATAAAACGAGGTGCAAAAATTTCATGGCCTAAAATCATACACAGTCTGTTCTCTTATTGTGGAATTCTGTTAGAAATTGATGAAATTTCTTAGGACCTGGAAAAATTTGGGATTACTCCTTTCTACAGACAATTTTTTTCCAGTTATTTCTGTTTAATTATAAGTTACTCTGTCCAGTTATAGTTTTTGTTTAATTATAGGTCACCAAGAGATAGACTAGTCTTCAGGTTGATTTTTTATTTTAACTTTTGCCAAATTAATGAGTACAAAGTTGCAAAAAGTAAAATTATTTTGAAAAAGTATTGTCCTCCACGCCTTCAATATTGCTCATGTTACTGCTCCTCAGAGGTGGCCACGCCCAACTCATTTTGCTCTTCTGCTCTTTGCTTCCGTATTTCTAAGTAAAGGTTTATCCTTTTAGTTTTTGATACTTTAGTGTTATATAATAAACATGTTGCCTTCCTACTGTAAAATCATAGTCACTATTCCATGTGTGACTATGTAAATATTTTTTATATTTCAGCTGAAGCATGCTGTTTTTCCTTTTTTATATCACTTTTAATTTTTCCTAGATTAAATAATTGCTTCGTTTTAGTATATTAAAAAATATTCATTGGTTTATTTTTGGCTGCATCAGGTCTTAGTTGCAGTGTATGGGTTCAGTAGTTGTGGCCCATGGGCTTAATTGCCTTGCAGCATGTGGAATCTTAGTTGCCTGGCCAGGGATCGAATCTGTGCCCCGTGCATTAGAAGGTGGATTCTTAACCACTGGACCAACAGGGAGATTCCCCTCATGTTATATTTGATTCATTTTCATTTCCCACTAATCATCACCAAATTCTCCACCAGTAGGGCAATGTCTCCTGAATATACTTGTACACATCAGACGGCTTCATTTTTGTCTTTAAGCTGCCTCCCCTGTCACCATTGATTCCATCTGCAATCTGAACTGGGACCTCTCCATGCCTGCTGCATGGCTGCTTCCTTGAAACTGTCACTCATTATTCTCCTTGGGAACTTGTTTTGCTTCTTTCTTCCATTCAGTACTCTTGCCTGGAAAATCCCATGGACGGAGTAGCCTGGAAGGCTGCAGTCCATTCGGTTGCTAAGGGTCGGACACAACTGAACGACTTCACTTTCACTTTTCACTTTCATGCATTGGAGAAGTAAATGGCAACCCACTCCAGTGTTCTTGCCTGGAGAATTCCAGGGACGGGGGAGCCTGGTGGGCTGCTGTCTCTGGGGCCGCACAGAGTCGGACACGACTGAAATGACTTAGCATCCATTCAGTTACTTACTTCTAGATAGTATCGTATCTTCTACTTTCCTTTTCATTCTTACTCTTTTTGTGGAAAACATTATCTAATAGGTTTCTGAGAAAGTGTGTAAGGGATGTAACGATTTTAAGACCTTGGACATCTGAAAATATTCCTATTCTCCTTCCAAACCTGGTTGACAGTTTACCTGGTATAAAATCCTGGTTTGAGGTTTTCACCCTAGGGATGTTGAAAATATCATTTTCAATGTTTTTCTCGAGAATCCTGTAGCATTTTAAACCCTGTGCCCAGTTTCTTCTCTCTGGAGCTACTGGGATTTTCCTTTAAACTCGAGTTTGAATTCATGATAATTGCCTTGGTATAAGTGTGCCTTCAATATGGACATTTATAAAAATTATTTGTATTGTTTCTTGGATAATATCCCCTCCCCCCACTTTCATTTCCCTATGGCATGTGTGTGCTTGGTCGTGTCTGACTCTGCGACCCCACGGACCGCAGCCCACCAGGCTCCTCTGTCCATGGGATTTTCCAGGCAAAAACACAAGAGTGGATCACCATTTCCTTCTCCAGGGGATCTTCCAGACCCAGGGATCCAACCTGGGTCTCCTGCACTGCAGGCAGATTCTTTACCAACTGAGGAATGGCAAGCGACTCTAGCAGTCTTGTGACACGGCTTGAGCACACATGCTCTGTCTGGAACTTTCAGTCCTCCACTTCTCTTTATAAAACTTCCATTCATTCTTGAATGTTAACTCTGAGTTAACCTATCATTTTCTCATCTTTTCTCTCCAATCTTCTATCTCTTTGTCTTCTTGTTACTTTCAGGGGAGATTTCTTTATCTTCCAAACCTTTGAATGCATTTCTAACTTTTGCTGCTGCTGCTGCTGCTGCTAACTCACTTCAGTCATGTCTGACTCTGTGTGACCCCATAGACGGCAGCCCACCAGGCTCTGCCGTTCCTGGGATTCTGCAGGCAAGAACACTGCTATCATACTTTAAATTTTCAAGGTATTCTTTGTTGTTCTTTGACTGTATCTTTTTAAGAAACATCTTGCTCTTATTTTAAGAATGCAATGTCTTTTTCCATCTACATTTCTTCATTTGTCTTCTTGCCTCTGTCTCCTTCAAGTGTACAGTTTTTTATTTGCTTTGTCTCTGTTCTTATGTTATAGGTCTTCATACATCTGGTGATCCTTGGTTAGCTATTCATACTTAAGAAACAGGAATAACAACAACAAGCTAACCGGAAGTTCTGTGTCCATTTGTAAGACATGTTTGTGGGAGGACTTCTTCACAGCACAGGGACTAGATGGTTCAGAGCTGGCTCAGAACTGCCCATAACCTGTTAGTTAATCTTGGTAGGGGTTCTCCAATCTGCTGTCTGAGACATGGTGCAACTTGGCTACCAGACAGGTTTGAGTGGGAGTCTCACTCTTCAGTACATAGATTCTTCTCTTACTTAATATCCCTCGTTTTTAGTGTGGCCTCTTATATGACTTAGGGACTAGATGACAACAACAAGCTGTCCTCAAAGTGCCTGTTCTGACTGTCAGCAGTCAAAGGCCATTTTTGTTGGGCTGGTGGACAATGCCTATAAATGTTTAACTACTCTTTATACACATTTAAAATCAGTCCTCTGATTTTTGGGATCATATTCACTCCTATCTTTATCTAGTATCCTCTATGAAATTTCCAAGGATTTGTGGCTCATGTTTGGTTGCTCCCCTGCAGGCACTTCCTCAGGCCTGTGTTTCTTATATTTTCTAGTTCAGTGACCACCCACTTATTGATTTTCCCATTTTCCAAATCTTATCTTCTTGTCAAAATGTCAAATTCCCTTTCTTCTTGTCATTCTTCCATTCTCTTTACCTTTGTATTTATTTACATTTCCTTTGCCATTTTATAATCCATCAGCTGTCATTTTGCTGAAGTTTTCAGGATGAATGGACTTAGAATGAATTATTTTGATGAGTTTTGTGGATCAGATAAATGAAAATGATATGACATCTCCTTAGGTATTTCTTAAGGGATCAGGAGTTTTCAGGCAAAAATTTTTTGCTATCCTTTTATTTTCTATCCTACCAAGACAACATTAAGTAATATTCAGCTATTATTTATATTTCTTTCTACCCTCTGCTAAAGGTGCTAGTCTTTTGTCTGAAGCTAGTATGTGTCATGGGATCATGGGTGTGGAGACAAAAGCCTTTGTCCACAGTTCACAGCCAAGCTCTGTGGCCAAGACCGGACAGTTGTTCTAAGGGGAAGGTGTATTGAACCTTTTTATTATGTTCTATAGCATAGAAACTAGAATTATCAGTGACTTCCTAGTATAACATTCTTTAGCTCATTTGGAACTCAGAAGGGTAAGTTTATTTATTTATTTATTTTGGCTTTCTCTTATCTAGTCGAAATATAGAAATTAGTCCAGCATAATTTCTAACAAAGAGAGATTTAGCTGGAGATATTTTCTTCCATTATCGCAGCTTATAATTTACTTTCAGAGAAAGGGCATGGGGATCTTGACGTATACACACAATGATATTTAAAATAGATAACTATAAGAACTTGCTGTATAGCAAGAGAAATCTACTCAATGCTCCATAAGGACTGAAAAGGGAAAAGAATCTAAAAAAGAGTGGATATAAGTATCAGTCTCAGTTCAGTCACTCAGTCATGTCCGACTCTCTGTGATCCCATGAACTGCAGCACGCCAGGCCTCCCTGTCCATCACCAACTCCCAGAGTCCACCCAAACCCATGTCCATTGAGTTGGTGATGCCATCCAACCATCTGATCCTTTGTCATCCCCTTATCCTCCTGCTCTCAATCTTTCCCAGCATCAGAGTCTCTTCAAATGAGTCAGCTCTTTGCATCATGTAGCCAAAGTATTGGAGTTTCAGCTTCAACATCAGTCCTTCTAATGAACACCCAGGACTGATCTCCTTTAGTATGGACTGGTTGGATCTTCTTGCAGTCCTAGAGATATCTTTAATTTCATGGCTGCAATCACCATCTGCAGTGATTTTGGAGCCCAGAAAAATAAAGTCAACCACTGTTTCCACTGTTTTCCCATCTATTTGCCATGAAATGATGAGACCAAATGCCATGATCTTAGTTTTCTGAATGTTGAACTTTAAGCCAAATTTTTCACTTTCCTCTTTCACTTTCATCAAGAGGCTTTTGAGTTCTTCTTCACTTTCTGCCATAAGGGTGGTGTCATCTGCGTATCTGAAGTTACTGATATTTCTCCCAGTAATCTTGATTCCAGCTTGTGCTTCCTCCAGCCCAGCATTTCGCAATGTGTTCTCTGCATATAAGTTAAATTAGCAGCATGATGATATACAGCCTTGATGTACTCCTTTCCCTATTTGGAACCAGTCTGTTGAACGACGTCCAGTTCTAACTGTTGCTTCCTGACCTGCATACAGGTTTCTCAAGAGGCAGGTTAGGTGGTCTGGTATTCCCATCTCTTTCAGAATTTTCCACAGTTTGTTGTGATCCACACAGTCAAATGTTTTGGCATAATCAATAAAGCAGAAATAGANGTAACACAAGCGTGTTTTTGTGTTCATACAGATATGAATATGAATCTACAGTTTCAGTTTCCGGCAATTTGTCCTCAAACAGTTTCTTGTGTATGGAAAACGGAACCCAGATTTTCAAACCAACAGAAGACCCATCAGGTTATAAATTTCATTACTTTAGTTAATTTTAACTGAACACTTTCTATGGAAGGGCTTTGAATGAGTTATTGGGTTTGGTTAAGTAAGGTAAATGAACAAAAAGATATTTTCTCCCCAGGATTTTTGAGAGGATCACAGAGAATATGAATGGAGAACAGAGAATGTTAGTCCTCTTATATTTGCATATACTTACTAAGACTGCTTTGTCTACTCCTTAAAATGGTTATTTAAAAACAGTCAGGGACTTCCCTGGCAATCTAGTGGCTAAGACTGTATTCCTAATGCAGGGCCTGGTCAGGGAGCTAGATCCCATACGCCACAACTAAGGGTTCACATGCCACAACTAAAAAGATCCCACCTGCCATAACTAAGAACGGTTGCAGCCAAATAAATAAACAGATATTAAAAAAAAAAAAAAAACAAGTCAAATACATCCTCCCAAGGGCCACTGTAGAGTTAATTCCATTGAGGAAAGCATCTTAGAAGGATGGGTTTATACTGATGATTTGGTCTATACAATTATCTAAATAGGAAACAGAGGTAGAAAGAAAATTCTTAAGATTTGTGGTATATTATAGGCCACCTGATGCAAAGAACTGACTCATTGGAAAGGACCCTGATGCTGGGAAAGATTGAGGGAAGGAGGAGAAGGGNTGATTTGGTCTATACAATTATCTAAATAGGAAACAGAGGTAGAAAGAAAATTCTTAAGATTTGTGGTATATTATAGGCCACCTGATGCAAAGAACTGACTCATTGGAAAGGACCCTGATGCTGGGAAAGATTGAGGGAAGGAGGAGAAGGGGATGATAGAGGATGAGATGGTTGGATGGCATCACCGACTCAATGGACATGAGTTTGAGCAAACTCCAGGAGATAGTGAAGGGACAGGAAAGCCTGGTGTGCTGCAGTCTATGGGGTCACAAAGAGTCAGACATGACTGAGAGACTGATTAGCAAACAATTGATATTCTATAGCAAAGAGGTGATCCTACTGACTTGCCTCAGACCAGAACCTCTTTTCCTGTGATGGGGAGATTTTCATGCTGGATTCATATTAGTGAAAGCTATGGTGGTCCCCTAGGTTGGAAATTTCACTACCAGCATGGAATAAGAGGGAAGCAAAATAGTTTATTTTTCTTTAAATTTTCATTGATGTATAGTTGATTTAAAATGTTGTGTTAGTTTCAGGTGTACAGCAGAGTGATTGTTATGCATATATCCCTTCTTTTTTAGATTCTTTTCCCATATAGGCCATTATTAAGTATTGAGTAGAGTTTCCTGTGTTATTATATAGTGGGTCCTTATTCTAAATAGTTCAAAGGAGTTTAAGAATAGCTGTCTCAGAAACTCTAAGCTAAAGGAACCCCCTGGGGAAACAAAGGGAAACAGTGACATCAGCAGTAGCCTGTGTTCTCCTTGAGCTTGTTTTTACCAAAGAATGATTCAGGTCCTATTTCCTATTTTTCTTACTCTGCTTTGTAGTAGATAAACATGGTGTGCCTCCATATGGTGCACCTTCCCAATGTGGTGTGGCTCCAGGAGAGCATGTCGGTTCTTTGATTCCTTGGTATATTCATTTTTGCCTTAGAGGAAACCTAGAATTTGCTTAATATCTATAGATATAAATCTTTATGCTTATCAAAGATAAAAAATGAATACCAAGAAATGGAGATTATGATTTTCTGGACTGGACATGACTGACAGCCTCACCAGAAATTTCAAGATCCAGCTGTGTTCAGGACCCTCACTTCTGCAGGTGGCACAGTTTACTACTCATTGGGAAAATGCAAATCAAAAACCACAATGAGATATCATCTTACACCTGCCAGAATAGCTGTCCTTAAAAAGATGACAAGTAACAAATGTTGGTGATGATGTGGAGAAATGGGAACTCTTGTAGGCCCCTGATGGGAATGTAAATTTGTATAGCCACTGTGAAAAACAGTATGGAAGTCCCCAAAAGATTAAAAATAGAGCTAACATATTGGTGGTCAGTGGCTATGTTGTGTTGGACTCTTTGTGACCCCATGGACTACAGCCTGCCAGGCTCTTCTGTCAATGGGATTTCCCAGGCAAGAATACTGGAGTGGGTAGCCATTTCCTTCAGTTCAGTTCAGTTCAATCGCTCAGTCATGTCCAACTCTTTGCGACCCCATGAATCGCAGCACGCCAGGCCTCCCTGTCTATCACCAACTCCCGGAGTTCACTCAAATTCATGTCTATCGAGTCAGTGATGCCATCCAGCCAT
>SJYV01018022.1:346989-358647 GCA_006410875.1 Neotragus pygmaeus
CTCAGCCTTCTTCACAGTCCAACTCTCACATCCATACATGACCACAGGAAAAACCATAGCCTTGACTAGATGGACCTTAGTCCTTTGGAAAACTCAGCAGTGGCTACAGGACTGGAAAAGGTCAGTTTTCTTTCCAATCCCAAAGAAAGGCAATGCCAAAGAAGGCTCAAACTACCGCACAATTGCACTCATCTCACATGCTAGTAAAGTAATGCTCAAAATTCTCCAAACCAGGCTTCAACAATATGTGAACCGTGAACTCCCTGATATTCAAGCTGGTTTTAGAAAAGGCAGAGGACCCAGAGATCAAATTGCCAACATCCACTGGATCATGGAAAAAGCAAGAGAGTTCCAGAAAAACATATATATATATACACCTCATGCGAAGAGTTGACTCATTGGAAAAGACTCTGATGCTGGGAGGGATTGGGGGCAGGAGGAGAAGCGGACGACCGAGGATGAGATGGCTGGATGGCATCACGGACTCAATGGACGTGAGTCTGGGTGAACTCCGAGAGATGGTGATAAACAGGGAGGCCTGGTGTGCTGCGATTCATGGGGTCACAAGGAGTCAGACACGACTGAGCGACTGAACTGAACTGATAAACAAAAATGTTATTTCATAGAGATACATGCATCTCAATGTTCACAGTTGCATTATTTACAATAGCCAAGATATGGAAGCAAGCTAAGTATCCATCAATAGATGAATGAATAAAGAAGATGTGGTATATACACAATGAAATATGTTAGCCACAAAGAAGAATGAAATTTTGCTATTTACAACAACATGGAGCGTATTATGCTTGGCGAAATAAGTCAGAAAAAGAGAAACACTGTATGTTTTGACTTATATGTGGAATTTAAAAAATGAAACAAATGAATATATCAAATCCACAACAGACTCATAAGTACAGAGAATAAACTAGTGATTACTAGTGGGGAGAAGGATAGGAGAAGGGAAAACAGGAGAAAGGAATTGAGAGATACAAACTACTAGGTAAAATAAATTAGACAAAAAGATATATTGTACAACACGGGGAATATAGCCAATGTTTTATAGTAGCCTTATATAGAGTATAATGTATAAAAATATTGAATTACTATGTTGTACATATGAAACTAATATAGTATTGTAAGTCACTGTACTTCAATTTTAGAAAAAGTTCTTTGGTGGCCAAATACATAGTGGACTCTATATTACTACCCAGTTAAATATTTTTAGTTTCTATAAAATAATTATAACTATAGAGAACTTAAACTCTTAAATCTTATAAATATAGTAACAATTCTAGAAAGAGATATTTGTGTTTCTTCCTCTCCCCAAAGTTAGTATATAAATTGGGTAGCAGTTATAGCAGTTAACTAAGTTTAGTAGTTGCCAGTAAATTAAGTCTCTGGAGGGGAAAAAAGCTATGATTTTTAGTGTTTGTAAATTTCTGTGGTGTAAATACTCTCACCAAACTACTGCTAAAGCTGAATTGGGAAGAGATGTGTATACTCATCTCTCCTAACCCAGTAGGAACTGGCTCCAGGATACCACTTATTGCTGGCCGTACCTAAGTATTTGTTTGAAAATGCAAAAAAGATGGCCCAACGAGTCTTTGCTGGTATAGTAAATTTTTTTCACTTTATGCAATATTGCTTTGAATTCAATATTTTTTTTTATAACCTTTTGTTTTATATTGGAGTCAGAGAGATCTCCTGGAGAAGGAAATGGCAACCTGCTCCAGTATTCTTGCCTAGGAAATCCCATGGACAGAGGAGCCTGGTGGGCTACAGTCCATGGGGTCTCAGAGGATCGAACACAACATAGCAACTAAACAGCAACAACGAAAGAGTTGATTTATGGGCTTCCCTGAGGTGGCTCAGTGCTAAAGAATCTGCCTGAAATGCAGGAGATATGAGTTTGATCCCTGGGTTGGGATGATCCCCTGGAGAAGGAAATGGCAACCCACTCCAGTATTCTTGCCTGGAGAATTCCATGGACAGAGAAGCCTAGCTGGCGACTACAGTCCCTGGGGTCACAGAGAATCAGACATGATGTAGCAATGAAATGACAACAACAAAATAGCTAATTAACAATGTTGAGATACTCTCAGATGGACAGCAAAGGGACTCAGCCATACATATACATGTGTCCATTTCCCCCAACCTCCCCTCCCATCCAGACCCTGGCATAGTAAGTTGTAGGCAAGTGCTGGGATCACATAAGAACTGTGACATGCTTACCCAAAACTCAGAGTTAAATATTGCTAATATTTTGCTACTCAAACACTAATGCAATGTCTTTTTTCTTTTAATGCAGAATGTGTGAAGGAAGTTAAATCATTAATGTGGGTGTATGTACTGGTTGGAAATATTATACGTGGAATTGGTGAAACTCCCATCATGCCTTTGGGTATTTCTTACATAGAAGATTTTGCCAAATCTGAAAACTCTCCTTTGTATATTGGTGAGTTGGAAAATCTACCTTAGCCTCTTTTCAGTAATTTCCTTGAGCATGGATATGAGTTATTTATTTAGATGCTTAGGCATTTCCAGAATGTCGAACAGAGTGCTTTGGTACAATTGGCCATCAGTTAATGTTTGTTGAACAGAGCAATTATAGGCTATCTCCAAGTAAGCCACTTTGCTAAAATTGGTTTTTACTATTGAAAATATCAATAATCTAGTTCTCCTGGAGTTCTATTTGACTTCTCCAGTTTCTTGGCACCAATATATACCCAATCTGTGAAGAAATTTAGCAGTGTTTTTTCTAAAATGTCATTTATTCAAAATCTTTCTATTTTCATTGCTGCTATTTTTGTTCGGGTCTTTGTTAGCTTTGATATTGGTCATTTGATCTGTAGTATTTAAAATCAATTTTTTATAAAAATTTTTGCAGTATAATTTTTCTCAAATATATTAAATGTCTTCGCTCTCATGTTGATGAAGTATGCTGACTCTTTATTAAATATGAGCCCTCCACTTATTCCTAGCTCTGCCCTCAACTTATCTATTTAGTTTCCTATATAGTTTCTCTTTATCACAATCTCTCTATGATATCACAACCTCTCTACAACATTTTCCATAAATATCTGTCTTCAGACCTTTGGTTATGTTTCCTGAAATTTCCTTTCTTAAAATCTATCAGTACCTCCCACAATAGGCAACTTAACATCCACCTTTGTATGTTGCCTTACAATCTCCTAAAAAGTCTTAATTTATTGTACATAATTTGTTTATATTCCTTAGTTATTCCATCTGTTGTTAGTTGTAAAATCATAACTTTGAATACTGGGACATTTTGCTATTAATGTTGAAATAGCTTTTTAAAACCAGAAAAATCAAAGAGGGTAAGAGAAGATAGGAACAGAGCTACACATAATGAGGAGTTAAAATATTTAGGAACCATTATTTGAAGCAACTTTGGGAGATTTTTGATGACTTATTTTTGATGGCAACAACCTTTTTCAGTGTCTTTCTAGTCAATCCTTTCAAATCCCTCTACATACTTATATTGAAAGAATACAAAATGCTCACCTGCAATAAATTAACAAATGCCTTGTTAAAATATGTATTTCTTTCTTCAACAAATATTAGAGTATATAATACATAGAAACAACTGATAATCTCTAGATGTATTAAAATGAGTAAGACATTGTCCAGATAAAATTTAGTATATAAATAAATACATGTGCTCAGTTGCTAAGTTGTGTTTAACTCTGTGACTGTCTGGACTGTAGCCTACTGGTCTCCTCTGTCCACAAGATTTTCCAGGCAAGAAATACTGGAGTAGGTTGCCATGCTCTCCTCAAGGGAATCTTCCTGACCCAGGGATTGAACCCTTATCTGCAGATAGATTCTTTATCACTGAGCCACCTGGGAAACCAAATAACTACATAATTATAAATAAATAAAATTTGATAAATATGTATATAATTACACTTGAAAAATTACATTAAACTTAGGGGAAAGTGAAATAAATATGGCCAGATATAATTTAACTAACTATATACCCAGAAAAAATTTCTATGTATGTCTCTAGAGTTTAGGAGAGACTATAAAAGCTAGACATAAAATTTGAGAATCATCTACACAGAGACAAAAATAAAATAAAGAGGGAGAAATAGGACTGTGATAGGATGACTTATTCTGTATAGTGAAATGTCCCAGGATAATATACTAAGCAACAATTCTTATTTGTAGAGTAGAAGGAAGTAAGGGAGGAAGTAGAAGGAAGAAAATTTTAAAAAGGGGTAGTCATAAGGGGAAAAGTAGAACAATAGATGAATGTACAGATTTCTGAGTCTTAAGAAGAAGAGCGTCAAAGAAAGTTGGCCAGATAAGAAGATGAAGACCATAAAAAAGACACTAGATAAGTGTCTGAGCAACTAACACAGATAAGTGGCAAAGAGGTCACTGAGAGTTTTTTGGGTAGAAAGTGATAGCATTTGAGTAGAGTGAGTGGTAAGGAAGTAGATGCAGAGTGTAATGACAGGAAAGAAATCAGTGTGAATTTGATATATTGCAGAAATCAGTGGATGAGGGAGATTGAACAGATACATAAAAGAGAGTGTTTGGTCAAACAAGACATCAGAGAAGACAGAAAGGGTTAGCTTCAAGAAGTCAGGTGTGTACAGGGTGGACTAACCCATAGAACTATGGAGAAGGCATAGGCAATAAATGAAGATTATTTTGAAGTAAAGAGGAGGAAAATTGAAGAAGCTCATGCCTTGATTTTTAACAGAAGCTGGGAAGGACCACTATAGACTCAGAATTATAGACAAGTTATGAGATAGCTGATGATAACAATCCAGATGAGTAAAATGTCAAGTAAGGATGAAGGGGGATGTGGAGGATAAGAAAGGATATGACAGTAAGATGGAAGAGAAGTATCATTAAAAGTGAGGATAGAACCAGCAAAGGTTCAAGTATTCTAACTTGAGAGTATTCCCTAAATTGATCTACATATTCAGTGCAATGCCTAGGAAAATTATAATACCAGTTACTTTTATTTTTGGAGAAATGGACAAGCGGATCTTAAAATGCAAATGGAAATGCAAGGGGCACTGGGCAGCCAAATCATCCTTAAAAAATAAGAACAATGGACTTCCCTGGTGGTCTAGTGGTTGGGAATTCATCTGCCAATGAAGGGGACACAGATTTGATCTCTGGTCCAGGAAGATCCCACATGCCTGTGGCAACTAAATCCCTGTACCACAGCTACTGAGCCTGTGTGCCCTAGAGCCTGTGCTCTGTAATGAGAGTAGCCTCCATTCACCACAACTAGAGAAAAGCCCAGGGAGCAACAAAGACCCAGCACAGTCAAAAATAAATGAATAAATAAAATAATAAAAAAAACAACAACAGATTCACACTTCTGATTTCAAGATTTACTACAAAATTATAATAATAACATTGTGATTCTGCTACAAGGGTAGAGATATAGGTCAATAGAATAGAAGTGCTAGTCTAGAAATAAACCCATACCTCTATGGTTAATTGACTTTAAGATCGATGTTAAGATCATTCAATGAGAAAAGATTATTTTCAGCAAATGGTTAAAGGGCAACTGGCTATCCAGGTGCCAAAGTATGAAGTTGGGTTCTTACTTGGTACCATATACAAAAATTTAACTCAAGATGGATAAAAGACCTAAATGTAAGAGGTAAACTGTGAAACTCTTAGATGGAAACACAGGTGTAAAGCTTCATGACTTTGAATTAGAAAACAGTTTTAAAATATGAAACCCAGAGCACAAGCAACAAGAAGAAAAAAATAGATAATTAGATTTTATCAAAATGTATAATTTTGTGCATTTAAGGACATTATCAAATTGTTGATTTGGGAATGAAATTTTTCTGAAAATATGCCACAAGAAATTTATCATAACCTGATATTGCTTTAAAATTCATTCAAAAATATGACTGTGGAAAACATCAAAAGGGTTTTTTTCTACAATGTGACTTTTTCAATAGCAAGATCTCAGCTGTAATCAAAATATCCACCCATGATACAGTATTGAAAATTCTACTTCAAAATGGGACACAGTAATGGTTTACTCACAAAACGCAACAGATTTCACCATAAAAGGCCATCACTCCAACCAACCTATAATACCACAAGAGAAAATGGTTTTGAATCATAATATGGACAGTCTATTAATCTAATCTTTGTCTTATCAATTTACCAGGTCAATTTGAGATTGTGGAATATGATGCCATAGAATTTAAACATTCGCATTTCCTTAGTTTCATTTCAAAATTATTATTAAGGAATGGAGTCATACAAACACTCTGATCATTTTAAGTTAGTCTTTCATAAGTGAAAAGGGATATTTTCATCTTGCAGAAGGGAGTTTGCATACAATATCCTCATCCTGCTGCAGCCAATCACTTCAAATCACAAACCTTTACTTGTAACCTGGTGTGAAAGAGAATTTGGAGGCTTAGAGAAAGTGGCGTCAAATTATGAGATTCTTTTTTCAACATTTAAAGAAACAACCGTGTTACTTATTGTAAACCAAGTTAAGTTCCCAACAGATTGAATACATAAGGCAAAAATATCTAAGGTAAAAACAATTCGATCCTCAGACTCTTCATGGGATTAGAACTCTTTATGTGGGTGTAATATTTTACCATAACTTTTCGTTTACCTTCATTTTTAGGGTTAATCGAAACAGGAGCTATCATTGGTCCTTTGATTGGTCTTTCATTAGCGTCATTCTGTGCAAATGTTTATGTTGACACTGAATCGGTGAACACAGGTAATTCCATAAAATCTATACAATGTCTGTAGTACACAAAGCATCATCAAGTATACCATCACATTTAAATTTTGCTTACTTGACCCTCAGATAGAATCTCTACTTTTCAGGTGACCAAGTTGAGGTTGATGAGTTTAAAAATTTTTTCAAGTATTTCAAACCAGTGAACAGGAGAGCATGATAAAATGCTGATGTTCTAACACAGAATCCAATACTCATTCTATCGCACAAATCATATTTCTTTTTTTCAGAAGATTTAAGCACATCGGTTTGAATTTTTTTAAATCAAGCAATCATTTGTGGATAACAAGTAGAAAGTGAAAGTGAAAGTCTCTCAGTTGTGACTGACTCTTTGTGATCCCATGGACTATACAGTCCCTGGAATTCTCCAGGCCAGAATACTGGAGTGGGTAGCCTTTCCCTTCTCCAGAGGATCTTCCCAACCCAGCGATCAAACCTAGGTCTCCCACATGGCAGGCGGATTCTTTACCAGCTGAGCCACAAGGGAAGCCCGAGTATACTGGAATGGATAATCTATCCCTTCTCCAGTGGATCTTTCTGACCCAGGAATCAAACCAGATTGCAGGCAGATTCTTTACCAACTGAGCTCTAAGGGAAGTCCCCTTATAGCTAATTAATATATACCTATTTATATATTTTTTGGTGTGCTCAGTGGTGTCTGACTCTCTGCAAACCCATGTCCATGGGATTTTTCAGGCAAGAATATGGGAGTGGGTTGCTATTTCCTACTCCAGGGAATTTCCTGATCCAGGGATCAAACCCGAGTCTCTGGCATCTCCTGCATTGGCAGGGGGTTCTTTACCACCTGAGAAGCTCTTGAACCTGTTTATTAATTCCTTACCTGGTAGGACAGATAATCAAACTAGTTTACTGCTAGGCAATATGGTAATACCATATGTTTTCAGACAAGTTTTATCAATCTCTGAATTTTATGCAAATTCTACACTTGGCTAGAACTTGACAGTTGTAATGGTAATAATGTTCTATAGCTTGTACAGGAAATAATGACTTAAGCTAATAAAAAAAACGTGTATATCTCTTTACAGATGATCTGACCATAACTCCCACTGATTCTCGTTGGGTTGGTGCATGGTGGATTGGCTTTTTGATTTGTGCAGGAGTGAATGTGCTCACTGCCATTCCTTTTTTCTTTTTGCCCAAAACACTTCCAAAGGAAGGACTAGCGGATAATGCTGAGATCATTAAAAATGACAAAGAGAAACAAGAAGACGTCAAGAAGAAAAGGGATAGAATCACTAAAGGCAAATATAAACATTTCAAGTCTATATAATTTACTTTATATTTTCTATAATTGTGTCTGTATTTGAGTCTAACATTACAGTGTGCTAGGCTACATGAAGACAATTTGATATTAGCAGACAGCAGTCAATTTCTAGCTAGCCTGATTCTTCACATGCTATTACATGAAATTAAGCGATATTATTTAGAAGCTGAATTATCTCAGATCAGCATTTCTATAAAATTTTATGTCAACCTGGGCATTCAAATAAGTAAGTAAATAAATTTGTCCCCATTTGCTTTAAAAAACTATTTTATATAGAGCATGCTGTTGCTGCTAAGTCACTTCAGTCGTGTCTGACTTTGTGCGACCCCATAGACGGCAGCCCACCAGGCTCCCCTGTCCCTGGGATTCTCCAGGCAAGAACACTGCAATGGGTTGCCATTTCCTTTTCCAATGCATGAAAGTGAAAAGTGAAAGTGAAGTCACTCAGTCATGTCTGACTCTTTGCAACCCCATGGACTGCAGCCTACTAGGCTCCTCTGTCCATTAGATTTTCCAGGCAAGAGTACTGGAGTAGGGTCCCATTGCCTTCTCCGATAGAGAGCATAGATCTAATTGAAAAAGAAATTCAAACCAAGGAAAAAAAGAGGAAAGATACACGCTAGTCAAAACAAGTACTATATAGGTCTGAAACAAAAAACTAGCTTATCTGTGAGCTTCTTGGAAGCTAAGACCGAAAAAGAAAAGTGACAGGTCATGCAATTCTCTATATTTGATAGAGGAAAGGATAACAAGGGCTTAACTCAGTATAAGAAATCTAGAAAATAAATAGAAACTACTGAGACTCATCTATTAGAACAGAATGTCAACAAACACGGGTAACTTAGGAAGCTTCAAAGAGCCCTGACACAAGTTTCTCCCGGCCATGACTTTATTCATAAATATGAATCCTACACCTAGATTCATTTCTTTCCTTCTCTTCCAGTTTATTTATTGATACTTTGTTCTAGCAAACTAAGATAGTATACGATAAGTAAGGAAATCAAGATGAAGAATGTGAAGATAGGAGAAGTAAAAAGAAACCATAAGTGACACTTTGACCCTAAATGCAGGCAGCATGACCCAGAATTTTTGCCAGAGCTAGGTCACAAGTTTGACTCTGAGCTTTCTTAGTTCATACAAACAGGAAAATGTTTTGGTTAAAGCATTTACACAGTATGTACAATGTGTCTTTAGTATATACCAAATGATTTGCATGGTGTATTCTTAGTATATACCAAATGAATCAGGGTCTCAGGCATGAGACCTATTTTAAGAGATTATGTGTGAACCATAAGCAGAACCACCAAAATTGTACCGCAGAAGCAGAGAATGTAATATTTGAGAAAATTTTTATGCTGTGAATTCCCACATTTTTCTTCATTTTAAATGCTCAGGAATGATAATATCAATTGTGATATCTCTCTATCAAATTAATTTCCTTTGTGACTTCAGAGAACAGAACAAGAGAACAAGTATCTCTCATGCAGGATGATATCTAGAGAAGAGAGGATAGCAGTAGAGGAAAAAAGAAGGATAAAAAAGGAAATGGTGTGAACTCAAACAATATTTTACTCATATGCTTTTTCCTGAAGGCAGGATAGTAACTTAGTGAAGGTAAATGGTTGTGTTCTGATCCCTGTCCAGTCAGCAGCCTCACTGGCTTGGAGAAGCTACCAAAACAATGATACAACTTTACCTTTCAAAGGATAAAAAGAATAAAATCAATCATTTTGTAATGCACCTTTTGTAAATGTACATTATAAAACAGGAAAACAGAATTTAGAGGGGAGGTTGATATTTCAGAAAAAGTCAGTCGTAAAATGCAAAGCCAAGTCAGTTTGACACCTTTGTCATTCTTTCCTTTCAGATTTTTTACCCTTCATGAAAAGTCTTTTATGCAACCCAATTTACATGCTTTTCATACTGATAAGTGTGCTGCAGTTCAACGCATTTGTCAGTATGATTTCCTTCATGCCTAAATATATGGAACAGCACTATGGAAAATCAGCTTCAGAGGCAATCTTTCTCCTTGGTATGTTTGTTCTTCTCTCTATTAGTAGCCCACTTTTTTCCCCCATGAAATGCTGAACAGTGTGGTGATGAATCTAGGAAACTCCTCAATTGAAATCTGTTAGGATATTTTTGCCTCTGGTACTCTCCCCCTTCTGTTTCCAGGGAAATCATGAGAGGGTAGGGAAGGGAAGTAGGCATAGAATCCTGTTTTCTTTTTCTCTTTGGGTCTTTCTCTGGGCTTCCCTGGTGGCTCAGAAGGTAAAGAACCTGCCCACAATGCAGGAGACCCAGGTTCAATCTCTGGGTTGAGAAGATCCCCTGGAAAAGAAAATAGCAATCCGCTCCAGTATTCTTGCCTGGAGAATTCTATGGACAGTGGAGACTGGTAGGCTACAGTCCATGAGATTGCAGAGTTGGACATAACTGAGTGACTAACACACTTGGGTCTTTCCCTAGTCAGAATGCAAATTTGAAATGTTTTTAGAAATCTTGGGGAATGCACGGGTGATAAAAGTTTCACATTGGTAATTTGTTCACGTAAAAAGTAAGACAGTCAACTGATCAGGAGTTGTATTTCACTCCCAGATTTTGCTTTTCTGGCTCCAATCCATTAATTCCATGGTTTCTAATGTAGCTCCTCAGCTCCTCTGATTTTATTTATTTATTTATGCATTTTTGCCTGTGCTGGATCTTTGTGGCTATGTCCCAACCTTTTCTAGTTGTGGTGAGTAGGGGCTACTTTCTAGTTGAGGAGCAGGGGCTCTAGAATGTGTGGGCTTCATTTAGTTGAAAAGCATGTGGGCTCAGTAGTTGCAGCTCCCACGCTCTAGAGCACAGGCTCAGTATTTGTGGCACCAGGGTTTAGCTGCCCTCCGGTGTGTGGGATCCTCCAGGATATAACCCATGTCTCCTGCATCAGCAGGCAGATTCTTTACCACTGAGCCACCAGGGAAGACCCTCTTCTGGAATTTTGAGATATCTCTACAGCACATATATTCTGATTTTCCTGCTACCACACTAATCTCTGCAGATTTAAAATATATTCACCATCTAACAGCTGAGAGTTATGGTTTATTCAGGAGAAATTTTTAGGATTTTTAGCCTGGGAAATAGTATCTCAAGTAACCCCCTGAGAGAACAACTCCTAAGAGGTAAGGGGGTGAGGAGCTAGGTTATAAAGTTTTACAACAAAGGGCAGGTAGTCAGAACATCAAAAGATGAATGATTGCTAATTAAAGGAAACCAGACATGGCAAGTTAAGGAATTTAGCACTTCTCTATCTATGGAAAGATACAAGAGTCTGGGCTCCCTGAAATCATTCCTTTGAAATGCCTCTCAGCTATCTGGGGCCAGTTTTGGCTGTTTTAACATGCTGAGTTTCACATCCTCAGGGCTCACCATAGGGAGTGGCTGCGATGACTGCTAGATACCATGTATTTTTTCTTTCCTGAGTTCCTTCAGGGCTTATCCCCTTGCCATCTGTGGTGGCCGCAATTGCTGATGACTGTGCTGTCGTCTATTTACTGATATGGCAGGAAGCAGTCTATTTCTCAACTCCATAGTTCTACTCTACCTTGAGTTTTTCCCG
>SJYV01018022.1:358800-380482 GCA_006410875.1 Neotragus pygmaeus
TTTTTTTTTTTTTTTTTTACTGTTTTGAAAGGAAAATTTCCAGATTACATGTATCCACATCACTTAGAGTGTTAAAAGTCCATGTACCTAGGACCCATCTCAGTCATACTAAATTGGACTCTCTGGTATGGGACTCAAGAATGGATATTATGCTCTTCCAAAAATGTGATTCAGTAGACAGACCCTGGTATTATAAGGATGCAACCTAGGATTGTCTTTCCCCCCTTTTTTCTTTCCTTTATTAGAGGATTAGGGGAGGGAGAGTGCTAGTCAGTAGCAGTAAGGCATGGAATGTAAATGGACAGGCTCAGCAAAATACCTTTAAAATACCTTGAGCTGAGCCAAATTCTTAAGAATCAGAATGGGAATAAACAGCTGTAGAATCATACAAATCATACTATTTATGGTTTACTATTGCTATTTATGATTTAACAATATACATTACATACAAATCATTATATATATAACCCCACCCAAAGAACAGAAAGTAATAAATGGCTGGTTGACTTTGATTTGTCACTTCTACCTGCATCCTAAGAAAAGAGATATAGAATATAACTCTTTCAGACAAGAAATTTACATACTTCTGTTATTAATTAAATACATGATAATGATAACAGTCTTCCAAAATTACTTTGATGTTATGAGGCATTTAAAAATCTCTCTGTATGTAATATGTAACTAAGAGTGGATAAGTTTAAATTTCTTCACTATGAGTTGGATCTAAATGATTTTTTATGTAAGACATAGTAGGTCAATGTGTTATAATAATTGTTCCTTTGCTATGTCACTTTGTATATAATATTCTAATTGCATTTATAGGTATTTATAACTTCCCTCCAATATGCATTGGATATATAGTTGGTGGTTTATTTATGAAGAAGTTCAAGATTACTGTCGTACAAGCTGCCCACATAGGATGTTGGTTATCTTTTATTGAGTATCTTCTCCATTTTTTGTGTTTTTTCATGATCTGTGATAGTTCTTCAGTTGCTGGCATAACCACGTCTTATGAAGGGTATGTTATTTTTATACTCTTTCAACTGTTAATATTTTCCACAATGNCCAGTGCAGGAGATGTTAGAGACGTGGGTTTGATCCCTGGAGGAGGGCATGGCAACTCACTTCAGTATTCCTGCCTGGAGAATCCCACGGACAGAGAGGAGCCTTATGAGCTACAGTCCATAGGGTCACACAGATTCAAACATGACTGAAGCAACTTAGCATGCATGCATGGGCCAAACACAGGGATTTATTTATCTTCATTTTTGAGTTCTGATTAATACCTGGAAAAATATTTTCTGTATAGTAAGTTTTCAGTTAATGCTTGTTACTGGCTTTTATTTACTTGAAAGAAATAATTGAAAAAGTGGCTATGGTCACCAAAGCAAGGTATCTATTAGGCCAGAGTTATGATATCCAGGCCACATATTGACAATTGAAAGATTTCTGTATCTATTTTGGGGAGCAGAAGAAATATACTTGTGAATTGAGATAAAAAGAAAAAGCTCTAATATTCTTTCAATATCTATGGCATTATTTTAAATCATTTCAGAATACATCAAAATTTACATGTGAAAAATTTTCTTGCTGACTGCAACATGGATTGTAACTGTCCGACTAAAGTATGGGACCCTGTGTGTGGAAACAATGGCTTGTCATACATGTCAGCTTGTCTTGCTGGTTGTGAGATATCCTCTGGCACAGGAAGAAAAATGGTAAATATCCTATTGGCCTTTTTTTTTTTTTTTAAACAGAACTTTTGTCTTATGCACTGCATTGGTACATTCCAGCTATGAACTTGGTCCATATTTGACAAAAGTAAAATTAAAGTCTTTCCTCAAAACCAAATTAGAAACTTTTGTGAAAAAAATGTTACTTTCTATAGTAAGTCTGCTACATAAAAATGTGTTCCATTCTGAGAGCATGTTTGTAAATCCAACAGATTTAGCCTAAATACCCAACTAACACAATCGGCTCTGTAATACTGTACTGTAATAGGTTTATAATGCATCACACAAATAATAAAAAAAAAAACAGACACACAAAATAAACATTTTTAATCTTACAGTACAATACCTTGAAAAGTACAGTAGTACAGCATAAGAGCTGGCACTCAGGGGCTGGCACTGAGTGAACAATCGAGAAGAGCTACTGATGGGTGGAGGGAGAGGAGGTGGGAGACGGGAGACTGAAGCATTGTCAGCAACGGGAGACAGAGGGCAAGCTGCGACTTCACTCACACCTGATGTTGGTGGCACACGTCCTTGTTTCTTGCTGGATTCAATGTAATCTACCCTCTTGAAAAACTGATCCAGCGACTTCTGGATAGTAGCACTTTCTTTCTCATCATGGATGACACAGTAGCACTAGACTGTGTCCTGTTCTACATCTGTGTTCCATGCCTCAAAAACTAACAGTGCCTCCTCAAATTAAGAAAATGCCCTTGTGCTTTCCTGTATTGTGAATCTTTTCGGTTCCTCAGTTACTTCTTCCTCTTGTCTCTGTCTTTCCTCTGGGCCTCCAGTTTTATCAGGTCTTTATTAGTAAGCTCCTTGTGTTGCACAGCAAGAAGTTCAATATTACAAGAACAAGTGACTTCTACCATCTTTAAACCTCACTCCACTCTAAATTATTTTAACTTTTGTTTCCATCTTTATTGCTTGGTGCTTTTTAGCAGTGCAAGCTACATCATCGCTGCTGTCACACTTGCTTCCAAACATCCTGTGCTTGAAATAAAGATACTGCACTATTGTACTCTGTATTGTACTGTATTGTATTAGACTTCCCTTGTGGCTCAGGTCTAAAGAATCCGGCTACAATGTGGGAGACACGGGTTCAATTCCTGGGTTGGGAAGATCTCCTGAAGAAGGGAAAGGCTACCCACTCCAGTATTCTGGCCTGGAGAATTCCATGCACTGTATAGTCCATGGAATTGCCAAGAGTCGGACACAACTGAGCGACTTTCACTTTCATTTTCACAGTAAAATAGACAAAAGCACAACCACTTGTAGATGATACACACACGTGACAGTGTATGCCAGACACATGAACTAACTTACATGATTGGATATGTGAACGCATACTGACATCTCTGAAGGTTCAAAACTTGAAGGTTCGCGTGCAGGGGACTGACCGTGTATGCTCACTTGGTTTACATTTTACTTCCTAGATCTTATTTGAATGCTTTAGCATTCCTGAGCATTGATCTTTAGCTTCATAGCAATTGACATGATTACTTAACTTCATTTAAAACTATTGAAGTGCCTTAGCAGCAGCAGTAGCAGCAGACTAAAAAATAATACTATCGACTGAGATAAAGTTGGCAGTTTTGATCTCAATTATCCAGACAATTGTTTTGCTATTTTTTTCATTTCTTTCTATGTATATACACACGTGCTTTTGATGTTTTTTACATCCTGACAGCTTTTTAAGAAGATGGAATTGGGCATGTTTTATTGCTTAAAAAATGTCACTTAAAATCTTGGTTGGTGATCAAAAGGAGCTCATGTACACCTGTGGTGGATTCATGTCGATGTATGGCAAAGCCAATCTAGTATTGTAAAGTAAAATAAAGTAAAAAACAAAACAAAACAAAAACCTGGGAATGTAAGAATTCAAAAAGGGTTGACTTTATTCTGTTTGTGAAATAAGCTTTACTTTAAACAAAGCTTTGTTTATTAGTAAGTATCTAAATATTTCAATTGGGCATTCTGAAGCAAATTTTATTTGTCATATTTAGCATATGTTAAAATAGTGTGTGTTTGTAAAAAGTATGATTTTAAGACAGCTGAGTTATTGCAAATTTACTTAATAAATTAGAAAGCAGTAGCATTTTTTNCTTTAAACAAAGCTTTGTTTATTAGTAAGTATCTAAATATTTCAATTGGGCATTCTGAAGCAAATTTTATTTGTCATATTTAGCATATGTTAAAATAGTGTGTGTTTGTAAAAAGTATGATTTTAAGACAGCTGAGTTATTGCAAATTTACTTAATAAATTAGAAAGCAGTAGCATTTTTTGGAAACCACCCTTCTATGTTTTGTCACATGCTATAATCCTGAGAGAGATCATAAAGGATATGAGAATAAGAGGAGTAAACAACATCTATTTTGATCTAACTGGGAAAAGAAAATATTTAAGATTTGTGTTCAAGAGTTTCCTTCCTTACATAAGGTAATATATTATTTTTGGCAGGTGTTCCAAAATTGTAGCTGCATTCGAACACCAGGAAATTCATCTGCAGTTCTTGGGCTATGTGACAAAGGAAAGGACTGTTCCATGATGCTACAGTACTTTTTAATCTTGTCCGTGTTCAGTAGTTTCATATTTTCCTTATCTGCCATACCTGGATATATGGTTCTCCTGAGGTATAAGAATTATTTTCTTTATTTGGATTTATTTCTGGTCATTTAGTATGGAAGCTTTTTCTAAGAAAGTCATGTGAAGCTCACAGTATCTAAGAACTTGGTGCTCTAATATATCATACCATTTATTAAGATTTTCCAAATAAGCATTGTTGAATTTTACAAAAATTTTTAAGTTAGCAAATTTAAATGTTCATCTGCTGGTATTTCCCTCCCTATCTTTCCTACCTTATTACTTAGAGTTAAACTAGCAAACGCTCATGGTTTAACACAAGAGACACATTTATATTTTAGGGTAAACCATATGAAATTGTCGTTTTCCTAGGTAAGAGTGGTTGCCTATAGTTCATTTCCTGTAGTCTGATGTATTAGGACAGTGGAATTAAAAGCTGTTGGAAGTCCCAGTTTCATCAGTTGTAATCAATAGGGCAAAGACAGGTGAATTGATCTTTCTGAGCTCTTTCTTTTTGTTTAATAAAAAATGAATATAATAATGAATGCCCAACTGTCTTAAGAGGCTCTTGTGATACATAAATGTTGAAGGGCTTACTAAAACTAGGAAATTGGAGAGCTAGATTGTAAATTAGGTTTATCACACAAGCTTTTTCAATGACAGCATCTTCATGTCTCATAAGCAATTTTAAACATAGCTAGTAAACAAAGTCCATAGATTTTTTTCATCTTGAAGAAGAGTTAAATTGATTGTAATTCTCAGTTCACAGTTCATCCTAGGTAGGGTAAGGTTTTTCTTTTCTTTTCTTTTCAGCTCAGCTCAGTTCAGTCGCTCAGTCGCGTCCGACTCTTTGCGACCCCATGAATCGCAGCATCCAGGCCTCCCTGTCCATCACCATCTCCCGGAGTTCACTCAGACTCACGTCCATCGAGTCAGTGATGCCATCCTGCCATCTCATCCTCGGTCATCTCCTTCTCCTGCCCCCAATACCTCCCATCATCAGAGTCTTTTCCAATGAGTCAACTCTTCTCATGAGGTGGCCAAAGTACTGGAGTTTCAGCTTTAGCATCATTCCTTCCAAAGAAATCCCAGGGCTGATCTCCTTCAGAATGGACTGGTTGGATCTCCTTGCAGTCCAAGGGACTCTCAAGAGTCTTCTTCAACACCACACTTCAAAAGCATCAATTCTTCGGTCCTCAACCTTCTTCACAGTCCAACTCTCACATCCATACATGACCACAGAAAAAAGCACAGCCTTGACTAGATGGACCTTAGTCACCAAAGTAATGTCTCTGCTTTTGAATATACTATCTAGGTTGGTCATAANCTTGAAGAGATCTCTAGTCTTTCCCATTCTGTCCCTTTCCTCTATTTCTTTGCATTGATCGCTGAAGAAGGCTTTCTTATCTCTCCTTACTATTCTTTGGAACTCTGCATTCAGATGTTTATATCTTTCCTTTTCTCCTTTGCTTTTTGCCTCTCTTCCTTTCACAGCTATTTGTAAGGCCTCCACAGACCTACACATTCACACACATATATACACACACACAGAAAATGGTACCATGTACAATTATATATGTATCCAAACACGCATATATATGTATATATGTATATGGATATTGGCTTATTTGTAATTTAATATGGTACTATTTTCTCTTATATTTTCTAGTTGGTTTGTTGGTTTAGAGAAATGCTGTTGATTATTTAACATTTACTATTTATCCAGCAATTTTTCTTATTTGTTCTGATAACTTGCTGACTTTGTTAGGTGTTCTTTATAGAATGTGTGCACACAAGGAGAGTTTTATCTCTTTGCTTCTAAAGCTTATACATCTTAGATTTAAAAAATTTTCTTATAGCATCAACTTGGACCTCCAAAACTGTGTTAAACTGTAATGGTGATAATGAGTCTTCTTGTTCTTTTCTACTTTTAACGGAAACTATATAAAATTTTTCCATTAAATATGATGCTTGGTATAGATTTTTAGTATATATATTTTCATCTAGTTTCTGAGTTTTTAATATAGAATCAGTATCAAACTACTATTTTTCCTCTTCTAGGAAAAAATTTACATATAATCTTCCAATTTAGTACTTTTAGTGTAGTGAATAAAGTGATAGGTTTTTCTATGTTGAGCTGTTTGGACATCTAAGAAAAATCATAGTTAGTCACATTTAAATAATAATTTATTTAAAATTATTGTATCTATATTGATTGGTAAAACATAAATGCTATTTTCTATTCTTTTTGTTTGTTTGTTTTGGAATCATTCTAGGCCCACAAAATGAATTGATAAATTTTCTATTTTTCAATTTCTGGAACTACTTACATTAAATATCTATTTGTTGAAAGTTTTATAAACTCACTCATAAAACTACTTGTACTTTGGGCTTACTTGGTTAGTGATACTTGGTTATTATTTTCATAAAGTTTTCATTATAAAATTTCAATTTAATGTTAGTGTCTGTTTACATTTTCCATTTCGCTTATACCAGATGTTACTGCATAACTGTTTATAATATTCTTTGATCATTTGGATATTCTCTGATATATCCGAAGGATTTTCCATTTTTTCTGTATTTTATTTATTGCATTTTTATTTCTTGATCATTGTTGCCAGAGGTTGCTTTTAATTTCTTTTTTAAAGAAGCAATTTATAGTTTTGTTGCTCTTTATTTCATCTATTTCTGCTTTTTATTTTATTTATTAAAAAAATGTTTTTGGTCTTTTTTCTAATTATCTGAGTTTAACAGTTACATAATTTGCTCATTTTGATTAATATATATAAAATGATGAATTTTCTTCCAACTATTGCTTTAGCTATACCTCAGCTAATATTTCCCATAAAGTTTTATTTCTAACTGTTTTGTAACTTCTTACATGCTTTTGTGAGATCATAATGTGGTATGTTAGAGGTAGAGGAGAAAGAAAAACTCTTCAGTAAAATTTAAATACCATATTTCCTTTATTAAATGGTAACCATGGGAGCAAGAGGGTCATGTGAGGTCTCCTGACTTTTCTTACTTCCTTCTGAGTAAAATCATTGATGTTGCTTAAATAATCTGTGTTAGATAGTGAACTGGTCAACTGTATCTCACTCTATTGTGCTGAAGAGTTTTTCAAAGTAGTAAAAAACTTATGTCAAGAAAATGCCCATCAGTTCAGTCAGTCACTCAGTCGTGTCCAACTCTTTGTGACCCCATGGACTGCAGCATGCCAGGCTTCCCTGTCCATTACCAATTCCTGGAGTTCACGCAAACTCATGTCCATTGAGTCAGTGATGCCATCCAACCATCTGATCCTCTGTCATCACCTTCTCCTCCTGCCTTCAATCTTTCCCAGCATCAGAGTCTTTTCCAATGAGTCAGCTCTTCGCCTCAGCTACCAAAGTATTGGAGTTTCAGCTTCAGCATCAGTCCTTCCAGTGAACACTCAGGACTGATCTCGTTTACAATGGACTGCTTGGATCTCCTTGCTGTCCCAGAGACTCTCAAGAGTCTTCTCCAACACCACAGTTCAAAAGCATCAATTCTTTGGCATTCAGCTTTATAGTCCAACTCACTTCCATACATGACTACTGGAAAAACCATAGCTTTGACTAGATGGACTTTTGTTGGCAAAGTAACATCTCTGCTTTTGAATATGCTGTCTAGTTTGGTCATAGCTTTTCTTCCAAGGAGCAAGTGTCTTTGATTTCATGGCTGCAGTCACCGACTGCAGTGTTTTTGGAGCCAAAGAAAATAAAGTCTGACACAATTCCACTGTTTCCCCATCTATTTGCCATGAAGTGATGGGACCAGGGGCCATGCTCTCAGTTTTGTGAATGTTGAGTTTTAAGCCAACTTTTTCACTTTCATCAAGAGGCTCTTTAGTTCTTCTTCGCTTTCTGCCATAAAGGTGGTGTCATCTGCATATCTGAGGTTATTGATATTTCCCCCTGCAGTCTTGATTCCAGTTTGTGTTTCATCCAGCCCAGCATTTCTCATGCTCTATTCTGCATATAAGTTAAATAAGCAGCATGACAGTGTACAGCCTTGACATACTGCTTTCCCTATTTGGAACCAGTCTGTTGTTCCATGTCCATTTCTATCTGTTGCTTCCTGACCTGCATACAGAATTCTCAAGAGGCAGGTCTGGTGGTCTGGTATTGCCATCTCTTTCAGAATTTTCCACAATTTGTTGTGATTCACACATTCAAAGCCTTTGGCATAGTCAATAAAGCAGAGATAAAGAAGAGATACAGAGTTTTTCTGTAACTCGCTTCCTTTTTTCGATGATCCAGCTGATTTTGGCAACTTGATCTCTGGTTCCTCTGCTTTTTCTAAAACCAGCTTGAACATCTGGCAGTTCATGGTTCACACTGTTGAAGTCTGACTTGGAGAATTTTGAGCATTACTTTACTAGCATGTGAGATGAGTGCAATTGTGTGGTAGTTTGAGCATTCTTTGGCATTGCCTTTCTTTGGAATTGGAATGAAAACTGACCTTTTCCAGTCCTGTGGCCACTGCTGAGTTTTCCAAATTTGCTGGCATATTGAGTGCAGCACTTTCACAGCATCATTTTTTAGGATTTGAAATATTTCAACTGAAATTCTATCACTTCCACTAGCTTTGTTTGTACTGATGTACTGATGCTTCCTAAGGCCCACTTGACTTTGCATTCCAGGATGTCTGGCTCTAGGTGAGTGATCACACCATTGTGATTACCTGGGTCATGAAGATCTTTTTTGTACAGTTCTTCTGTGCATTCTTGCCACCTCTTCTTAATATCTTCTGCTTCTGTTAGGTCCAGACCATCTCTGTCCTTTATCAAGCCCATCTTTGTATGATATGTTCCTTTGGTATCTCTAATTTTCTTGAAGAGATCTTTAGTCTTTCCCATTCTATTGTTTTCTTCATTTCTTTGCATTGATCACTGAAGAAGGCTTTCTTATCTCTCCTTGCTATTCTTTGGAACTCTGCATTCAGATGCTTATATCTTTCCCTTTCTCCTTTGCTTTTGACCTCTCTTCTTTTCACAGCTATTTGTAAGGCCTCCTCAGGTAGCCATTTTGCTTTTTTGCATTTCTTTTTCTTGGGGATGGTCTTGATCCCTGTTTCCTGTACAATGTCACGTTCTTCCGCCCATAGTTCATCAGGCACTCTGTCTATCAGATCTAATCCTTTAAATCTATTTCTCACTTCCACTGTATAATCATAAGGGATTTGATTTATGTCATGTCTGAATGGTCTGGTGGTTTTTCCCACTTTCTTCAATTTAAGTCTGAATTTGGCAATAAGGAGTTCATGATCTGAGCCACAGTCAGCTGAGATCATGAACTATACATCATCTCTACGTAGAAAGCAAATTTTAAAAATTACTATCTTAACCTATTCCAGCAGCTGGTGGATTGATATATCCTGCATGCCCCTGACTCACTATACTTCAAAGTTCCCTAGGGTAAACATGTGATGTCCACTAAAACTCCAAAATATTTAGGTGCAGGAATTCCAGCTACAATTAAAAGAGACAAAGAAGAATCCATTAGCATGTTAAGAAGATAATATGATAATTGGTAAGATAATTGGTAAGAACCAATAATAAGATGTTTTTGCTAGAAATATATTGTGTCCTTTTGTTTAAAATTTTGCTTTCATTTTCTCAGCTTTGGTTAGTCAAAGAAGGGAAAGCAATACAGAGGAACTCTCTAAGTGAATTCATTGGGCAGATAGCCATGCTAATGCTAAAGTGAGTGGAGCATAGAAAATGCCGCCGGAAACGATAGTCTTTATTTCTACATATAAGGGCTTCCCAGGTGGCCCAGTGATAAAGAATCTGCCTGCAATGCAGGAGACCAGGATTTGATCCCTGGGTTGGTATTCTTGGTGGCAAATTCCATGGACACAGAAGGCTGGCAGGCTACAGTCCAAGGGGTTCCAAAGACTTGAACATGACTGAGCGAATTATACACACACACACACACACACACACACACACATTTCTACGTAAGGAATTTCAGGCAATGGTGAAAAGGTGGGGGAATTTTTGGAAAGAATGGATGGATCTGTGTAGGTTTTAAAGAGATACCAAATCACTTCAATATGTTTGCTTTGGATTTTTTAAAACTCACTTTCCTTGGAAAACTTTTGTTCTTGTTTTCTTTTCTCTTTACATTTAATTATGTAAATCCTTGGCTTTTCTGTATTTTGTTAATACAAATAATTTAAATACACCTAGGGTTGCATTATTCTTTGGTTTGAGGCTAAAGGTGTAACCATTAGAATCACAAACTACTTTGAGAAGTGGATACTGGGGTAGAAATAAATTGATATGAAACGTTTTCTTCTTTGATAACTTTATGATAGAAATGAGTGAGCAAAAAGTGATGGATAAAATGCCAAAGACCAGAGATGGGGCTTCTGTGAAACTTATGAACTGAATAATTAGGCCTTGAATAGCCAAGACTTGAGTATGCAAGAAAATTTGCTAATGCACAATGCGTTACTAGCGTACAAATAGTTGTTTTAAGAAACTATGGTAGTTTTTAAATTTATGAATTCATTGATTTTTTAGGTGTGTCAAGCCTGAAGAGAAGTCTCTTGGTGTGGGATTACATGCATTTTGTACACGAGTATTTGGTAAAAATAATTATTTTTCCCAATATCAATCAGACCACTATTAAATACTAAGTAAATGAAGTCACTGCCTCAGAGTAACAATTTAGCAAATATCCCTTTTGCTTATAAATAGCACTTTGTAATTAGTATGAGAATGAAGAACAAGAAGAAATGAAAAACTTCTTCCTTTTACTTGAAAAAGACCTACCCGACATTCTACTTTTCGTCAATAAACTTGAAAAGCAAAGAGGCAATGCTTTGTTAAAATAAAGTGCGCTTGTGGTTCGCCCAAAATATTGCAGAAAAAAGTATAAATAATCATTAATTTAATGTTTTTTTCTACTGATAATTTTTTATTTTGCCTTTATCCATCTAATTACTTACCTTTTTAAATCTAGAAACTTAACTTTAAAAGTAACTTCTAGTTTCTAAAAGTAAAATTTAAAGCTGTAGATTTATATTCTGTTAAACTGTTCTACAGACAGAGAAAATTTTAATACTTTCAAACAAAACAACATATCTTCTTACCTTGCTAATGAATTCTTTTTTCTCCCTTTTAATTGTAGCTGGAATTCCTGCACCTATATATTTTGGAGCTTTAGTGGACTCCACATGTTTACACTGGGGAACTTTGAAGTGTGGTGAGTCAGGGGCATGCAGGATATATGATTCCAACAGCTTCAGGTAAAGATAGTAATTTTAAAAAATTGCTTTCTAAGCAGAGATGATGTATAAAATGGTACATGGTACCATAGTACACGTGTGACACTTTCTTTGTCAAGTGACTAGACTACTTTTGGTTTTATTTACAAAATAGGTACTGATACTATATCTCCATTTCTTATTTACATATTCATTTTTTCCTCAATATTTTCAAAGCACTTGATAAATATAAATGTGGCTTTCAAAAGGTTGTTCCTTAAATTGGTTGCAATCAGTATATTATTGAAGGTCATGTCTGTAGAGTAACTACCTATCTAAATTATATTATTCTCAAGTATCCTCATTTAATCCTACATCATTCCAGCATTTTACTAGCTTAAATCCTTACTTCCTTTGGCCATCCACTTCTGATCTCTAAAATATTTTTTTCTCCCTTAGTAAATTTCACTGACACAGTAGTCTTCATGTTTCTTCAAGTCTTATTTTTTGTAAATATATATCTGATTTTGAACAAACTTCATCTGATAGCCACCAGTTTTTGAAAAAATCTCTTCCATTTTTCTCTTTTTTTTCAGATTCTTTTCCGTTTGGAGACCTGAATTCTGTTTAGATTTCTCTTAATTGCTCACTATGGGCAGTAAGACAACTCTTTTAATTACTAAAAAATGATTTGGTATTGTTTAAAAGAGTCTAAGGTCTTCTCTTGATCAGTAAAAGGATATATATGTCAAGAACTGTGAAGTGAGCAGACAGAATGAGATTCATGTTTTCATCAGTTCCCTTTTCCTCGGTTATAATGACTATAAGACAGAATTTAAAATAAGAATAAATCATAGAGTAAAAAAAGGGTATTACTTAATAATAAAAGAAATACTNAATGGTGTGTTAGGGTGATCTTAGAGTGGAGGTTTTGGTCCTATGATGTCAAAAGATCATCCATCAGGTATTTCCACTAGGCCAGTTTAAGGGTCAGGGATCTTGACTGGTTTGACTTGGGTAAGACTAACTCTCTGCCTCTGAAAGAACAGATGAATCCATATAAATCTATCACTATAACTTCAAATATATAAAACAAAAATGCACAAAATTACAAGCAGAAGTCTACAGAGTAGAAATTTACAACATACTTTTACAAGAAGTAAATATAAAGTACAGGTGAAAAATTCATGAGGATATAGAAGATTTGAACCATCTGACTATTTAAGAATTATCTAATAGATATATACTGATTTTTTTTAACCCAACTATCAGCAACCAAAGGAAAATAATATAAATCTCATTGTAAAATAGATTAAAAAATATTTTGCATATTATTGCTGTGATACTAAGGAGGGAATAAGATTCAGATACACCTAAGAACTAGATCAGATGATCTGTTCCCTCTGTGATTATTTATAGTATCACTATGAAAAAAACTAGGAAAGGCCTAGAACCTAGTGAAGTGGGAAAAGCAAAGGGAAAATGAGCAGATCTAGAGGAGTAAATACAGAGAAACAAAGCAAGTAAAGAAAACCAAAATAAACAAACAACAAAATGCTCAAAAAGAGCTTGTAAACTAAAACATTAAAAAAACATGAATAAATTCAATAGTAAAATTGATAAGCACATAAATTACCAGTTGAAACATGACTTCATTCCAGTTTAAATTTACTCTAATGTTAGAGTCTGACAAACTTTAAAATAAGATGTTTAACCAGCTCAATAGGATTAAAAATAATAAATTGATAGCATAATACCCATTAAAATGAATAAGAAATAACAACAACAAAAATTCTAGCAGAAATAAGAATATGAATAAGAACTCTTGGAAATATTAGAGATTAAATGGATAGCATTGAAATAAAAGGAATTCTAAATAGATAATAAATTTCAAGTCCACATAAGTTAAAATGAGAATTGGTGAACTGAAAGTGGTTATTCTAGAAATTATCTGGAATGAAAATTAATGATTTGATCTCATAAACACAGAAGAACTACCTTAGTAATTTTAAAGATCAATTAGAAATTAAAAGATATATCTCAGAAATTTTCAGAACAGAGAGCAGAAGAAATAGCGGAAATAAACTAATGAATTAATGGCTTAGAATTTCCTAGAATTTAATAAAGACATACATTTTCAGATCAAAAGTGCTCTTTAAATGCCTAGTAGGATGAATTAAATAGACATATCAAGGTTAAATTACAAATGTTCAAATTAAGAAAAAAACATAAGCACAACCCAGAGAAATAAACATATGGCTTATAAAGAAATATGATTAGACCAATAATGATAGATTATCAACAACCATAGATCCTAATATCTTTATGATCCTTATTGCCTTGGGTTTGTGTTGAAACAAAAACACAAACTAGAGAACAAGAAATGGGCAAATGTGACTGACTGCATATAAAACTAAAAACTTGTTTGTAATTAAAGACACTATAGACAATGAAGAATGATAGAACATAAATTGTGAGCATCAGGAACTCTCATACACTGCTGGTGGTGAATAAAAACTATGGAAAATAACTTTGGGGAAATGTTTACTAAGTTGCAGACATCAAAATGTATCTACTTCCCTTGTGCCTTGGACAGTAAAGCGTCTGTCTACAATGAGGGAGACCTGGGTTCGATCCCTGGGTTGGGAAGATTCCCTAGACAAGGAAACGGAAACCCACTCCAGTACTGTTGTCTAGAAAATCCCATGGATGGAGGAGCCTGGTGTGGGCTACTGTCCATGGGCTCATAAAGAGTCGGACATGACTGAGAGACTTCACTTTCTTTCTTTTCTTTCTTTATACTAAGTTGCATCCTCTAAAATCCTTAGACATATTTTAGAGAAACTCTTGCTCACATGCACAAGGAGACATGTCAACCAAGGTATATTGCAGTTTTATTAATATTAGAAAAAATCTGAACAAAAGTGTCCAATAAGAAAATGGATAGTAAGCTGTGGTGTGTTTATTACCGAACTCAGTTTTGGTTCGGAGAAGGCAATGGCACCCCACTCCAGTACTCTTTCTTGCCTGGAAAATCCCATGGGCGGAGGAGCCTGGTGGGCTGCAGTCCATGGGGTGGCAAAGAGCTGGACACAACTGAGCGACTTCCCTTTCACTTTTCATGCATTGGAGAAGGAAATGGCAACCCACTCCAGTGTTCTTGCCTGGAAAATCCCAGGGAGTGGGGAGCCTGGTGGACTGCCGTCTCTGGGGTCGCACAGTCGGACATGACTGAAGCGACTTAGCAGCAGCAGCAGCAACAGCAGCAGCAGCAGCAGGTTTGGTTGCTAGAGGCAGTGTTGGTAGAGAGGAAATGTGCTTGAGTCAGAAAAGCTGCCAATCTTGGGAGAAGGTGAACTCATGTCCAGAGACCAACTCCAAGGATTCTGCTCAGTCGTGACTGTTTTTAAAGGAAAAATATTGGGGGGAAGGATCTCAGTGAATCATCCAGGCAGAAGAGTTGGTTCTGTTTTCTTCTCCTTTGAGTGCAGACTGGCTGACTCTCTCTTCAGGTGTTATCTTGCTTGAATGACCTTCCTGCAGGATTGCTAAAAGGGCTGTTAGAGGGCAGAGAGCTTATCATTTTTTAACTATTTAATTCTTCATTCTTCTTTTTATCTAGGAAAAGAATCAACAGGTTAGGCAAGACATGATGTACATTCAAGAAAGCATAAATCAGGAATTAGTTTCAATTGTTTAGTGATTTCTTTACTATAATTAGGTTTTTAAAGTTACAGGGGACAGAAATGGGTAAACAGAAAAGGGCCAAAACAATTGCTTTTATGTTCATATGTTCAATGTAGTCCAATAATTAAAAATAAACAATGTAGAACTACATGTATAAGCCCAGTTTTAAAATGGTGGACTGATAGAAAAAAATTTCAGAATAAAAACATAATATTATGCCAATTATTTAAAATGTAAAAATATATGCAATAATTGTATAAAGTATGAGTGGATACAGGCGTAATTTGTAAAGCTATAGAAATAAAGTAGGAACAAAATCCATAAAATTCAACATAGTGTTACATTTGGAGTGGGTTAGAATATAATAGGATCATAGGAATACACAAAGGCATTAAATGTATTAATCTCTTTTAAATTGATCTGAAACAAAAATGGCAAAATTTGATCATTTAAAAAACCTGGGTGATGAGTATAAATATGTTTAACTCTTTTTATCCTTAATTCTTGATATGTTTCCTAATGAAAGAAAATTTTAGAACTAGGAAAATGAATACAAGAAGCAGAAATTCATAAACAGACTACAGGCCATCCAGGTAACAAAAAAGCTGTGCTTTTGAAAATATTAAAATATAACAACAATCTGGAAAGGCAGAGAGAAGAGGCACAAATAAGCACGGTTAAAAATGGAGAAAATATAAATACAGATACTTAGGAATTTTAAACATTGTAATTTGGAAGCATATTAAGTAAAAGCTTTAAAGATAAATATGTATTACCAAATTTTACTATAAATATATAAAAAACATGAATATTTTCATAGTCATTAAAAAATGTGAATGAGTCACAAATTCTCATCTTCCAAAGACATCAAGTCCAGAAGCTTTGAAGGCAAGTTTTACAAATCTTCAATGAACTGATGATCCCTGCATAATACAAGTTATTCTTAGACATGGAAAAAGGAGGAAAATTTCCCTGTTCATTTTATAAAGCTAATGCAGTCTTGATATTGACATTAGACAAGTTCAATACAACGCAAAAAGTTCAGCTAATTTTAGTTATACATGCAAAAAGTTAACAAATTGAATCTATTAATGTGCAAAATATAACAAATAGAGTTTGTTCAGAATAATAATAATAGTCTTGGCTATTCTGCTAACTACATACAGAAAAATGATTTGGTGATATTTTACAAATTTAAAACTAAAACTTTGAGCAAACTCAGAAGAGAAAGCAATTTCCTTAACCTAATGAAGATCATATAAGGAAACACAGGAGTAAATATTACAATTAGTGGTGATTCTTCGGAAGTATTCTTGCTAAACACTGAAAAAAACTGCTATCACTGTCAGTATTAAATTTAACTTAGAAAGTATATTTAACGTAAAAAGATAAAAACAGTAACACAAGATTAAAAAGAGGGAAATAAATTTTGATTTTCCTGGATAAAATATTCCCCAAATCATTTTAACAAAAGTTAGAATTCATCAGCTAATGAATGCAAGCTCATGAGGTTCATTCCTAATATTCATGGGATTCATTCCTAAGGCTGACATGCAAAACAGTCAGCTGCTGTTGTCCTTATGGGGTAAAATATTAATAATTAAAAGTATGCAAAGCTAGTTGTATCTTCGTAAGTTTTAATACATTTTAACTTTTTTTAAAAAATAGATACATCTATCTTGGATTACCGGCAGCACTAAGAGGATCAAGCTATATTCCAGCCTTTTTGATCCTCTTTATTTTGAGGAAGTATCAACTACCTGAGGAAAATGCTTCTTCAGAAACTATGCTTGTGGCAAAGTTAACAGGGAAGGAAAATGAAGGCAAAGAAGTGGATCAAAATGTCAAAGTTTTGAATGATGATGAATTGAAAACGAAGCTGTAATACTCTTTTATATCATGCTTTCCAGAATTGGAGAACACAATACAACTTAATCATTTTTAAAATCAATAGAGATACTGCAGATAACGTTTCCTTATTTTTAAGAACCTCAACATTTTTTTTTTTTAACTCATGGAGAAAAAATATTCATGATAGTATTTCTGAGGCAACAATGGCATTTGAGATTTTCCTCAGAGAGACATTTATAAACAAAACTGGGTATTAGAACCAGCTTTATTTTTATGTTACATTGTTAAAAACAACAATTTCTCTTTTAATCATGCAAAATATTTCCCGCATCCCTTCCAAATGATTTTTAAAATTTTCCTATTATGAAAATCTATTTAATTCTATTGAAATCCTGCCTTGATATGATGATTATTAGGAGACTGAAATTCTTTTCTTCGTATGTGAATATTTAAGGATTTTGCTCAAATTTAAGTGAACAAAGTGAAAGAGGTGAACAAAGTCGAAGACTTTAAGTGAAAGAAGCCTAAATATTTTTATTCTATTTTGGAATTTTTCTTTAACTCTTCCTATTCATTCCAGAAATGATTCTTTTAAAATAGATTATAAAATTCTGTCCTTTATAAAATAAAGGACAGAAATGGTATGGACCTAACAGAAGCAGAAGATATTGAGAAGAGGTGGCAAGAATACATAGAAGAACTATACAAAAAAAATCTTCATGACCCAGATAATCATGATGGTGTGATCACCAACCTAGAGCCAGACATTTTGGAATACGAAATCAAGTGGGCCTTAGGAAGCATCAGTACAAACAAAGCTAGTGGAAGTGATGGAATTCCAGTTGAGCTATTACAAATCCTAAAAGATGATGCTGTGAAAGTGCTGCACTCAATATGCCAGCAAATTTGGAAAACTCAGCAGTGGCCACAGGACTGGAAAAGGTCAGTTTTCGTTCCAATCCCAAAAAAAGGCAATGGCGAAGAGTGCTCAAACTACCACACAATTGCACTCATCTCACATGCTAGTAAAGTCATGCTCAAAATTCTCCAAGTCAGGTTTCAACAGTATGTGAACTTCCAGATGTTCAAGCTGGTTTTAGAAAAGGCAGAAGAACCAGAGATCAAATGGCCAACATCCGCTGGATTATTGAAAAAGCAAGAGAGTCCCAGAAAAATATCTAGTCCTGCTTTATTGACTATCCCAAAGCCTTTGATTATGTGGACCACAACAAACTCTGGAAAATTCTGAAGGAGATGGGAATGCCATCTGGAGGTGGTCTGGAATACCAGACCACCTGACCTGCCTCTTAAAAAATCTGTATGCAAGTCAGGAAGCAACAGTTAGAACTAGCATGGTACAACAGACTGGTTCCAAATAGGAAAAGGAGTATGTCAAGGTTGTACATTGTCACCCTGCTTATTTAACTTCTATGCAGGGTACATCATGAGAAACGCTGGGCTGGAAGAAGCACAAGCTGGAATCAGGATTGCCGGGAGAAAAATCAATAACCTCAGATATGCAGATGATACCACCCTTATGGCAGAAAACAGAAAGCAAAGAACTAAAGAGCCTCTTTGAAAGAGGAGAGTGAAAAAGTTGGCTTAAAACTCAACATTCAGAAAACTAAGATTATGGCATCTGGTCCCATCACTTCATGGCAAATAGATAGGGAAACAGTGGCAGACTTTATTTGGGGGGGCTCCAAAATCACTGCAGATGGTGACTGCAGCCATGAAATTAAAAGACGCTTGCTCCTTGGAAGAAAAGTTGTGACCAACCTAGACAGCATATTAAAAAGTAGAGACATTATTTTGCCAACAAAGGTCCATCTAGTCAGGCTATGCTTTTTCCAGTAGCCATGTATGGGTGTGAGAGTTGGACTATATAGAAAGCTGAACACCAAAGAATTGATGCTTTTGAACTGTGGTGTTGGAGAAGACTCTTGAGAGTCCCTTGGACTGCAAGGAGATCCAACCAGTCTGTCCTAAAGGAGATCAGTCCTGAGTGTTCATTGGAAGGACTGATGCTGAAGCTGAAACTCCAGTACTTTGGCGAGCTGATGCAAAGAACTGACTCATTGGAAAAGACCCTGATGCTGGGAAAGATTGAAGGGGGGATGAGAAGGGGACTACAGCAGATGAGATGGTTGAATGGCATCACTGACTCAATGGACATGAGTTTGAGTAAACTCTAGGAGTTGATGATGGACAGGGAAGCCTGGCATGCTGCAGTCCATGGGGTCACAAAGAGTTGGACACAACTGAATGACTGAAGTGAATTGAACTGACTCACTAATATGCTATCACTTGCTTTCCGTTCATTCCCTCCTTTGTGATTCATATCATATATTTTCTCATTTTTCCAGAGTACTAAAAACTTAATCAAGTAATTAAAAATCATGTATCAAAGATTGTTGGATTTTTTTTTTCTTCAGCTATTCAAACTTAGCAACTAAACTTTGCAGACCCATATGATCCCCTGAAAATTGGTTGCATCATTTAAGAAGAAAGCAACAGAGAGGACCGAGTAGAAGAGATTTCGGTGGAGGATTAAAAGTTAAATTCTGTGCTATGAAATTTGAGATTTCCTCTCTGACTGTATTAAAAAGAACCATGATTCAAGACAGGAATAGTGTTGACACTGGAGAGTGGAGCTAAAATCATTGCAACTGAGGAGTTCCAACTCAGGAGAGGTGTGGCAACTGTGATGAGGGACCATTGGGTATTAGGGTGAAATGAAACTTGGATCTGCTGTATTTGGGAAGGGAGGAAATGGGGAGAGTAGTCTGGAAGTTAAAAGAGGAGCAAGGACTTACCTTGTTTCCAGAGTTGTGAGAAAAAGAGCTACCATATGAGAAGCTTTGGGGGGAAGCAGAGTCCTCAGGAGAAACCCAGATTTTGGTGAGGCTGAAGCTGTGAAAAAGAATGCTGGTTTATGAGTTTTAGAATATGAACAGTTTTGGAGATGAGGGACTCAGAATTCCAGAGGATGCACTGAAAGTGGGAAGATTTCAAAATTTGAGAGAAAAAGTTGATAATTGGAAGTATGAAAATTAGACAATGAAAATTAGAAGAAAGGGAATGAGAGACCATCTGGAATTCTGGGAATTTTTAGGTAACTGGCATAGAGAGAGGAGTCCTGATGGATTTCAGGGCAGATGGTGTTGGCAAGACCATGAGTGGCAAAATCAGGTGGTGTCATGACTGGGTTCCCTCATGACTCCTTGTCATGGAGGCAAACTGAAAAGGCAGAATCTTGCTTGAATACCTGTGGCTTTTTCTTGACTGCTATTGATGGGTTTAAAGTGATGGGGGAAAGCTGAGTCTTAACTCTATGCACAGTTCACCCACTTGAATACCCTAAATGGAGCAAAGTAGGTCAAGAGAGATATGATTTTGGACCCAGTGTCTTGGCATTTTGCTGTAGGGTTCTCTTTTGACACTTCTTGAGTGTTGGAATGCTTTGTGACCACTCCTGACCTCTGTTGTTCAAGTTCATGAAGCCTGGGAAAGTCAATTATTTTTCTGGGCATTTGGCCTCTCTCAGGATAGGGTAGAAGTAAAAGCATAGTGGATGAAAGTAGAGGAGAGAAACAGCAGGAAACAGGTAGTGGGAAGCCTAGAGTCATTCATGGTCTTATTTAATATTGTGAGGAGCCTAAGTTCTTGGAATAAGAAATGATTTAATATATTATTTATAATTGTAAATATAACTAATATTTATGGGAACTTTACAAATAAGTACTTAGAAAAAACATGAAAATTGAGAAAAAGCATAAAGGAAAGGAGAGGAATTTTTCATACTTTATAGCACAGAGTTAAATGTGTTTTAGTCATGATAAATTCAGGTACAATTGGCAAACACATCTTATCAGAACCACAGAGAAGTGGTTGCCTCTGCTGCATCAGACCCAGGAAGAGACGCAGAGAGCAATGCATTTTTGTCTCTTTTATATTCTGATTTCTTTTCCCTGCAATCCACTTCCCTGGTGGCTCAGATGGTAAAGCATCTGTCTACAATGCGGGAGACCTGGGTTTGATCCCTGGCTCAGGAAGGATTCCCTGGAGAAGGAAATGGCAACCCACTCCAGTACTCTTGCCTAGAAAATTCCATGGACGGAGGAGCCTGGTGCAGGCTACTGTCCATGGGGTTGCAAAGAGTCAGACATGACTGAGTGACTTCACTTTACCTGTGAATGTAAAATACAATGAAAATGTAATGTTTCACAGAGAACACATCAGCAAAAACAATAAAAAAAAGAAGTAAGGCATTTTACAGAAAGGGAAGAAGCTGAGTCCTCCAATTGTGAGAGCTTCAAAGGTTCTCCAGTGGGTGTTTATTGAACAATTTATTTTCTATACTTGGTTCTAGAGGATATGCGTGTTGGTGCATGTATGTAAGGACATGGTAATAAACTAAGTTGTAGGTGTTAAAATTCAAGTTGGTGCCATTTTATCAGGTGAATACATATACACAGAAAACAATGACAGAATGACAAACAGCACAAAGTAATTTCAAACCCTATGGACATAAGATGAGTCACTAAATAATCAGAGGTGTGTGTGTGTGTGTGTGTGTGTGTGT
>SJYV01018022.1:381791-405649 GCA_006410875.1 Neotragus pygmaeus
AAACTCAACATTCAGAAAACTAAGATTATGGCATCTGGTCCCATCACTTCATGGCAAATAGATAGGGAAACAGTGGCAGACTTTATTTGGGGGGGCTCCAAAATCACTGCAGATGGTGACTGCAGCCATGAAATTAAAAGACGCTTGCTCCTTGGGAGAAAAGTTGTGACCAACCTAGACAGCATATTAAAAAGTAGAGACATTATTTTGCCAACAAAGGTCCATCTAGTCAGGCTATGCTTTTTCCAGTAGCCATGTATGGGTGTGAGAGTTGGACTATATAGAAAGCTGAACACCAAAGAATTGATGCTTTTGAACTGTGGTGTTGGAGAAGACTCTTGAGAGTCCCTTGGACTGCAAGGAGATCCAACCAGTCTGTCCTAAAGGAGATCAGTCCTGAGTGTTCATTGGAAGGACTGATGCTGAAGCTGAAACTCCAATACTTTGGCCAGCTGATGCAAAGAACTGACTCATTGGAAAAGACCCTGATGCTGGGAAAGATTGAAGGGGGGATGAGAAGGGGACTACAGCAGATGAGATGGTTGAATGGCATCACTGACTCAATGGACATGAGTTTGAGTAAACTCTAGGAGTTGATGATGGACAGGGAAGCCTGGCATGCTGCAGTCCATGGGGTCACAAAGAGTTGGACACAACTGAATGACTGAAGTGAATTGAACTGACTCACTAATATGCTATCACTTGCTTTCCGTTCATTCCCTCCTTTGTGATTCATATCATATATTTTCTCATTTTTCCAGAGTACTAAAAACTTAATCAAGTAATTAAAAATCATGTATCAAAGATTGTTGGATTTTTTTTTTCTTCAGCTATTCAAACTTAGCAACTAAACTTTGCAGACCCATATGATCCCCTGAAAATTGGTTGCATCATTTAAGAAGAAAGCAACAGAGAGGACCGAGTAGAAGAGATTTCGGTGGAGGATTAAAAGTTAAATTCTGTGCTATGAAATTTGAGATTTCCTCTCTGACTGTATTAAAAAGAACCATGATTCAAGACAGGAATAGTGTTGACACTGGAGAGTGGAGCTAAAATCATTGCAACTGAGGAGTTCCAACTCAGGAGAGGTGTGGCAACTGTGATGAGGGACCATTGGGTATTAGGGTGAAATGAAACTTGGATCTGCTGTATTTGGGAAGGGAGGAAATGGGGAGAGTAGTCTGGAAGTTAAAAGAGGAGCAAGGACTTACCTTGTTTCCAGAGTTGTGAGAAAAAGAGCTACCATATGAGAAGCTTTGGGGGGAAGCAGAGTCCTCAGGAGAAACCCAGATTTTGGTGAGGCTGAAGCTGTGAAAAAGAATGCTGGTTTATGAGTTTTAGAATATGAACAGTTTTGGAGATGAGGGACTCAGAATTCCAGAGGATGCACTGAAAGTGGGAAGATTTCAAAATTTGAGAGAAAAAGTTGATAATTGGAAGTATGAAAATTAGACAATGAAAATTAGAAGAAAGGGAATGAGAGACCATCTGGAATTCTGGGAATTTTTAGGTAACTGGCATAGAGAGAGGAGTCCTGATGGATTTCAGGGCAGATGGTGTTGGCAAGACCATGAGTGGCAAAATCAGGTGGTGTCATGACTGGGTTCCCTCATGACTCCTTGTCATGGAGGCAAACTGAAAAGGCAGAATCTTGCTTGAATACCTGTGGCTTTTTCTTGACTGCTATTGATGGGTTTAAAGTGATGGGGGAAAGCTGAGTCTTAACTCTATGCACAGTTCACCCACTTGAATACCCTAAATGGAGCAAAGTAGGTCAAGAGAGATATGATTTTGGACCCAGTGTCTTGGCATTTTGCTGTAGGGTTCTCTTTTGACACTTCTTGAGTGTTGGAATGCTTTGTGACCACTCCTGACCTCTGTTGTTCAAGTTCATGAAGCCTGGGAAAGTCAATTATTTTTCTGGGCATTTGGCCTCTCTCAGGATAGGGTAGAAGTAAAAGCATAGTGGATGAAAGTAGAGGAGAGAAACAGCAGGAAACAGGTAGTGGGAAGCCTAGAGTCATTCATGGTCTTATTTAATATTGTGAGGAGCCTAAGTTCTTGGAATAAGAAATGATTTAATATATTATTTATAATTGTAAATATAACTAATATTTATGGGAACTTTACAAATAAGTACTTAGAAAAAACATGAAAATTGAGAAAAAGCATAAAGGAAAGGAGAGGAATTTTTCATACTTTATAGCACAGAGTTAAATGTGTTTTAGTCATGATAAATTCAGGTACAATTGGCAAACACATCTTATCAGAACCACAGAGAAGTGGTTGCCTCTGCTGCATCAGACCCAGGAAGAGACGCAGAGAGCAATGCATTTTTGTCTCTTTTATATTCTGATTTCTTTTCCCTGCAATCCACTTCCCTGGTGGCTCAGATGGTAAAGCATCTGTCTACAATGCGGGAGACCTGGGTTTGATCCCTGGCTCAGGAAGGATTCCCTGGAGAAGGAAATGGCAACCCACTCCAGTACTCTTGCCTAGAAAATTCCATGGACGGAGGAGCCTGGTGCAGGCTACTGTCCATGGGGTTGCAAAGAGTCAGACATGACTGAGTGACTTCACTTTACCTGTGAATGTAAAATACAATGAAAATGTAATGTTTCACAGAGAACACATCAGCAAAAACAATAAAAAAAAGAAGTAAGGCATTTTACAGAAAGGGAAGAAGCTGAGTCCTCCAATTGTGAGAGCTTCAAAGGTTCTCCAGTGGGTGTTTATTGAACAATTTATTTTCTATACTTGGTTCTAGAGGATATGCGTGTTGGTGCATGTATGTAAGGACATGGTAATAAACTAAGTTGTAGGTGTTAAAATTCAAGTTGGTGCCATTTTATCAGGTGAATACATATACACAGAAAACAATGACAGAATGACAAACAGCACAAAGTAATTTCAAACCCTATGGACATAAGATGAGTCACTAAATAATCAGAGGTGTGTGTGTGTGTGTGTGTGTGTGTGTGTGTGTGTGTTTTCCCCCACAAGCTTCTCATCCATTGTTGAGGGTAATGATGACTCTGGGTTGATAAAAGAAGGATTAGCACTGTGTCTTGATTTACGGAAGGGTAGAAACAAATGTAAGAAAATCTCTTTTGCTGCTGGCTACAGTTACAGAGACTACAAGCTTTGATCAATGAGATACTGGCAGAGGCATAGATGGGAAGGGATTTCTTTCCAAAATAAGAAGACAAAGCTTTCTGGGAAGACATTTTGCCCTTTCTCCTTCTTCCTTTGGGAAGTGAAGATGCTAAACTCAAGGAGTGACAAGAAGCACTGGGATGAAAGATGATGAAACATGGTGTGACAGGGAGACAGAAAGAGCCTGGCCACTAGCAGAGGCAGGGCTGAGTTTTATGGATTTTTAAGTTTATCAAATTTGAGAGAAAGATCTATAAAAAAATTCAAAATGGGGACTTCCCTGTGACCCAGTGGCTAAGACTCCATGCTATCAATGCAGGGGACTCAGGTTTATCCCTGGTCAGGAAACTAGATCCTGAAGTTAAGATCTGGTGCAGCCAAATAAATAAATATTTTTACTAAATTCAAGATGATGTATACAAAATAAAGTTAAAAGTGAATATTTATTTAAAATAAGAATCAAAAAAAGTCATAACAAATTCCATGTGTACTTTAAGAGGATCATGACTTTTTAAAAAAATCCCAATGCAAACATTAGAGCTAAATGGGAAATTTAATTTTAATAAAGGTTTCCTGCTGAGTCCCTTGGGCAGCAAGGAGATCAAACCAATCAATGCTAAAGGAAATCAACCCTGAATATTCATTGGAAGGACTGATGCTGAAGTTCCAATATTTTGGCCACCTGATGTGAAGAGCTGAGTCATTGGAAAAGACCCTGATGCTGGGAAAGATTGAAGGCAGGAGGAGAAGGGGATGATAGAGGATCAGATGGTTGGATGGCATCACTGACTCAATGGACATGAGTTTGCTAAAACTCTGGGAGATGGTGAAGAACAGGGAAGTCTGGTGTGCTGCAGTCCATGGGATCACAAAGAGTCAGACACAACTGAGCAACTGAACAACAACAACTTCTAAGGAAGAGAAGCTTTTCTCTTCCATGAGGACGGGCAACAAAAACTGTAGCTGTGGTGCTGGTGAAAATTCCTGTGGCTGGGAAGGGCAGCAGGAAGAAAAGCTCCAGCATCCAGGAAAGGACAGGTCACCCCCAAGATCCTGGTTCACCAAGCCTTCCTGTCTCCATGAGACAAGAGATAGGCTCCAGGCTAAGAAGGTGGAATTGGTGCCCTGCGGATAGATACTCCAAAACGGTAGGAGTGAGAGAGGAGCTGAGTTCTGTTCAGATAAGAGATCAAAGGCCTCATATTCTTCATTCTCAAAGTCAAGGAGACCTTTGTGACTACAAACATACAGAAAGGCTCCTTGGAAGTCAAAGGAGAGGGGGGCATCACCTCAGTGATATCAACCTACTCATAGGCCTCTTCGCTAGAATTCATCTTGGCTGAGAGATGCACGTGCATACATGGGAGGACCTTATTGTTGTTGACTTCCTTTAGGATTGACTAGTTTGATCTCCTTGGTGTCCAAGGGACTTTCAAAAGTCTTCTCTAGACCACAGTTCAAAACATCATTTCTTTGGAGCTCAGCTTTCCTTATAGTCCAACTCTCACTTTCATACATGACTACTGGAAAAGTCATAGCTTTGACTCTATGGACCCCGAGATCAACCAAATACAGATTCAGAACCAAGCAAAGCAAGATGATTTGCTGAAGAAAAAACCAGAAGAAGTACCCCATAAAAGGGATTCAAACTACCATGCGGGCTTGACTCTCTCTGAGCCTGCCTATGTGCCTGCTATCCGCATGGACTCTTTTTCCTCCTAATAAACAAACACTTTACTTGTTTTACTACTTTCCATCTCTGTGTGGAAATTCATTCCTTCTCTCTAGTCCCTGGTCCCTGATGTTCTAGTGGTTGGGATTCAGTGCTCTCACTGACTTTGCCTGACCTCAGTCTCAGGCTGGGTACCAAAACCTTGCTTCAAGCTGCTGCAGACTGAGGCCATCCGAGATCACACCCATGGAAACAAAGATCCACTAAAGTGGGATATATTCGGGTAAGTGGCAAGAGACAGATTTTTCATGGGTAGCATGGCAAAGGGAGAACCAAATCCACAAAGGTAATAGATCCTAAATAAAGTTTTCCCAGAGGAATTTGAAGCTCTTGGTGCACTGAGGGTAACCACGCATGTGTGCACGCATGCTCACTCACTCTGTGGTGTTCGACTCTTTTGCGACTCCATGCACTCTATCCTGCCAGGCTCCTCTGTCTATGGAGTTTTCCAGGCAAGAATACTGGAGTGGATTGCCATTTTCTACTCCAGGGGAATCTTCCCGATCCAGGGATCGAACCTGTGTCTCCCACATTGGCAGGTGGATTCTTTACCACTGAGCCACCTGGGAAGTTCCTGAGGGTAACCAGTGCAACAGCACACCTCAAACCCAGCCTCACTCTTGATACAGAGCCCACACTAAAGGTCCTAGTAGGAGGAAAGATGTGCTCATCTCCAAGTCTGAAAAATGCTTACCTCCATGTCAACTGTTGGCTACTACATTTACAGCCTTCAACAAAGAATTATGACATAAAAAGGTAATAAAAAACACAGAATAGACAAGACAATCATCAACCCCAAATCCAAATATAAAACAGATTGGTCACATTATTAGAATTATTAAAATATAACTTTAAAGAAGTGGATGTGACTCAAAAGGACATTTTTACAGAGGGTTTAAATGTATAGAATCATTATGGGAGGATCAGTCTTAAACATAACGGTGAATAGACAAAAGTTGTTTAGTGCTTATTATCTCACTTTTCTGTTACTTTTGCTCTTGCTTTCTGAATATCTTCATGTTTTCTACTTCCACTCCTTTCAAAAATATATTGCTTAAAAATGATTTAAATTTCATGCCCACTGTGATTGGAATCTCACTCTGGATAAATATATGATCTCTTCCAAATGAACTAGAGATGAAGTCTTAATTCAAAGGGATAATGTTCTAAGGTTATAAGTTGAAACAGCCTCAAGTTTAACAGTGGAGATTGGTTGAGACTCAGAGGTGTATCTGTGGGGTTTTTTTAGTGATAATTTTAAAATTTTATTGTTGACTTAAAAATGCACAATGTGAGAGCTGTAAGTTAAATTTTATTTGGGGCAAAATGAGGACTATCACCCAGGAGACAGATTTCGGATAGCTCTGAGAAACTACTTCTAGGAGGCAGAGGGCAAGGTCAATATGTATGTGGTTTTGGTGAAGGGGGAATACATGCAATCAAGCCCATAATTTTTGCAGATTTCTGCTAGTCATGAGGAGTAGTCATCATCATGAAGGGTTTTAGAACTTTTCTAGATAAGAAGAGGTACAGGTACAATAACGGGGTTCATAAAATTGGCTCCTGAAAATATCTGACTATCTGAAGCTCTATTCCGCCATTTTACCCAGAGCACAGAGTGCCTCATTTCTGCTCTCCACCGTGAACTCCTCTTAGAGGGTGTTGAAAGTCAGCAGCTGCAGCAGCATATGATTTAATCCTTGTAGAGATAGATGGCAAATGCCAATGTGTAGTTGACACCACTTTCCATCTACTTCTGAGGACATTCCCTTTACAAAAGCTTGTAGTCTTATAAACTACAGGTTTAGAGTTGGTGTTGCTGAAACCACACTGCTTATCTAATCATCTCATCAGGTTGGTTCTTGGTTTCCATGTGGTGAGCAAGCCTATTTAGGGTTTCCCAGGTGGTGCTATGGAGAAGGCAATGGCAACCCACTCCAGTACTCTTGCCTGGGAAATCCCATGGACAGAGGATTCTGAGGGGCTGCAGTCCACGGGGTCGCGAAGTGTCGGACACGACTGAGCGACTTCATTTTCACTTTTCACTTTCACGCATTGGAGAAGGAGATAGCAACCCACTCCAGTGTTCTCGCCTGGAGAATCCCAGGTTCGGGGGCCTGATGGGCTGCCGTCTATGGGATCACACAGAGTCAGACACGACTGACGTGACTTAGCAGCAGCAGTAGCAGGTGGTGCTAATGGTAAGCAAACTGCCTGCCAATGAAGAAACATGGGTTCGACCCTTGGGTTGGGAAGATCCCCTGGAGGAGGGTATGGCAATCCACTCCAGTATTCTTGCTTTGAGAATCCTGACAGGGGAGCCTGGTGGTCTTCATTCCATAGGGTTGCAAAGAGTCAGACACGACTGAAGCGACTTAGCACAGTGCATAAGTTGCTCCTTAGCGAAGGTGCAGAAGAGGAAAGGGACAATGACCACTGCCAAATTTGTTGTGATTAATTTTCAATACTTTTTCCAGGGGGTACAGTCTCCACAAAGATGAATATTGAAATTGAGACAAGACTAGCATGGTCCCTATGAATGAGATACGTGAACATCTTTATTCTAATATTTATTACATTGTATATTATCATACATTTGTATTTTTAAGTCTTTAATAAATTTGCTAGAATACTGCTTCTGCTTTGTGTGTGTGTTTTTTTATTTTTATTTATTTTTTTAACCCAGAAGTCATGTGGGATCTTAGCTCCCCAATCAGGGATTGAACTCACACCTCCCACCCTCTAGTTTGGAAGTTGAAGTCTTAAACACTTGACCGCAAGAGAATATATTATCATACATTTGTGTGCCTATTCTCCACCTCATTTTTGGGCTTCCAAAGGGCCAAGATTCTGTTTCATAAATGTTTTAAATCTCTTGTGCTTAGCATCGGATGGCAGTCAAAAAATACTTTTTTGACATTTAAAATTTCACCATTTCATTTAAAAATATTAAAGAAAATCTTCAAAATATCAAAAACCATCATTTATCCAATGACTTAATGCAGATATTTTTGCATATTGTTTTTTTGTTCTTATTTATAACATTCATATTTCATGTTGACTGGCACTTTTGAAGTTCATTCGCTCAGTCATTCTTTCAAGAATAACTGATAAAGCACCTATTTGTCAGACACCAACTAGATATTGGGGCTGCTTCACTAGTGGTTCAGATGGTAAAGAATCTGTCTGCAATACAGGAGACCTGGGTTCGATCCTTGGGTGGTGAAAATCCCTTGTAGAAGGAAATGGCAACCCACTCCTGTGTGGAGTCACAAAGAATTGGACATGACTGAGTAGACACATTACTTTGCCAACAAAGGTCCATCTAGTCAAGGCTATGGTTTTTCGAGTAGTCATGTATGGATGTGAGAGTTGGACTGATGAAAGCTGAGTGCCGAAGAATTGATGCTTTGAACTGTGGTGTTGGAGAAGACTCTTGAGAGTCCCTTGGACTGCAAGGAGATCCAACCAGTCAATTCTAAAGATCAGTCCTGGGTGTTCTTTGGAGGGCATGATGCTAAAGCTGAAACTCCAGTACTTTGGCCACCTCATGCGAAGAGTTGACTCTTTGGAAAAGACTCTGATGCTGGGAGGGATTGGGGGCAGGAGGAGAAAGGGAAGACAGAGGATGAGATGGCAAGATGGCATCACCGACTTGATGGTCGTGAGTCTGAGTGAACTCTGGGATTTGGTGAGGCCTGGCTTGCTGCAATTCATGAGGTCACAAAGAGTCAGACATGACTGAGCAACAGAACTGAACTGAACTGAGTGACTTTCACTTTCAACTAGATAGAAGGAATAAAATAAGTAGGTAAAATGAGTTCAGTTTCTCCCCCTAGAGCTTGTGACTAGTGGGGTATAGACAGTTATCAAATAACCATAATAAGTATAAAATTACTGTTTTGATAAATGTGATACTGCTACAAATATATTGGAAGTTTTTTTTTTTTTTTAAACAAATGAGGAAGTCAGAGACATTGAAGGAATAGTGACTGAACTTAGATTTGAATGCTGAGAAGCAGTCACATGGAAAAAAGAGCATTTCAGGAAAAAACATCACTATCAAAAACCCCATTTCATGAAGGTGAAAGAGATTGTGAAGACACAGTGTAAACAAGGAGACCTCAGTCTGGATACTCAAGTCTTTCTTCAGAGCAGGAAGTCATTCTACCACTAAATTTCTGATTAATATTTCTTTTCCAACTCCATTTCTTCCTTAAAAATCGATTCCTTAGGTTGGTCCTCTAAGTAACTTACTTTTATTTCACAAATTGCTTCTTTATCTTTTTATTCTACATTTTCACTGATTTTTAAAATATCTACTCTTCTTTAGATTCTATTCCCACATGAAGTGAAGTCGCTCAGTCATGTCCGACTCTTTGCGACCCCGTGGACTGTAGCCTACTAACGCTCCTCCGTCCCCGGGATTTTCCAGGTGAGTGTAGTGGAGTGCGTTGCCATTTATAAGTCATTACAAATATGGAGAAGAGTTCCCTGTCCTATACAATAGGTTCTTATTAGTTTTCTATTTTATATACAGTAGATGTGTATTTGTCAATCCCAGTCTTCCAGTTCATCCCTCACCCTCCCATCCCCCCTTCCCCCTTGGTAACCATAAGTTGTTGTCCATGTCTATGACTCTGTTTCTGTCTTATAAAAAGGTTCATTTGTACTTTTTTAAAAAAAGATTCCACATATAAGTGGTATCATATGATATTTGTCTTTCTCTGTCTGATTTACTTCACTCAGTGTGATAATTTCTAGGTCCATCCATATTGTTGCAAGTGGCATTATTTGTTTTTTCCAAATGTATCTTCTTCATCATGGATTTAGGTTTTGGGCCATTGACTTCTTTCAATTTTATCCAATGTATAGTTTAACTAGAGTCTTACATTATTTTGCTTCCTCAAAGACTTTTCTTATATTCTTATCTCTGTTGATTCCCCCCCTAGAATCTGCATTTATGTTTAATAAATGCAATTGAATTAAAGGTTAATATTTATTCTGGATTCTTGGATTCTGAAGTAGACCAAATAATCTGTTGTATATCTGTTAATGTTCCTTCCCTTCACTGTACATGGCACATATAAAATTTTCTTTTAATTTATATAATTTTATAAAATTTTATAATCTTGATAATGTTCTTCTTTGGAGAAGGCAATGGCATCCCACCCCAGTACTCTTGCCTGGAAACTCCCATGGATGGAGGAGCCTGGTAGGCTGCAGTCCATGGGGTCGCTGAGTCAGACACGACTGAGCGACTTTACTTTCACTTTTCACTTTCATGCATTGGAGAAGGAAATGGCAACCCACTCCAGTGTTCTTGCCTGGAGAATCCCAGGGATGACGGAGCCCAATGGGCTGCCCTCTGTGGGGTCGCACAAAGTCGGACACGACTGAAGAGACTTAGCAGCAGCAGCAGCAATGTTCTTCTTCCCCTTTCAAGTGTAACCTCCACGAGGTAGTGTCCTTCTTTGTTTATTTTACAGTTATATTTCATTTTACCTATCAGTTTCTTGACATTCAATAATTGTTGAAGAACTAAATAATCAAGATACTGCCTTTATTTTCATGCAGTGTTTTAAAAAACAGCTCTGTAATTTTCTCTCTTTATTTTTTAATGAGACAAGATCCCATTAGACCTGTCATATAGTATCCTTGCCTGTGGGTGATTTTTCCAAATTTCTGCTTTTTTGAATAATGAATCTTTCTTAGGTCTTCACTTTAACAACAGGTTAATATCTATAACTTCCAGTGTAATCCTCAGATTCTAGCAAGCATTCATGTGGTGTGTCTTTGGTATACTCAGGGATATCGTCTCCTATCATATGGTTTGGTTTTTTTTGTGTCTCTTTATCAAGAGTTCTATGTAAATTAAAAAAATAATTTTGTTTATTTATTTTGGGTTGTGCTTGGTCTTCGTTGCTGCACAGGCTTTTCTCTGGTTATGGAGAGTGGGGGCTATTCTCTAGGTGCGATGTGCAGGCTTCTCATTGCCATGGCTTCTCTTGTCATGGAGCGTGGGTTCTAGGGTGCACAGGCTTCAGTAGTTGTGGTACGTGGGCTCAGTAGTTGCAGCTCCTGGGCTCTAGAGCCCAGGCTCAATTAGTTGTGGCACAGGGGCTTCGTTGCCCCACTGCATGTGAGATCTTCCTGGATCAGGGATAGAACCTGTGTCTCCTGCATTAGCAGGGAGTTTCTTTACCACTGAGCCACCAGGGGGGCCCTATGTGGACTTTTAAAAGGGGAGGTCCAGGCTTGTACCACAAATGTTTAGAATCAGAATCTTGGGTGGGTGTATGATTGTGATTTCTTTAAAAACATGTTTCACAGGTGATTTTAATGACCTCTAACTTTTTTCCTTTTAGCCTGAGAATAAAAACTACAGTTTTTAGCTTTCATTATAAAAAGCTGTCATCATTAGCAAATGATATTTGTTCTCATGCACTCCACTTCTAGTCCAACTTGTGGAGGTGTGAAAGATGTCTCTTTCTGCGCTAAACATGAACACAAAAAGCCAGGCAATTTTGGGACAGTTGGTAAATGATTCAGTGCAGACTCCTTTTCTTATAGAGAGCAGACAAACAAAGTGAAGACACACCTTTAAATGGGCTTTGCTTTCTCAAGTTAATGTCAGTGTTTCTTAATCCACTTCCATGGACCTGAAGAAAACTTAATACAGCCTGTAATATGCTGACAACTGCAACTTGCAAATTTTTGATTAGCTCTATTTCTTCAGTAGTAGTTTAATAAGAGGTTGGAAGAATATGCATCAGGGGTTGTGTGATAGTCAAACACAATTTCAAATTATAAAATAATAAGGTCTGAGAAGTATATGACTTAATTCACAAATGACAGATGTCATGATAGCATAAGCCCTCCATTATAATAGACTTTAGGTTTGAATAAGATGGTCCAGACTGGTTTATTTGTAAGGTATTGGGCTTTTCTCCATATTTAGACTATTAATTTCTCTCTTCCTTTTTCACCTATACCTATTTTCTAGTCATTGGTTTGATTGTACTACAATCATATGAACAAATATTTTTTTCTGTTACATATTAATTATAACTCTCATCTTAAATTTGTATGGATCATGCATTCTAATCTTAACCACAAATGCATAGTCATATGTTAAGAATGAGTACTCTTATTTTTTTCCCTTTGGTTTTAGCTCCATGCGTTAGTATACAATGTGGAAACTGTCAGTGAAAAGACCAGGAACTACTCAAAAATAACATCCTGCTCAATTAATACAATGTTAGTTAAAAACACAGCAGCAGAAAAGAATTTTTTCTCCCCTAAATATGTGTTTCATGGTCCACTTTGGCATCATTAATTAATGGTCCTGAGTTTGCTTCATTCATGGCTTTTGTTTCATTTTCTGATGCCTTAATATCTTTTCCTTGGTATTTTTTCTTCATAGCAAAAATCAATACAACGAATAAAACAAGGGATGGGAATTTTAAGCCTGTAGTCAAGCCAAAGAAAGTATGTCTGCAAAAAGAGAAAAAAGAATCCATGTATAAAACACTTTACATTGTTTCTCTCCAGTATGAAGAAGACCTTAAAAAATGACCCTTGAAATCTTAAGTAGAAATACTGAAGTAGTGATTCCAGTGATTCTTTTGATAGGAGCAGAAGAAGCCTGTGATTATTTTTAAAGGAATGTTAACCACAGAAGCCAATGTTGGTTCAAGATCTGCCCAATCGCTATCCATAAAGTAAAGGTGTGTTTGGAATGTGTAACTTTCTCAAAGACTGATTAGCTCATGTGTAATGAGAATAGATTATAAAGGAAATGAAGTGACTGTGAGATAATCAAATTGAATCCATTTAGATTGAACCAGGAGACTATGTTTACCTTATGGGCTTATGGTCCACAAGATCTTTGTAGTCTACTGAACATTTTTTACAACCACCACATAAAATTACCTAGAGTGCATGATCTATTCCTGTGATTTTCAACTGGTTGAACACTAGAATCACCTGAGGGGATTTTAAAACCCTCATTCCCCAGGCCATATCCCCCAGACCAATTAAATCAAAATTGCTGAAGATAGGACACATACACTAGCATTTTGAGGGGATTCCCTGGTGGTCCAGTGGTTGGGATTCTGTACTTTCATTGCTGAGGCTGTGGGTTCAATCCCTGTTTGGGGAGCTAAGACCCTGGCAAGCCGTGTGGTACAGCCAAAAAAAAAAAAATTATACTTTTAAAAGCTCCTCAGGTGATTATAATGAACAAGAAAAATGGATGACTACTGACCTGGTAGGTTAGGAAGCTCTTATCTCATAACATTGTTAACTAAATGTTGACAAACTTTATGCAAAGGATACTTTGAACAGTTATTAGGTTTAACTGAAAGTGAATGGAATCAATTCTATAACTTTGAGCTATTTATAAAGTTTATTAAATGGTGGATATAGTTATTAATACTGTTACTACACTGAAAATGATATCTCATTCTTTAGGAATTAACAGAGTCAAAGGAAAAAAATTAATGAAGCATATTAATGACAACTTACCCATATAACGAGGAATTATATATCCTGCAAGACCCTTGCTTCCCATAGTTGTTGATGGACCACTTCATACAAGCTCTATCAATCAGAGCTCCAAAATATATAGGAGCTGGAATTCCTCCTGTAACATCAGATGAGAAGATGTCAGTGGAGGAGAATGTTTCAAAGGAAACGGTGACATTCCACATTGATACATTTTGGATTATGTAGAAGTTGAAAATTTTGGAGGACTCAAAAGACGCTTACACCTTGGAAGAAAAGTTATGACCAACCTAGACAGCATATTCAAAAGCAGAGACATTACTTTGCTGACTAAGTTCTGTCTAGTCAAGGCTGTGGTTTTTCCTGTGGTCATGTATGGATGTGAGAGTTGGACTGTGAAAGCTGAGCGCTGAAGAATTGATGCTTTTGAACTGTTGTGTTGGAGAAGACTCTTGAGAGTCCCTTGGACTGCAAGGAGATCNGAAGAAAAGTTATGACCAACCTAGACAGCATATTCAAAAGCAGAGACATTACTTTGCTGACTAAGTTCTGTCTAGTCAAGGCTGTGGTTTTTCCTGTGGTCATGTATGGATGTGAGAGTTGGACTGTGAAAGCTGAGCGCTGAAGAATTGATGCTTTTGAACTGTTGTGTTGGAGAAGACTCTTGAGAGTCCCTTGGACTGCAAGGAGATCTAACCAGTCCATTCTGAAGGAGATCAGCCCTGGGATTTCTTTGGAAGGCATGATGCTGAGGCTGAAACTCCAGTACTTTGGCCACCTCATGCGAAGAGTTGACTCATTGGAAAAGACTCTGATGCTGGGAGGGATTGGGGGCAGGAGGAGAAGGGGACGACAGAGGATGAGATGGCTGGATGGCATCACTGACTCAATGGATGTGAGTCTGAGTGAACTCCGGGAGTTGGTGATGGACAGGGAGATCTGGCATGCTGCGACTCATGGGGTCACAAAGAGTCGGGCACGACTGAGTGACTGAACTGAACTGAACTGAGCCATTGATTTGGTCTAACTCTACTTAAGAATCAAGATTACTGGGACTTTCTTGGTGCTCCAGTGGTTAGGACTTGACTTCGCCTTCCAATGCAAGGTGTGAGGGTTTGATCCCTAATCAGGGAGCTAAGATTTCACATGCATTGTGGTCAAAAATTAAAACATAATGTAGGAGAGATATTGTAACAAATTTGATAAAGACTTACAAAAAAGCATAGTTATTTTTTTAAAAAGATTCAAAATTATTAGGAATCTCCAAAGCTCAAATCACATACAATAGCAAAGGCATCTTTTATCTACCTTTACCATGCCAACACACATAGGGAAAAAATGAGATTACATGTCTTTACATTGTTCTTCTTATAATGCCAATTAACTTAAGCCTGGTTGGCAAAAAGCAGAAAATTGTCAGTAAAACACAGAAGTTATGTTGGTCATGTGTAATTTTTTTTCTTAGGCAAGGACAGCTGAAATAGAAAGAGTAGAGATATAACCTCACAGGGAAAGTAAAAAACTCTTTGCTCAAATGCAAAGACAGAAACTGCAAAGACAGAAGATTTTTCAACTCGATTTTTAAGCAAAACTTAAGGTGAATGCCAGATTTTACCAGTGGGTCAGTGGTAAAGAATGCAACTGCCAATGCAGGAGATGCAGTTTCAATCCCTGGGTCTAGAAGATCCCCTGGAGAAGGACATGGCAATCCACTCCAGTATTCTTGCCTAGGAAATCCTATGGACAGAGGAGCCTGGCAGGCTACACTCCATGGGGTCACAGAAAGAGTTGGATATGACTTAACAACTAAATAGCAAACAACAACAAGGCTCCTGGTTGTGCTTATTTCTTACCTTAGGGCTCCACTCCCATCATCTGGGAGTCATTAGAGCCCACAATCATGTGTTTTCCCCTCTGTTAATTGTGTTCATTTTTAATACCTCTTGAAGCAGCCTGGGCTGTCCAAATTATAGACTCTGGTGCTGAATTTTGTTTCTGTTAATGTTCTGATCATAATGATGTCAAAGTCTTCAGTGGTCTGTTACCTAACCTAGTTTTTACCTGTAGTGCACGGTCTTGCAGTTTTCAAGGCTTTTCAGGAACACTTTTTTTGTCTTACAGCAAAGTGCCCATCTGCTCTTGTTGTTATTGTTTAGCCACTAAGTCGTGTCTGACTCTTTCGCAACCCCATGGACTGTAGTCTGCCAGGCTCCTCTGTCCAGGGATTTCCCAGGCAAGAATACTGGAGTGGGTTGCCATTTCCTTCTCCAGGGGATCTTTCCAACCCAGGGACTGAATCCATATCTCCTGCTTGGCAGGCAGATTCTTTACAACTGAGCCACTTGTGAAGTCCATCTACTCTTACTGCTGTTTTAATAAACTCTGAGATTGACCCCTAGTTCTAAGCATGGGTGATGTGACCAAAGTTTTAGAGATATGCTGATTTTCAACTTCTATATTATTACATAAAAATGATAGTGATTCATAGTTTACACTTTTGGAAATTCCATTTACTTATGAAGTGAAGAGAAGTGAATGTCACTCAGTTGTGTCTGACTCTCTGCGACCCCATGGACTATAGGGTCCACGGAATTCTCCAGGTCAGAATACTGGAGTAGGGAGCCTCTCCCTTCCCCAGGGGATCTTCCCCACCCAGGGATTGAACCCAGGTCTCCCACATTCTTTATCAACTGAGCCACAAGGGAAGCACATTTACTTATAGTCAGTCTCAATTTGAGACTTAGAGTGGGAAACCTCAGAATGTCAAGGAACTGGTGTCTGAGACAAACATACCTGATGAAAATTGGTACTGAGAAACCAGGATTAGGAATTCTCAGGTTTTCACAAATCAAAGCCACCCTTTGTAAAATGAAACATCAATTCAGTTCAGTCAGTCAGTCGTGTCTGATTCTTTGTGATCCTATGGACTGCAGCATGCCAAGCCTGCCTGTCCATCACCAGCTCCCAGAGTTTACTCAAACTAATGTCTATTGAATCAGTGATGCCATCCAATCATCTCATCCTCTGTCATCCCCTTCTCCTCCTGCCTTCAGTCTTTCCCAGCATCAAGGTCTTTTCCAGTGAGTCAATTCTTCACATCAGGTGGCCAAAGTATTGGAATTTCAGCTTCATCATCAGTCCTTCCAATGAATGTTCAGGACTGATTTCCTTTAGGATGGATTGGTTGGATATCCTTGCAGTCCAAGGGACTTTCAAGAGGCTTCTCTAACACCACAGTTCAAAAGCATTGATTCTTCGGCACTCAGCTTTCTTTATAGTCCAACTCTCACATCCATACATGACCCCTGGGAAAACCATAGCCTTGACTAGACGGAACTTTGTTGGCAAAGTGATATCTCTGCTTTTAAGCATGCTGTCTAGGTTGGTCATAACTTTTCCTCCAAGGAGTAAACATTTTTAATTTCATGGCTGCAGTCACCATCTGCAGTAATTGTGGAGCCCAAGAAAATAAAGTCTGTCACTGTTTCCCCATCTATTTGCCATGAAGTGATGGGACCAGATGCCATGATCTTCATTTTCTGAATGTTGAGTTTTAAGCCAACTTTTTCACTCTCTTCTTTGATCTTCATCAAGAGCTTCTTGAGTTCTTCTTCACTTTCTGCCATAAGGGTTGTGTCATCTGCATATCTGAGGTTATTGATATTTCNGACCAGATGCCATGATCTTCATTTTCTGAATGTTGAGTTTTAAGCCAACTTTTTCACTCTCTTCTTTGATCTTCATCAAGAGCTTCTTGAGTTCTTCTTCACTTTCTGCCATAAGGGTTGTGTCATCTGCATATCTGAGGTTATTGATATTTCCCCCTGCAGTCTTGATTCCAGCTTGTGTTTCTTCCAGCCCAGCGTTTCTCTTGATGTACTCTACATATAAGTTAAATAAGCAGGGTGACAATATACAGCCTTGATATAGTCCTTTCCCTCTTTGGAACCAGTCTGTTGTTCCATGTCTAATTCTAACTGTTGCTTCCTGACCTGCATACAGGTTTCTCAATAGGCAGGTAAGGTGGTCTGGTATTCCCATCTCTTTAAGGAAAATATATGCCAACAATGTATTTCCCTGATTTAATAAAGTCACAGAATCTTTCAGTGTCTGATGTGTACCCTGGAGTTGTTTTTACAGATATCATAACTGCTCCCAAAGGGAAAAGCAGAATCTTGGAGTTGGTTTTGGGACATGAGTCTGCCTTCTCCCCAGATTGCTGGCTTTTTTGATTAAAGCCACTGTCCTTTCTATCAACATTTGCCTCTGGAGTTTTGAGTGGAGTATTGACTTTTGAGCAGGCAGCAGCCAAACCTGAGTTCAGTTAACATCCATTCCCTTTGGCATTTTAAATTTCTAATAAATGTTAGCTGCTTCTGCTTTACAGAACTAGTCAGTGGGACTGTGAGAGTCTGCATTTGTTGTTTGGCACAATCTGTGGGCCTTTGGAGCTGTTTTGACCATTAAACCTCTCAGTGTATAGGGACAGCCCTCCACTCTGCATATGTGAAGAAATATCCCTACATCTTAAGTTAAAAATCTTTGGAGACCACTGATCCTTGTTTTAGAAAGGATATAACACAAGTGCAATGATGCGTTATTCTTACAGATTGATTTTACATAGAATTGACAGTCAGATTTTCTTTTAGGTCATTTAGTTCTCCTTTATCTCATTATTTTTCATTTACCACAATGATACAAATAATTTTTACTTATACCTTTAAAAAACTTTCTTACAATTAGAAATCAATTACATTTTAGTCTTTGACATGAAAAATTGTATCTGGAATTTATCATCTACATATTTGTCATACCTAGTGTTCGAATAGTTAGTGAATGGAAACCCATGGCAAGTGATTTCAGTTCAGGTTCAACATTTCTGAAATAAGAAAAAGGCAAAGAAACATTAAACATCCCTAAAATACCAAACTGAGTTAATATTAAAGCATTTTTCAGTGTTATTCTTTATGATTGAAAAAAAACCTTGAAACGAAGCATTGACCTTATTTAAAGTTATATTTTCAGTTGTTTTAGAAGGCAAACATCTGAATGATATTAATAGTTATTATTACTTTACTTATTCACTGTGTTACAAGCTCAAGGCAGTTTTACAAACATTTTCATATTTTATCTTTAGAAAATTCTGAGATAGTGGTTGAAATAGAATTATGATATCTATGAAGACAATAATTTCATGTAATCTATTTAGTTGACATAGGCCATATGAGAAAGCAAATATGTTTATGCAGGTTTTTAGACTGAGTAGAATTCTTTTTTGTACCTTCTTTATATCATTGCTGTTAACAGAAAAGTTAACTAATACGTTTCATAAACAACACAATATAACCAGGGAGATCAAAAAAGTTATCTATATTCTAGTGTCTAGTGTATTTAAATGTCATTTTAAAGGTAGTAAGTACATGTTTTCCTCTCTTAAAAATTAAGTCAGTCTACCATTTAGAAAGTTCTTTCCACAATTCCATTTTTCTATGTTCAGTTAGCTAATGACATGACCATCTTTGTTACGGTGAGCGATTAAGGCTCAAAAATTCTGTTTTTACCAAAATATTGATTTAACTGATACAAAGGCTTATTTTCTCTTGGTTTGAATGACTGTATTTATTCAGAGATAAGCTTTGTCATTCAACAAACCTTTGTCAAGTGCCACCTATGAGATTCTATGCTAGTCTTTGTTCTTGATAATAAAGAGATAAATCATGTTTCATAGTAAATAGATAACTTTGTTATTGTTTAGTCAATAAGTCATGTCCAACACTTTGCAACTCCATTGACTGTAGCCCACCAGACTTCTCTGGCTTGAGATTTCCCAGGCAAGAATACTGGAGTGGGTTACCATTTCCTTCACCAGGGGATTTTCCAGACCCAGGAAATCCATATCTCCTGCATTGGCAGGTAGGTTCTTTATCACTGAGCCACCAATGAAGTCCAACTAGATGCCTTTGGTAAGTCATTTAGCCTCTCTTAGCCCTAGTTTCCTTATTTTTTAAGTAGACTTATCTTGTATGTTATGAGGATCCAATATAGTGAGCTAGCCCTCCAATCCTCCATTTTCTTTACACAAAATTGTCTGTTTAGGAGTGCTACAGTTGAGTGAGATTTTCAAAAATATCCAAGGAAGCTTATAAAAATAAACAATATAAAACTTAAATTAAGCATAGCATAATAAAAATTAAACACAGCAGAATTATTTATTAAAAGAGAAAATGAATTGAAAGGGGTTTTTGTCTGCTTTTTCAAAAGCCAGGGACACTTCCAACTAGCTGAACTGAGGACTCACAGCAATATGCTTGAGGGCAGTGAAGCCATGCTAGTGCGTAGAGGATCTAATGTTATTCCAGCAGATAGTTTCTTCCCTGAGGACGTAGTCAATGAGGGAACCAGCAGTGACAGTTAGCTAGTGCATTCAGCTGTCTCTCTTGAATATCAGAATTTTTAAAAAGGGCTTTTGAAAAGAGAGAGAAGAATGCAGTTTGTTCTTGGTTGAACTCTCTGCAACAAGTGCCTGAAGTGTTACTTTTCATTGCTGTTGATTTCTTAAAGGGTGCTTTTGGCACGCATGCCAGATTCAATAGAGGCAAAGTTGAGATATTTGTTATCAACTTGTATTTTTACCCAAGGAGTGGGACAGTGCGCAAGAGAATTGAGGGGACTTGGAGATTGAGATAGGATCTTCCTGCAAGGGGGCATGAAATCTTAGACAGCTCTGTGGAAATGATAGATATACATGTTTTAGTGACACACACACAAACAATAATGATCACAGACACTCCTACATTCACAAGCACACACACTCACAGACCCCCATGCTCACACTTACATGCATGATCTCATGCATAAACACATCGTTGTCATGTAAAATATTGTTCACTGCAGTGTGAGTCCTACATCAATCTGTATGGGAACAGGTACTTTATGTATTTTATTCGCCATGGATTATTCCTCATCAAATGTGGTTTAAATATTTGCCTAATCAATGAAGAAAGGAATAAATTCTGCTCATATATATTTCTTTTCTCTATGACGGTATTGAAGAGACTAGGTCAAAAGCCATTCTTTTGGCTAGGGTTAAAAACTGGAATCTCATAGCCTGTTTATACTAGTTTGTCTGCCTGGTTCCCACATTTTAAAAAATGAAATAAATAGGTGATTCACTCTGATAAGCATCTTAAAATTAGAAGTTCTTTTAGAATCACAACAGGATTCTTCCACATTGAGGCAGTTGTCAATCAATCTCTGTCTTAAAATTATTATTAAGAGAAGAAATTTTGTAGTGGAGATCAAATTTTGTAGATTTTGTAGTGGAAGAATCCAAGGCAAAATTATTAATAATTATGGCAGTGAAGTAGCACAGTAATTCTAAGAAAATACACTCAGGAAATTTAAACATAACAAAATCTGAATTTGATTTCCAAATATATTATGGAAAAATATGTACACTATTAGGTATGTTTATCAGCTAATATACATAAGTGAAGTCGCTCAGTCATCTCCAACTCTTTGCGACCCCGTGGACTGTAGCCCACCAGGCTCTTCTGTCCAAGGGATACTCCAGGCAAGAATACTGGAGTGGGTTGCCATTTCCTTCTCCAGGTGATCTTCTCGACCCAGGGATCGAACCCGTCTCCTGCATTGCAGGCAGACGCTCTACCCTCTGAGCCACCAGGGAAGCCAAACCCCTTTTAAGAAGTCATACTCACTTAAAAATCAGCATGATATTTGAGGTGCTTCCTAATGCAGCAGAAAAAAGGGTAAGAATTTGCACTACTATGTAAATATAAAATTTTCTTCTACAGTCATCACTTTTCGGGCATTCACCCAACTTCATCGAGTTATTTTTGCTCTGGAAACCATTTTCTTCCACACAACTACAGTTATGAAACACCTAAAAAATAGTTTTTGAAATATTACAGAATATATTTGCAAAATATGACTGGGCTATAAATATATTCCTTTATATGTAAAGACATCTCACTCATTTAAGCTAAAATATTTACAGTTTTAAAGAAAACATTCTAACAATGTTAAGTATTGAAAGGCTTAACAGTTTTCTGGATTCCTTNGCACACATCCTTAGCCATCAGACTGATATTATTGTCACATAGCTTGTAGCCTTAGAAAATATCACTATACAAGCACTGCAAACTCTGCTCAGCACTCTGTAATATCCTAAATGGGAAAATAATTTTGAAAAGAATAAATACATATAGTATATGCATAGCTGAATCACTTTGCTGTACACCTGAAACTAACACAACATTGTTAATCAAGTATACTCCAATATAAGATTAAAAAAAGGAAATATCACTAGATAGTCATGAGAAAATGAAAAAGGAAAACACAATCTTGTATTAGTATAAAAATAGTTTAAAATTTGTTGGCCCTCTGATAAAGTCTATAGGTTCTCAGACCACATTCTGAGAACCTCTGCACGAAGTCATACTTTAAAAATTTACCCCAATTACTAACATTTCATAAATGCTGCATATATACATTCTGCTAATACTCATCACTAGAGGATGAGTTTCATGAGGGCACTGACATATCCTGTAAATCTTGATCTTTAAGGAGGCACTTAGTGCAATTTTACTGAATTAAAAGTCGCATAGAAGTCTAGGTGCCTTCTTTGACTAGACAGAACTCTTATTGTACTGTTTTCAGGAAATTGACTTTAGGTTAAAACCTATATACTTGTGATATGTGAAGCAGCATCATTCTGGAGTCATTGATTGTTTTCAAACAAGTCAAAGTTTCTCCAGGTCTCAACTAGAAAAGGAAGAGGATATAAGAGGGTTGGGCTGTGTAATCTCTAGGATTCTTTTCCCCCTAAAGTTCAATGTTCTAGGTACTCTGTATTTTGATTTACCAGAGTGAGTGATAGTTGATAGGAATATTCAACAACAAAGAGGATGAGGACAGAGTGGGAAGATAATTCAAGATTAAGTTGGTGAGCCTCTAAGAATAAGATGATGTTAGTGAATGTGGGAAGATTCAACAGGTTTAAATGGACACCTTATAAGATCCAGAGTTTAAAAGCTCAAAGCCAACAATAAGCAGTGCTAAGAACCATGGTTACTAAACTATGATCCAGGGGTCTTTGCTTGTTACTTGATGTGAACTTTCCTAAACCAAAATTTTTGGTTATATTCATGAAATGACAATACATCTTCATAGAATCAGAAAGTACATTGGTGGGGGCCAGAGGTTTGGGGTGGAGGGCATGGGGAGAGGCAATGGGGAACTAGTGTTTAATGGGGACAACGTTTCAGTTTGAACGTGAAGTCGCTCAGTCATGTCTGACTCTTTGCAACCCCGTGGACTATAGCCTACCAGGCTCCTCATTCCATGGGATTCTCCAGGCAAGAGTACTGGAGTGGGTTGCCATTTCCTTCTCCAGGGGATCTTCCCAACCCAGGGATTGAACCCGGGTCTACTGCATTGCAGGCAGATGCTTTCTCCTCTGAGCCACCAGGTTTCAGTTTAGGAAGGTTAAAAATTCAGGAGATGAATTTTGGTGAGATTTGTATAGCAATATGAATGTACTTAGTAGGCACTGAACTGTACAGCTAAATATGGCTAAAATAGTGTGTTTTATACTATGTGATGTTTACCACAATAAACAAACAAAGGAAGCTGCACAGGAAGCTTGCCCTTGATTTGGGGTAGAGAACATAGTCCTGGTGGCTCAGATGGTAAAGAATCTACCTTCAAGTTGGGAGACCCCCGTTTGATCCCTGGGTTGGGAAGATCCCTTGGAGAATAGAATGGCAATCCACTCCAGTATTCTTGCCTGGAAAATTCCATGGACAGAGGAGCCTGTTGGGCTAGAGTTCATGGGGTCACAAAGAGTTGGACACAACTAACATTTTCACTTTTCACTGTAGTACTAGCTATACTGCACAGTGTGTGATAATAATGAAAAGTAGAAGTTTTCTAGGCCTAATATACTATTATATGTTTAGAATATAAATTCTAGTGCTAATAAAGATAATACCAGAAAACATAATAGGTTTGCAGAAGAGGAGAACTCAGCACAATATAAGAATTTTCTTATTAAAGATCTAAACGTAAGACCAGAAACTATAAAACTCCTAGAGGAGAACATAGGCAAAACACTCTCTGACATAAATCACAGCAGGATCCTCTATGACCCACCTCCCATAATATTGGAAATAAAAGCAAAAATAAACAAATGGGACCTAATTAAACTTAAAAGCTTCTGCACAACAAAGGAAACTATAAGCAAGGTGAAAAGACAGCCTTTGGAATGGGAGAAAATAATAGCAAATGAAGCAACTGACAAAGAACTAATCTCAAAAATATACAAGCAACTCCTACAGCTCAACATCCCAATAAAAAAATGGGCCAAAGAACTAATTAGAAATTTCTCCAAAGAAGACATACAGATGGCTAACAAACACATGAAAAGATGCTCAACATCACT
>SJYV01018022.1:408411-460100 GCA_006410875.1 Neotragus pygmaeus
CTCATTGGAAAAGACTCTGATTCTGGGAGGGACTGGGAGCAGGAGGATAAGGGGACAACAGAGGATGAGATGGCTGGATGGCATCACCAACTCGATGGACGTGAGTTTGAGTGAACTCTGGGAATTGGTGATGGACAGGGAGGCCTGATGTGCTGTGATTCATGGGGTCGCAAAGAGTTGGACACAACTGAGTGACTGAACTGAACTGATCCCACAACAATTGAGCCTGTGCTCTAGAGCCCAGGAACCACAGCTACTGAGCCTGTATGCTGCAACTACTGAAGCCTGCACTCCAGACCCTGTGCTCCACAACAAGAGAAGTTACCACAATGAGAAGCCCACACACTGCAATGAAGAGTAGCCCCTGCTCACCACAACCAGAGAAAGGCCTTGCAACAATGACCCAGCACAGCCAATAAATAAAGGAATAATACTATAAAAAATAACATGAGATGCAACTTCAAAGGCAGAACAATGGTAATATCACAAGATGGATGGATCTGATAAAATTCGAAAAAAAAAGAAAACTATGTTTAATAAAATAGGAAATTGCCTTCACAACAAAATATAACTTGGAACTCATTTACCTGGTAGTTTGTCGTTTATACAGCAAACATAAACAATGGGTCTTACCAAGCAAAATGCTTGTCTCAGATGCTGAATTGCCATACTGCTGCTCTATGTATTTGAATACATAAGTAACAGAACCAATATGGCTGCTGGCTTGTAGCAGTGTCAAAAATAATATTAAAACATACAAGGGATTGGTGAGGATGCTTTTCAAGGACTGGAGGAAACCTATAAAAACACCAAAAGAAAGAAAATATAATACAGCTTAAATATACATTGATATCTTAATCTGGTAAATATTATTTATATGACTTAAAATTCCATAAATGTATAGCACAGAAAGTCAGGGTAATCTGCAATTCTACTGCCAGCAGTTTTCTTAAAACATATTACTTCCATTCTTTCCTTATGTACATTCATATTTTTAGGAATAAACTAAATAAAATGAACTATTTATTTTGTTCATTTTATTCCCAAATGGGATCAAGCATACATGCTATTTGTTATAGCAACTTGTTTATTCACTTCATATTTGACTAATAACACTCTACCATACAACTGCATACATGTTAGTTCATTTATTCATTTATTTAACAAATGTTTGGGTTTCGATTGGGTACCAAGTAATATGCTAGGCACTGAAGGAACAAAAGCTAATGAAATGTCTCTTATGTATTAGCATTTAATAGTATAATGATCCTATTAATAATATAATTATTAAGTAGAAATTTACCTTAAAAATAGTCTGAACCCAAAGCTCACAAAAATAGAATACTAAGGTTCAAAAATAATAAAGCTTAATTTAGTACCAGGACTCAAAACTCTTTTTCTGGTATATAGTTTCTACCATAAAACACTGTCTCAATAATTGTGGCAGTATTAGCAATCACTTTTATTAAAGAGATATTGTGTCTCAAATGACATTATCACAACAATAGGCTAAAACCCATGCCTATAGACAGGAGTGTAACAAATCCATAATTTCTATACCTAGCAAGAATTGCGTGATTTCAGTCTGTGGTCACCAGGTTAACTAGCTGCAATGGGAGGTAAACTGAAAAGAACTACTTAGAAAAACAGTGGGAAGTATCAAAGTCTAGCAAAACCGAACCAGATAGCATTCTTGAGAGATGGATGGTATGGACTTTGAAAGATCTTGTGCTGTAGAATTCTAAAGGTTTCCATCAAACGTGGTCAGAATCAAACCTTCTATCCAAAGGTAATTAAGAAATAGCTTCATCTGCTTATGATAACAAGAAAAAAGATTAGGGCAAAGGACATAGAAGAGGAAAGAAGAAGATGTATGGAAATATACAGCAGGAATAAATAATATTTAAAATTATTAGGTCAAAATGCTAAACTTTGCTCATGGGACTCCCTAATCAGGAAGAAACATTGACATGTGAGGCATTCTATGTGAGTTGTGATATTTGATCAAAAGAGATAAGAAATAAAGGTTCACCAAATCATTGAATTTTTGAGGTGACCGAGAACTTGGACATCATTTGTACTTCTACATAATCATGATCCATTATGTAACCTCAATAACTGGATCAATAAACAACTCAAGTGACATTAAGCTGATTATTTCAGAAAGAAATTGCTCCAATTTTGGTTGATTCTCCATGTTTACAAATTGTTTCTTTAATGAACTCAAAGCTTTCTTTCTAATCAATTAATCTTATTTCTGTTCAAATTAGATATAAAAATTTTCTGACTAAAACTTCTTAGTTATTTCACCTGTTCCTAGTAGCACATATGAAGGACCTCTTTGCTATCTTATATTGGTCACTATCTTTCAAACACAGTTGATAATATAGATGATATTAACAATTGTTCTAATTTTGTATTTTCATTATCCTCTCCATTCTTTCTGGGCTTATAGTCAACCATGTTCCTTACAGGTTTAAATAATCAACTACTTTTAATGGGTTTAATTTGCTGCAGTATAAAAATAGCATAAATTGGATGAAAGTTCAATGGGATGCTATTTTTATTGTGCATAGGTGATGGCATCCCACTCCAGTACTCTTGCCTGGAAAATCCCATGGATGGAGGAGCCTGGTAGGCTCCAGTCCATGGGGTCGCTAGGAGTCAGACACGACTGAGCGACTTCACTTTCACTTTCCATTTTCCTGCATTGGAGAAGGAAATGGCAACCCACTCCAGCATTCTTGCCTGGAGAATCCCAGGGATGGGGGAGCCTGGTGGGCTGCCGTCTCTGGGGTCGCACAGAGTCGGACACGACTGAAGCGACTTAGCAGCAGCAGCATTAATTTCAAAAACCTCTTCAGTGATGTGCTGGTAAATGTTTAACAACTGATTCTTGGGAGCACAATCCCTGATTTGAGTATTTCCCAATTTTGGTAGTAAGTGGTGGTAACTTCTACCATTTGGCCAATTTCAAGTTACCAATGTAGTCGAAAAATTAAATCTCTCATGAGCCCATACAAGTAACACGACTGCTTTCGGATTAGAGTGACGGAGAGGAGAAAGTAACGATAAGGAGCAGGTAGAAGAACTAATGAGCGGGAGAACTTGGGCTACACTACCAACCTCTAATGTCACTTCAGCTTTAACTTGAAAGGTTGCCAAGGGTTCAGGTGCTGCTCCGCTGTGACTCTTACTGCTCCACCACTGCTGTGTGATCTGAAAACTGCACTGTTAACATCTCATTGTTTCAATCCTCCTCCTCTGACTGCTGCTGGATCAGTCACGGATTAGTGCTCCTAAATTGTTCTCTATTAGTCTTTGGCAGCTTATGTTGGAAAGGAAAGTCACTATCCTCTACTATGGAGGATTCTTATTCATTTGACTGACTCCAATACTCTTTGCTACTACTCGTTTCTACTTCATTTTTGAATATTTAGGTAAGCAATGTTTTCTATATAAGTACCAAGAAGATAATCTTATTCTAATTATCTAGAAAGAAACTTGATCTGATTTCCTTCTGCATACTCCATTTCTTCACCTAAGTATAAAGATGCCCAATTTATAGGCACTCAGAGTTCCTTATATAGGCACTATATGGCTGTTGTCTATATTCTTCTTGCTACAAGTTAACTGTGTTTACTTGAAAAACAGAGGCAATATTCTATTATCAAGGCATAATATGATTCCTGGTACCATTTGTGAAGCAAAAGAAAGGAAAGAAGGGAGGGAAATAAAGAAGGGAAAAAAGGAAAAGAGAGAAAGGAAGGAAGCGAGAGAGAACGCAAGAAAGAAAAAGAGAGAGAGTCCTTTTAACTCATAATTTGTACTATATAATTTGGAAATGACTATATACTCTTTGGCTTACTAATAATAGATAGTTTTTTAACCTTTAACTGGTTTCTCCCTGCTAAAGACCACAGCCTAATCCTCTTCTCTACAGCGCTGATAAGTGTTCAGAAAATATTATGAAGTTTTTTAGTAGGAATCTTAGAAGACTAATGCAGCCAAATTTAGTACAGAAGAACACTCACTTTAGCTGATGGAGTATGACGTTATTTTCGAATATTCACCTCTCTCTTTCCCTGGGACAAACAACTCCAAGCTGACTATAAATGTGCAATACTTACCAGTTATAGTGTCAGTAACATTTCTCCCAGTCTTGGTCAAACTAGCCATCTGACTCTTTTCTTCATTTTTCATAGGCATAGATATTGAGGATGCTGAAGCTTTTTTTTCTTTATTTGGTTTATCCAAAGTTTTGGGCAAGAAAAAGAATGGTATAGCAGAAATAATGGATATTAGTCCAGCCGCAAGGAAACCAAGCCACCACGCACCAACCCAACGAGAGTCCTTAGGCGTTATTCTGATAGTGCCTAGAATAAAGAATTAGAAGAAGCCGGTCAAAAATCATTTTGAAGTGCAAGAATTTCTGGGAAATATTGGTAATAATTGCTTTAAAATACTTTATAGATGAAGAAAGTAAATGATGTTTCATCCCTTCTGAGACAACGTTTTCTTTTTTTCACATATTTTCGTTTTTGAAATAAGGGTAAGTCTAACATTTAAAGACATCTTACAATTGCTCTTGTCTAGGAATCAGTCACGACACTGTTGTCATTGATGGAGACTGGGTGAACTTGGTGGCTTTTGTGTTGACATGACTGAACATCTGTCCTTATGGTATAATTAAAGCCTGCAAACTATTTAAGGGCCAACTTTGGAATTCCTNTTGTCTAGGAATCAGTCACGACACTGTTGTCATTGATGGAGACTGGGTGAACTTGGTGGCTTTTGTGTTGACATGACTGAACATCTGTCCTTATGGTATAATTAAAGCCTGCAAACTATTTAAGGGCCAACTTTGGAATTCCTTGGTGGCTCAGTGGAAAGAATCCTACTACCAGTGCAGGAGACACAAGAGATGGCAAATTCCATTCTTGGGTTGGGAAGATCCCCTGGAGCAGAAAATGGCAGCCTACTCCAGTATTCCTACCTAGATAATTTCATGGACACAGGAACTTGGTGGGCTGAAGTTTATGGGATCACAGAGTTGGACATGACTGAGCATCACAACGATAGCAATATGGAAGGCATGAATCCTCACTGTCTGAAAACTTATATTGGCATCATCTTCTGAGGTCAAGAAATCACCAGCAATGAAACTTATAGCAGTCTGCAAGAAATTCCTAGAGCTAATAGTAAGGTTTTTCCCCCACTAGAACCTGCATTTNTAATGTCTGAGTCTTTTGCAACCCCATGGACTGTAGCCCACTAGGCTCTACTGTCATGGGATTTCCCAGGCAAGAGTAGTGGAGTGCCATGGGATGTCATGATTATAATGATAAATAAATTCTTCTGTATATTCCTGATTATTTCCTTTAAGATAAAGCAATAAAAGTACCATAGCTGATTTAAGCAGATATGCATATTTTTGTCCTTTGCATCTTAAAAATTAACCTCCAAAAGATTAATTTATATACTCTCTATAATACATAAAATGTGGCTTTCTCCTCTACCTCATTCTTTTTATTTTTAATCTTTTCCTATCTAATAGGTAGCAAAATCTTTAACTAGTACTATAATAAAAGTGATTTGTGTTTTAGTAGGCAAACAATCTTTAATTTGTGTAATAATTTGCATTTTTCAGAGTAAAATTACATTTAAACATATTCATGCCACATCCTCTTCTTTTACATTAGTTGCATATTTTCTTTGCCAATTTCATATCAAAATATTTCTTTTTTCTTATTGTTTCTAGAAGCTCTCTATATAGTAACAATGAATTTTTTCTTACATACATGAAAATGTTCTCCCTGTTGTTTTTTAAATAAACTTTGCTAACAGATAATATGATAGTTTTTTATAGATGTAATATAATTGTTAAATTTTAGAATATTTATTTGTGATAGTAATATTCAATAGTGTGAGTTCAATTCTTACCTTTTCCCACTACCTCCAATGATGTTCTATTGGGTAACAAATTTTGGTTAATCGAACAAGTTGATAAATTTGATGTTGAATTCTCTGATGGATTAAAAGTGGTGTCTTTAGAATACCTGTAACTGTAATAACATCATTATATTTACTGAATCGTTTTACTTTTCCCAGAAATGCAGAGGAATTTTTCCCTTTAACTGTACCATTCTCTTCTCCAAATTACCAGGATACTCTTTATCAGTTTCCCAGCCTATATGTTAGGAGAAGTGATAGGTAAAAGTAAAATAGAAGTGTTTGCTAAGAAATATCATGCAATACTCCCCAGGCAACATAGATTATCACATTACTGTCATCCTAAGAATTCTTATATTCTGCTCAATGTATGAAATATCTTGGTTTCAAGTTTTAAAAAAATTTCTAAGTACATTTATTCATCCCTTTGAATTATCTTCAAAGATGGTTAGAATTCTCATTTCCTCGGTGTGTATGCCCAGCAGTGGGGTCGATGTATGGCAAAGCCAATAGAGTATTGTAAAGTAAAATAAAGTTAAAAAAAAAAAGTCATTCTCAAAGAATAAAAAAAAAAAGATGGTTACAATCTAAACTTTCAAATTTAATTTACAATCATACTGATTCACCTGCATTTTCCATCAGTAATTTACCTGAATTTCTTTCATGAACACACACACAGACACGCACACACACACATGGACACACGCACACACACACACACACACACACACACACAGAGTCATATGCCTGACTCCTCAAAACTTAGTTTAAAAAGTTCTAGTCTATTTCAATTTGATAAGGAAGAACTTAATTAGAACAACAGAGATGGACGTAGAATAGGTACAAAAGTTGTTATTTAAAAATACATGAATGGATGCAAAGGTATTGTGCTTAGTAAAATAAGTCAGTCAGAGAAAGACAAAGATTGTATGTTTTCACTTATATGTGGAACCTAAAGAAATAAAAAGAACATATATAACAAAATGGAAACAGACTCATAGATACAGAGAACAAATTAATGGTCACCAGCAGGAAGAGGATTGGGGGAAGAGAGAGTAAATAGGTTAAAGGGATTAGAAATACAAACAACTATGTGCAAAAGAAATAAGATATTAAGATGTGATGTGCAGTACAGGGAATATAGCCAGAATTTTATAGCTATAAATGGAGTATAATCTATAGAAGTAATCTCTATGTTATGCACCGGTTACTATTGTAATTTATCCATTATACATCAATAAACAATATAAGTTAAAAATACTGAGGTACCCTGTGAGTTCCAAGGGCAACCTACTGTATGCCAGACATTATGTGCAACTCCAAATCACTAGAAATAAAACACACAACTTTTGTTATCAAAATATCTTACATCATCTAGGATAAATGTATATGATGAAAGATACAAAAATGTTAATATGTCAGGTCCCGAGTTGTTGTAAAGGAGAGAGAGATGATCAACTTTGCTTGGATATTGAGAAGGGTGTGGATTAGAGAAAACTACACAGTGAGGATTCCATAAGAGATGAATTTTGAAGATAGAAAGGAGTTTAACAGGTAGACAAAGAAGGAAAAATACTCAAAGCTGTAGGAACATTATGAACAAAAGTATGAACTATTATGGCACATGTGGAAAACTCTAGACCTATAGTGCAGTCCTCAACCCTGGGGAGCTGTGAAAAATGAAACTGGGAAGACAGTCAAGGCCAAATCAATGCTATCTATATGCAAATGAACCTAGATATTAATTTTTAGGCAAGAGGCTTTCAATATTTTGACTATGCCAACAGTGAGAAATATATTTTGCATCACAATCACAATACATTCATATTCACACACACACACACAAATTTATAAAACCAAAAAGAAAGTTTCACAGAATAACTGTGTTTTCTTCTGTTCTGCTCTGTTCTATTCTATTCTATTCTATTCTATCTTATCGTATTAAAAAATTGTTGGTCTCAAAATCTGAATTGATTTATTGATCGACAAGTTTTTCAGGATCTGAATTTTGAAAAACATTGCTCTAGGATATTGGGAGTTTTAAGTAGGAGTAAAATAATAAGATTTTTGTTTTAAGATGAATACCGTAGGACTTCCTTGCTGGCCCAGTGGTTAAGACTCCAATGCAGGGGTGCCTGGGATTGATCCTTGGTCAAGAAACTGGATTTCACATATTGCAACTAAAGATTCTTCATACTGCAATGAATATTAAAGATCTCGTGTGCTGCAATAAGACCCATTGCAGCCAGATAAATAATTTTTTAAAATAAAAATTACAAAAAGTAAAATGAATACTGTAGTATAGAATGTGAATTACAATGAAGTTGGGATGGGATGCAGAAAGTCTAGGCCAGAGATGATGGGAAAGAAAAAAGGGACAACTTTGGCATAAAGGAGGTAGAAAAAGCAAGATTTGGTGACCACTGGTCATGTGTACTGAAACAAAGAATAAGTCTAAGATGAGATCCTTAACTTTGGTTTGAATCTCTCTGTGAATAAATGAATCACTGCTCAAAGATAATGAATCATTGCTCAAATGTGAAAAATCTGAGCTGGTTTTGGCACAGAGATATTCAGTTCTGAATATATGGGTGGAAAATGTTTGTAGGATGTTAGGCTGGAGATACCCATGAGGTGGTTGATTATATAAATCTTGAGTATAAGATAAACTCACTATACAGTAATAGTTGAATTTAATGCATGTACTTGACAGAAATCATGTAGAGTGTAAAGTGCAGAAGACTGGTAAGGGAACTTAGACAAGACTGACCCTAGCAAACACCCTCTTCCAACAACACAAGAGAAGACTCTACACATGGACATCACCAGATGGTCAACACCCAAATCAGATTGATTACATTCTATGCAGCCAAAGATGGAGAAGCTCTATACTGTCAACAAAAACAAGACCAGGATCTGACTGTGGCTCAGATCATGAACTCCTTATTACCAAATTCAGACTTAAACTGAAGAAAGCAGGGAAAACTGCTAGACCATTCAGGTATGACCTAAATCAAATCCCTTATGATTATACAGTGGAAGTGAGAAATAGATTTAAGGGCCTAGATATGATAGATAGAGTGCCTGATGAACTATGGAATGAGATTCATAACATTGTACGGGAGACAGGGATCAAGACCATCCCCATGGAAAAGAAATATAAAAAAGCAAAATGGCTGTCTGGGGAGGCCTTACAAATAGCTGTGAAAAGAAGAGAGGTGAAAAGCAAAGGAGAAAAGGAAAGATATAAGCATCTGAATGCAGAGTTCCAAAGAATAGCAAGAAGAGATAAGAAAGCCTTCTTCAGCGATCAATGCAAAGAAATAGAGGAAAACAACAGAATGGGAAAGACTAGAGATCTCTTCAAGAAAATTAGAGATACCAAGGGAACATTTCATGCAAAGATGGGCTCGATAAAGGACAGAAATGGTATGGACCTAACAGAAGCAGAAGATATTAAGAAGAGGTGGCAAGAATACACGGAAGAACTGTACAAAAAAGATCTTCATGACCCAGATAATCATGATGATGTGATCACTAATCTAGAGCCAGACATCTTGGAATGTGAAGTCAAGTGGGCCTTAGAAAGCATCACTACGAACAAAGCTAGTGGAGGTGATGGAATTCCAGTTGAGCTATTTCAAATCCTGAAAGATGATGCTGTGAAAGTGCTGCACTCAATATGCCAGCAAATTTGGAAAACTCAGCAGTGGCCACAGGACTGGAAAAGGTCAGTTTTCATTCCAATCCCAAAGAAAGGCAATGCCAAAGAATGCTCAAACTACCGCACAATTGCACTCATCTCACATGCTAGTAAAGTAATGCTCAAAATTCTCCAAGCCAGGCTTCAGCAATACGTGAACCGTGAACTCCCTGATGTTCAAGCTGGTTTTAGAAAAGGCAGAGGAACCAGAGATCAAATTGCCAACATCCGCTGGATCATGGAAAAAGCAAGAGAGTTCCAGAAAAACATCTATTTCTGCTTTATTGACTATGCCAAAGCCTTTGACTGTGTGGATCACAATAAACTGTGGAAAATTCTGAAAGAGATGGGAATACCAGACCACCTGACCTGCCTCTTGAGAAATCTGTATGCAGGTCAGGAAGCAACAGTTAGAACTGGACATGGAACAACAGACTGGTTCCAAATAGGAAAAGGAGTACGTCAAGGCTGTATATTGTCACCCTGCTTATTTAACTTCTATGCAGAGTACATCATGAGAAACGCTGGACTGGAAGAAACACAAGCTGGAATCAAGATTGCCGGGAGAAATATCAATAACCTCAGATATGCAGATGACACCACCCTTATGGCAGAAAGTGAAGAGGAGCTAAAAAGCCTCTTGATGAAAGTGAAAGAGGAGAGTGAAAAAGTTGGCTTAAAGCTCAACATTCAGAAAACGAAGATCATGGCATCCGGTCCCATCACTTCATGGGAAATAGATGGGGAAACAGTGGAAACAGTGTCAGACTTTATTTTTTGGGGCTCCAAAATCACTGCAGATGGTGACTGCAGCCATGAAATTAGAAGACGCTTACTCCTTGGAAGAAAAGTTATGACCAACCTAGATAGTATATTCAAAAGCAGAGACATTACTTTGCCGACTAAGGTCCGTCTAGTCAAGGCTATGGTTTTTCCTGTGGTCATGTATGGATGTGAGAGTTGGACTGTGAAGAAGGCTGAGTGCCGAAGAATTGATGCTTTTGAACTGTGGTGTTGGAGAAGACTCTTGAGAGTCCCTTGGACTGCAAGGAGATCCAACCAGTCCATTCTGAAGGAGATCAACCCTGGGATTTCTTTGGAAGGAATGATGCTAAAGCTGAAACTCCAGTACTTTGGCCACCTCATGCGAAGAGCTGACTCATTGGAAAAGACTCTGATGCTAGGAGGGATTGGGTGCAGGGGGAGAAGGGGACGACCGAGGATGAGATGGCTGGATGGCATCATGGACTCAATGGATGTGAGACTGAGTGAACTCCGAGAGATGGTGATGAACAGGGAGGCCTGGCGTGCTGCGATTCATGGGGTCGCAAAGAGTTGGACACGACTGAGCGACTGAACTGAACTGAACTGATGGCATCAGAAGCAGAAGGAAAGGGTGGGTATGACGGAGAAGCCAAAAGGAGGAAATAAATCAAGAGGGAGTAAGATGACGGAAATACGAAGGAACAGTACCAGGAGGAAGAAAGACCGTATGAAAACCAAATATAGTAATTAATTTAGTAAGAAAAAAGCATGGCTGTTTGCATTGATAATGAGTAAGTAATTTATATCTTTAGCAGAAACTGCTCTTTGGCTCTCAGTATCCATTATTCTCCCCTTTCTATGGTAACAGAATCTAGGATCTTTAGCTGGGAAGTGTATGCCTGAAATAAAGTCTATTTTTTCCCAAGAACTTTATATCTAGATGTGAGCTGTAACAAATTTCTGGCTAGCTTGAAGCCAGTAGAAGTGTTACGCTTCTGAAGATATTCCTTAAGCCTCAGCCTGTCTGAGTTCTGTTTCTTCTTATTCTCCTTCCCTTCTTCTGTCCTGTTGTAAGGAACAACATTGCCACAACTTACACCATGGAGTCAAGGCCAGTCAAAGCCTAACTTTTTATGTAAAAAATAAGCTCCTATCTTATTTAAGCCATCACTATTTTTGGTTTTCTGTCATCAGTATCTGACTCTAATTAAAACTACACAGAGACTTAGAAGGCTCAGATGATAGTGGGAAAATCCATACTGCAGTGACTTGAGTGGGGAAGTTGTGAGGAGCTTTTGGCAGGAAAGAGGTCTCTGCAGGAGGTCCCTTTGTCTCTTCACTTTAGCAAAACTACATTGTAACTAACTTTTAAATCAGGCACCCCATGTGTTACTCAATCTCTAGCCAAAGCACACTTTTCAAATGTTTTGATCACACAATATCTTACCTAACCTGTCTATTCCTTCCGTAGATCAAAGAAGTAAAAATGAAGAAGTAATCAATCAATTAATCAATTAAGTAATCATCTACTAAGTAATCAATAGATGACCAGATTTCTTTCCTAGCTTTCCCTTCAGTGAACAAACAGTGTGAACAATGTAGTGCCTAAAGAAAGATCACAAGAAGTTGACAAGCCTGCCCACTGTGGGGCGTGGTAACCACTTTGACACTCTGTCTCAATGATTAACAGATCCCTCCTCTTTTCCCTTCAAAAACTTTTATGGCTAAACAGAATCATGGGAATTGATTTTGGGGGGGATAGGAGTCTATCTTCTCCCCAAATTGTTGACATTCTGATTAAAAGCAGTTTCCTTTCTACCGACAATCGCCTCTCAGGTATTGATTTTTGAGAGGTGAGCAGCAACCTTGGGTCAGTAAATAAAGTCTTATTAAATAGTATCAAAATCTTGTAGGCAAAGTCATAAAATATATGTTATAGTAAAAAGTTACAAAAAGCTTATTTATTTTCTATGAAACTGCACCTGATTTATTGCTATTCCAACTTCAATATCAGTGAGAGCCATGGTAGATAAAACAATGAGTTAATTATTACATAGAAAATATAATCCATTTCTGTACATGCTTAGTGGACATTCTTCTTAAGGGGAATACTTATTTAAAAATAAAAAATAAAATTCTATGATTAATTTACAAGGAAATGATCATTGATAGCATAGAGCCACTTACTATCCCATGAAGAAATGTGGTAAAGCAGTCAAAATACTTCCAGTTCCCATAACAATGCAACCAATTCCAATTAGCTTCGGTCTGTGTAATTTGGCCCCAAAGTAACTCACAAATACAATCACAAGCAAATTTCCTACAAAGAGAAATTATTTATATATATATTATTTTTACATATTATTATAGCAAACAGTAACTGAGTCCACATTCGTGTCCAGGAGAATAGAAGCCCAGAATGGATACAAATAAAGCGTAAGACATAGCATGTGCAAGATAAGTTGCTTCAGTTGTGTTGGTCTGTTCGCGATCCTATGAACTGTAGCCCACCAGGCTCCTGTCTCAATGGGATTCTCCAAGCAAAAATATTGGAGTGGGTTACCATGCCCTCTTCCAGGGATCAAACCTGCATTTCTTAGGTCTCCTACATTGCCAGGTGAATTCTTTACTACTAGCACCACCTGGGAAACCCATAAGATGTGGTACCTTTCCTCAAAGATATAGTAATCTATTTAGAATAAAACTCATTTACCTTAGGCTGGTCACTATACAGTTGTATGGTATTAATAATAAATAGACTTGACTTTAGATAAGAGTGAAAGGACTTGAATTACTTGGTGATATCAGTGAAGCAAAATTTTATGAAGAATTTGGAGTTGAGTCGGTTGTATTGGAATGGAGAAAAATGGACAAACTTATTTGAGGAAAGATATTTACTCAATGCGTTTTTCATTCACTTTTAGCATTCTTTAAATTCCTATTAAGTATCTTCCATGGTCCTAGAAGCCAGAAGTATAAGAAAAGAATAAACACTGTACGGTATCTGCTCTAAAAGAATGTACATACCATTGACAAGAGTAGATAAATGAACAGAGGTTTCAATCCCTGGTTGAGGAATTGGGATCGCACACAGATCATGGCATGGCCAAAGAAAAAGAGCATACTTGTAAAAAATGTATGTAATTTATATGACAGACATAAATTTTGAGTCCTTTCAAATCATTAAAAAGTGGGGGAAAGAGGAAAATGGACAAAGGTTTTCAGGAACCAGTTCATAAAATAAGAGAAATAATTCAATTTCTCAATAATTCAATTGCTCAGTAATTATATAAAATCTCACAAGTATTGGAGAAATACAAATCACAATGAAGACAACAAAGCAATATACTAAATGTTCTTAAAGAAACAAACAATTTAAACCCCCAGTTCTATATCTTGTTAAACAGTCTGCCCATTTTCCATTTCCCCCACTTTTTAATGGTTTGAAGGGACTCAAAGTTTATGTCTGTTTTATAGATTACATTTTTTTTCTTTTACAAGTATGCTCTTTTTCTTTGGCCATGCCATAATCTGTCAGGGGACATTCAACTTTAAGGGATCAATATGTTGTTTTCTTCCTTTGTGTGCTGTTTCTCAAGGACTCTCTGTTCCTTATCAGTTCCTGGATAACAGGGACGAGCAGAGCTGCACGCAGTTCTCAGGACTGAGATCATGGGAAAGAGCACCTACTTGGATTCCCTTCAGTGACTCCCTTCAGTGACCTTTTAGGACTATACATTTTGTTGCAACTGGTGGAATTTCATTTTTTTTAAATGCTGAGTAATCATTTTATTGAAGATATATAAGCATGCATTTCTGCAAATAAAGCACCCTTGTTTCACTAGAGAATTGTGTCCCCTGTGTCCTTCTTCTCGTCGACTCTGTCCCCAGGTCCCGGTGTACAAAGACTGTGACAATTGGCGCCTGAACAGGGACTTGGTGAACGCCCCTGGCAAGCGGACGGAATGATTGTTAGGACCTACGGAGGCTGATAATTGAGGGGTTATGGGACAAACGGTTGGAAAGCCCCACCACTTTTCTACTTTACTTCAACATTTATTTAAGGTTCAAGGACTTTTGGTTTCACGTCAACAGATAGAGGGTTGTCTCCAAACAGTGGTTGTATATAATTCCTGGTTCCCTGATGAAGACAGTTTTAACTTAAAAATTTGGAACTGGGTTTAAAAAAAAAATGCTGAATGAGCCACAAGACTGGGAGAAAATATTCCAATAGATTTCTGGCCCTTGTCAGCCCTCATTAAAAGTCATGATCTTGCCATTTCAAGACAATTCTGCTGCTGCTGCTACTGCTGCTGCTGCTGCTAAGTCACTTCAGTCGTGTCTGACTCTGTGTGACCCCATAGATGGCAGCCCACCAGGCTCCCCTGTCCCTGGGATTCTCCAGGCAAGAACACTGGAGTGGGTTTCCATTGCCTTCTCCAATGCATGAAAGTGAAAAGTGAAAGGGAAGTTGCTCAGTCATGTCCGACTCTTCATGACCCCATGGACCTCAGCCCACCAGGCTCCTCTGACCATCTAGCCCCCCTGATATTCATCAACAAGCAGAAAGCTCATTATATGAGTATAAATTAGATGATGAGATGACAAAAGGGTCAATTAGAACAACATAAAATGTTTCAGAACTTTCCCATCATCCCTGCTCCGACTATCCCAAGCACTCTTCCTCTTGTAACGGGCATGAAACAGAAGGTCCCCTCAATTCGAGGACAAGATGAATCTGATGATTTTTCTGATGCTCTCTTTGACACTAAAGTCAACAGTACTTTTTTTGATGACAATTGTTCATATTTATGAAGACAGGCGATCCGCTCATTATCCTTCACGACGAAGACTTTCTGATTTACTGGCTTTGCAATCTCGAGTCTATGAGGCTGATGATCTTTTTGCCTTTCCTGTGTTAAAAAATGTTAATGCTCAAAGACAACTAATACCTCAATACGAAGACATTGATTTTTCTCACATGCAACAAATGAAAAAGGCTATAACTATATACGGCTCTCATTAGCTTTTTACTAAAAAAACTTCTAAATGCTATGACATCTTCTATTAAAATTTTTATTCCTTATGATTGATAAAAGCTTTTCTTAAACCAAAAAAATATCTTCAATAGATAATGTGGTTTCATGATGTGGCCCGATATTGTACCAATTTTAATGGTCTAGCTGGCACTCCCCCAAACCTAATTACTTTAAAAATGTTAACTGGTATAGAACAATTTGATTTGGTGGAAGCTCAGATACTATGCCCTCCTTTGTTACATGAACAATCGAAAGAAGTTGCCCTTAAAGCTTGAGATCAAATTACTCCTCAAAGAGAACCTCACACAAAGATACTACAAGGGCCTAATGAAGCCTTTGATGATTTTTTAGCTAGACTGAGAGTTGCTATCTCCCAGAGTTGTCGAAGAGAAAGCCAAAGTGCAAATAGAAAAGCTGCTTACATATGAAAATGTGAATCAGAAATGTCAGAGAGCCATCGCTCCAATTCATGAGACCAGAAATGTTATTGATTATTTAAAGGCTTATTGCAACTTAGGATAAAAAACTCAAAAAATGCAAATGTTAGCTGAAATAATGACTGCTACCTTTAAAAAGAAAAATGAAAAGTGTTTTGCTTGTGGGAATAAGAGCCATTTAAAAAAGGATTGCCCTAAAACACACACACAAACACACACAATTGAAACTATTAAAAAAACCTCCAGGAGTCTGCCCTCCTTGTCGTAAGGTGGTACATTGGGCTAAAAAATGTTGATCTAAATACGATACTGAAAAAAAAAATCCTATTTCAAAAAACTCAAAGATGGGGACTCCCTGGGCCCCCATCAACAAAAACCACGGACAAACTCCATCTTTTCCCTCAAACCCTCAACATCTGACAGTGCTACCATTGATATACCAGCCCTAAATGATTTTCTTCTTTTTCCTCAAGCAGTCTCTTCTGGAGTACCTTCTGGACTTTATGGACTCCTACCCCCACAAACCTTCGGCCTTATATGTGGCCAATGTAGTCTGATCTAAGAAATTACTGTTCACTCTGAAATAATTGATTCAGATTATAAGGAAAAAATTCAAATTATGATGTCATCTCAGATACTGTGACAATTCAAAAAGGGGGACAAATTGCCCAATTACTTCTTTTACCTTATATTTCTATTAACTCCTCAAATGATATATGGACAGATGGATTTGGTAATACAGATCAAAAGCAATCCTTATGGACATCAATAGTATCTAAATATGCATGACCAAATATAAAAATCAAAATTAATGACAAAATATTTTCTGGTCTTCTTGATACTGGATCCAATATTACCATTATTTCCACATATTTATGGCCCAAATCTTGGCCTATACAGAGAATTTCTTGCCAAATTGCAGGAGTTTCTCAAACCAAAGTACAAGAGGTTTATCAAAGTGTCCAAATATATCCATGTGAGGGAACAGAAGGCCAGCCTAAAACATTACAACCTTATGTGATAGATGCACCCCTTAATTTAATAGAAAGAGATTTACTTGTACAATGACAAACTCAAATATATATTCCACATTTTCCCTAGGGGCCACTGCCCATTTAATGAACAATACAATTATTAAAATAACTTAGAAAAATGATGAGCCTATTTAGACAGAGCAATGGCCCCTTACGAAAGAGAAATTAGAGGCTACTGAGAAACTTATAAATACCCAATTGAAATAAAAACATATTGAGAAATCTTGTTCCCCTTGGAATTCTCCCACCATGCGTCAATATTATGTAACCAAAGCCCTTAAACCTATGAGAAAACAATTTCCTAACTTTCTTGTTATTCATTATATAGATGATGTATTGTTTTCAGTTCCATCTGTTTTAGAAACTCAACAGATGTTTGACATAACTCAACGCTTAAAAGCTTCTGGATTAATCACTGCCCCTAAAAAGATTCAAACATCTACACCTTACTATTACTTAAGATTTGTTGTTAATAGACAATGTATTACTCTCCAACTAACACAGATTCATATTAATAAATTATCAACCTTGAATGATTTTCAAAAACTTTTAGGTGATATAAATTGGATTAGACCCTCTTTAGACATTGCAAATTATCAACTGACTAATTTAACACTTTAAAAAGAGATCCCAATTTAAATAGCCCTCATTCACTTTCACAAGAGATACAAGAAGAACTCTATTTAATATAAAATAAATTGCAAAAGCAATTTTTTACTCATATTAGACTTGATTTACCTCTAGAGTTATTTATACTCCCCTCTCTCCATTCCCCCCCCCAGGACTTCTTATCCAACAAAAATACCCAATAGAATGGATTTATAGCCATTTTGGAGGGACAAGGTCACTTACACCCTATCTTGATTTGATCACTCTAATCATTATCAATAAAAAAAATAGAGCTAGGACTCGAATTGGCTCCAATCCTCATAAAATTGTAGTACCTATTAATAAATCTCAATTGGAGAACACATTACAAGCTTCTACCAATTTCCAAATAGACTTTCTGAAATATTTTGGAAATTTTTCATTTCATTATCCTTCTAACAAACTTTAAAATTTCTTCAAAAATACTGAATTTATTATCTCTCACATTATCACATCACAACCTATACCTCAAACTGATGTTTTCTATATAGATGGGACTAAAAACACCAAAGCCTCATTCTGGTCTCTCAAAAAATATAAAGTCTTTTATACTAAATTTCACTCTGCTCAACAAAATGAATTATATGCTCTCATTCAGGTTATTCACCTACATTCTTATCCTATTAATATAGTTTCTGACTCCTTATATTTCGTTTTTGTATTAAAAAAAAATACAAAAACTTCCACCATAAATTCCAATCAATCTATTATCCAACAACTTTTTCTTAATCTACAATCTATTGTTAAAAACTGCACCTCCCCCACTTATATTACCCATATTCGAACACATTCTTGTCTTCCTGGCCCTATGGCGCATGACAACAAATAAGCTGATAAGCTTGTCTCTTTTGCTACTCCTGAAGAGCAACAGGCTCTATTACACAATAATGCTGGCTCATTACACCAAATTTGGACAATTCCATACTGATATGCTAAAAAAATCATTAATAATTGCTCTACTTGTAGGCCCCTACATCTTTAACCCATTACACAAGATATCAATCCTTGAGGATTACAACCCAATAAACTATGACAAATGGATGTAACTCACTGCCCTGAACTTTCTCACTCTTCCTTCTTACATGTCTCACTCGATACAAATTCTTCTTTTATATGGGCCATACCTCTCCGACGTGAAACTAGATGACATGTTATAGCCCACTTGTTAGCTTGGTTTGCAGTAATGAGAACACCTAGTTCTATAAAAACAGACACTGGCCCTGCCTGTATTTCTAGACAATTCAAACAATTTTTACATTCATTCTCTATTAAACATATTACAGACATTCCTTATAATTCACAAACACAAGACATAATTGAATGAGCACATCATACACTGAAACTGCAGATACAAAAATTTAAAAAGGGGGAATACACAGGAACATTTCTACCTTCCTTATCAAGAGCAGAGTTTACTAGATTCCAATGCAATATATTCTTTAATCCTATAACTATTGTTAATACAGCTTTATTTGTTTTAAATTTTTTAAACTTACTGCAAGGAGATACTTTGACAAAAGCAGAAAAACATTTCGAGGCATTGAAGGATACCTCCCTTCCTCTGCCCATTTGGTATCAAGACAGGTTGACTAAATAATGGAAATCTGGAAAATTAATATCACGGGGGAAAGGGTTTGCTTGTATTTCTCCAGATGGATCCAATGATATCAGTTGGCTCCCTCTTTGGCTGCCCTAGGGGAGCCACTGGTGTTCAAGATAGAGAAGAAACGGCAAAATCCCCAGGAGGAAGAGATTCCAGTACAAGCCATGGTGGCTTTAAAAATTTTCCAAGAACGCTGCACTCGACGTCATCAACCTTATGATCTCCCTACTTGGGGACAGATAAAAACCCTTACTAATCAAGATGAAAATCTGGTTTCTCAACAGGGAATGCCTTGGAATCCTGAAAATATTTTTGTTGCTATGCCTGCTTTTGCTTCCCCCGCTCAGGCTGACTTGATTAATCACACTTATTGTGCTTATATACCTAACCCCCCTTTATTACAGGTTGTAAAATGGACAGATATAGGACCGATTGTATCCACTAATGACTCAGTACATATGTCTCCTCCTTGGAGTTTGAAGGGGCACTCTTATCCTGAGGAGGAAGGAAGACTAATTAACAGTTCTCTAGGCAATGAAATCCTTCCTTTATGCTTGGGCCCAGAAGAATTATGTATTAATGTTAATCGACAAACGTGGCCTTTCCTCCTGCCTCTAAAAAAGAACTTCCACACATTGCTTGGATTGTTCACTGCCCTGTCCTTTTATGAGAACCAGGTCAATACTACCAAAACTCTAGGCAAAGGACAAAAATTGGAATGTAAGGGGTTTACTTATAAAGACTTTAAATATACTCCTGTTTATTGGGATAGATGTCAAGCTAAATCAGGGAAATTAATGTTTATGGCCAATTACACCATTGTCGATTGGGAACCCCATGGTATGTGGCTATCTAACTACTCAGATGATATTAATAGTACTATGTGTGATTATGTTACTCAAGTAACATGGAAAATTACCAACAGTTCAAAGGAACACTTCCATGACAAAGGACTGGTTGGCTTGACGGCGGAATGACACCTCCTTGTCCTCAAATCATCCTCAATAAATGGATTGGGCCTGAACAATGGGACATCTGGAAACTTGCTGCAAGTACTGAAAAACTTGGAACTTGGACAGGATATTTCACATGGACCAATCATAGTTATAGTAACTATTCCTTCCATTATAATCATTCATATTTTATACAAGCTTGTGTTCGTTTCCTTTTGTTATAGCCATAGGAAACTTAAAATTTAATAAGACTTTACGTTCTGTGACTTGTATAGATTGCAAATTGTATACTTGTCTTAATTCCTCTATTTTTCTAAAAAAAAAAAAAATCCCTTTTGATTCTTCTATCTCGACGTAGTCTGTGGTTGCCAGTAGATCTCCAACGACCCTGGAAAGAGGGTCCCATGGCAGGATTTGCCTCCCGGTTACTCACTAAATTACTCTGATGATCTAAGCGATTCACTGGATGGTTAATTCTTGGCATTTTGGAGTTAATAGCCATTTGCACCACTGCTGCTGTTGCAGATATTGATTTACAAACTTCAATTCAAACACAAAACTTTATTCAAAATTGGAATAAAGATGCTCATACTATATGGGTCAGTCAGGTTTAGATAGATGAAAAAGTTCAAGATAAATTTCAGGAACTAAAAACAGCCATCCACTGGGTTGGAGATCAATTAATAGATTTACAAAAACAAGTATTATTAAATTGTGATTGTAATTCTACTCCATTTTGTATCACTCCTGTTCGGTTCAACCATAGTGCTTACAATTGGGAACAAATCAAATTTCATTTATAAGATATACATAATAATGTGTCCTCAAATGTACAATTATTGCAAAAGGAAATCTTTGAAACCTTCTCTAAGAGTCTACCCTCTTCCAACAATTTGAAAACCTTAGCTGAACAGCTAGCTCATCAATTATCTGGGCTAGACCCTCTAAGATGGTTTCAAAACATTACACATAGTATTGGAATCTGGAACTATAATGCTCATAATTATCCTGGTGATTATATTTGTAGTATACTGATGCCTTTCAACTAAAATTGTTCAAACTAAACAAATTCAATTGGTCAGAGCCTTTTTCACAAAAGTATCTACAGTCACCCCCAATTATGAAAAGATAAAAAGGGGGAATTTTCAGGGGACACTCAACTTTAAGGGATCCAATATTTTGTTCTCTTCCTTTGTGTGCCATGTTTCTCAAGGACTCTCCATTCCTTATCAGTTCCTGGATAACAGGAATGAGCAGAGCTGCACACAGTTCTTAGGACTGAGATCATGGGAAAGAGCACCTGCTTGGATTTGCCTCAGTGACTCCCTTCAGTGACCTTTTAGGTCAATTTTGTCACAACTTCATTCTTTTTAATGGCTGAGTAATCATTTTATTGCAGATATATAAGCATGCATTTCTGCAAATAAAGTACCCTTGTTTCACTAGAGACTTGTGTCCCCTGTGTCCTTCTTCTCATCGACTCCAGTCCTCAGGTCCTGTTCTTCGAAGACCATGACAATGCTCCATGTGGGATCCCAATTCCTCAACCAGGAATTGAAACTTCTGTTCATTTATCTCTCTTGTCAGTGGTATGTATATTTTTTTAGAGCAGATACCATACAGGGTTTATTCTTTTCTTATACTTCTGGCTTCTAGGACCATGAAAGGCACTTAATAGGAATTTAAAGAATGCTACTGCATGGGAAATAGATTGAGAAACAGTGGAAAGAGTGTCAGACTTTATTTTAGGGGGCTCCAAAATCACTGCAGACAGTGATTGCAGCCATGAAATTAAAAGACGCTTACTCCTTGGAAGGAAAGTTATAACCAACCTAGATAGCATCTTAAAAAGCAGAGATATTACTNCACTCTTATGGCAGAAAGTGAAGAAGAACTAAAGAACTTCTTGATGAAAGTGAAAGAGGAGAGTGAAAAAGTTGGCCTAAAATTCAATATTCAGAAAACTAAGATCACAGCATCTAGTCCCATCACTTCATGGCAAATAGGTGGGGAAACAATAGAAACAATGACAGACTTTACTTTCCTGGGCTCCAAAATCACCACTGATGGTGACTGCAGCCATGATATTAAAAGACACTTGCTCCTTGGAAGAAAAGCTATGACCAAACTAAACAGCATATTAAAAAGCAGACATTACCCTGCTGTCAAAAGTCCATCTAGTCAAGGCTATGGTTTTTCCAGTAGTCATGTATGGATATGAGAATTGGACTATAAAGAAAGCTGAGTACCAAAGAACTGATGCTTTTGAACTGCGGTCCTGGAGAAGACTCTTGAGAGTCCCTTGTACTGCCAAGAGATCCAACCAGTCGATCCTTGAGGAAATCAGTCCTGAATATTCATTAGAAGGACTGATGTTGAAGCTGAAACTTCAATATTTTGGCCACCTGATGTGAAGAACTGACACCCTGGAAAAGACTCTGATGCTGGGAAAGAATGAAGGCAGAAGGAGAAGTGTACACCAGAGGACGAGATGGTTGGATGGCATCACTGACTCAATGGACATGAGCTTGAGCAAGCTTTGGGATTTGGTGATGGACAGGGAAGCCTGGTGTGCTGCAGTCCATGGGGTCGCGAAGAGTTAGACATGACTGAGCGACTGAACTGAACTGAAAGCGCAGTATAATTAAAATAAAAAGAAAGACAAAGAACTTTTTAGAATCAAGAGGAGAGAAACTTGTCATAGAAAGAGGACCCCCCAGAAGACTAAGAGCAAGTTTTTCATCATAAACCTTATAGGTCAGGAGAAATGGAATGATACGTTAAAAGAACTCAGAATAAAGCAAAAACAAACCATATCATCCAAGAATACTACACTGAGCGAAAGAGAACTTCCAAATGAAAGAGAGGTAAAGACTTTCCCAAACAAACCAAAGCTGAAGGAGATCATCAACACCAGACTTCCCTTATAAGAAACACTAAAGGGAGTTCTTCAAGTTGAAATAAAAGAATACTAGACAGCAACATGATAGCAGAAGAAATCACAAAACTTGTTAGTAAGGTAGACAGAGAGACAAATTCAAAATACTGTGTTACTATAATAGTAGTGGGCAAATCAGTTTTGATTCTAATATAAAAGATTAATGACAATAATATTTAAAATAATTATAAAAATATTTTAAAAGTTAGTATATGTAGATGTAAAATATGACAATAGCAATGTAAAGTATATGAAAGGGGAGAATTTAATATGTAGAGCTTTTCTGCTATCAAATTTGTTGTTATCAGCTTTATAACTGTCATAATTATAGATATGGAAGCTTAAAAGACCCTAATTTGCAAAAGCAGTCTTGAGGAAAAAAGATCAAAGCTGAATGTGTCACTCTCCCAGATTTTAGACAACTGTACAAAGATACGGTAACCAAAACAACCTGGTACTACCACAGAAAACAGATATACACATCAACAGAACAGAATAGAGAGTCTAGGAAAAAACCTCACATACCTATGGTCAATTAATCTAGAGTAAAGGATGTAAGAATATACAGTGAAAAAAGACAAATCTCTCAACAAGTGGTGTTGGAAAAAATGTACAGTTACATGTAAGACAATGAAATGAGTACATTTCCTCACATTAAATGTGTATATATATATATATTTATTTGTATATTTATATTTATATATAACTCAATATGGATATATAGATATATATACAGACAACTCAATATGGAATAAAGAGGTGAATAAAGATCTGAAACAATAAGACATCTAGCAGAGAACATAGGCAGAACACTGTTTAACATAAATTGCAACAATAATTTTTCTGGATCTGCCTCCTAAGCTAAAAAAAATCAAGCAAAAATAAACAAATGAGATCTAATTAAATCTAAAAGTCTTTACACATCAAAGGAAACCATGGATAAAAAGAAAAGGTAGTCTATAGGATTTGAAAATAATATGACTGGCAAGGTGTTAATACACAAAATACATAAATAGCCCATACAACTCAATATTAAAAAAAATAATAAATAATTGGCAGAAGATCTGAATAGACATTGTCCAAAGAAGACATACAAATGGCCAGCAGACATATGAACAGATACTCAACATCACTAACAGATAAATGCACACCAAAACAACAAGTATAAGATATAACCTCACAGCTGTCAGAATGGCTATCATCAAAACAACTACAATAATAAGTGTTGGTGATGATGTAGGGAAAAGCGTGCACTTGTATGCTGTTGATTGGAATGTAAATTGGTGTAGACACTTACAGTATGGGGGTTCCTAAAAAAACTAAAAATAGAACTAATATATGATCCAGCAATTCCACTCCTGAGTATATATCTAGAAAAATCAAAGACACTAATTAAAAAAGATATATGCACCCCAATGTTTATAGTAGGACTATTACTCAACTATAAAAAAGAATGAAAATCTCCCATTTATAGTGATGTGAATGGACCTAGAAAATATGATTTGATAAAAACAAATATTGTATGATATCACTTACATGTGGGATCTAAAAATTAATACAAACAAAGGCTTTTTCTGTATAGCAAAACAGAAAAAGACACAGATATAGAAAAAGAACTAGTGGTTTCCAGTGGTGAAGGGGAAAATAAGGACACAATTAGGGGTATGAAATTAAGAGATACCAACTGCTAAAATAGAAGCACTGAGCACTAAGTCTTCCCTGATGGCTCAGATGATAAAGAATTTGCCTGCAGTGTAAGAGACCTGGTTTCAATCCCTGGGTCAGGAAGATCCCCTGGAGAAGGGAATGGCTACCCATTCCAGTATTCTTGCCTGGAGAATTCCATGGACAGAGGAGCCTGGTGGGCTACAGTCCATGGGATTGCAAAAAGTCAGACATGACTGAGTGACTAAACACTTTCACTTTCAAGGATATAAGATATAGCACAGGGAATTATATCCATTATCTTGCAATAAGTTCTAGTGTAATATAGTCTGTCAAAATACTGAGTTTCTATGCTATACACCTGAAACTAATACAATATTGTGAGTCAACTACACTTCAATTAAAAAACTAAAAATTAAAAAGAAGCAAGACTCAACTATTCCCTATGTACAAGACTCTCAGTTTCTCACTTTAGAACTAAAGACACACAAAGACTGAAAGTGAAGTGATAGGAAAAGATACTCCATGACGTAGGTAACCAAAAGTGGTTGTACTTACTTCAGGAAAATAGATTTTAAGTAAAAATGTCACAAGAGACAAAAAAAGACATTAATATTAAAAATGAAAGACTCAATTGACCAGGAAGATTTAATAAATATCTCTTTCTATCCCCAATATCAGAGTACCTAAATATATAAACACTGAATGGAGAAATAAACAGCAATACAGTAATAGTAGAAATTTGAATATCTCATTTTAAATAGTAAATAGAAATAATAAAGAAATGGATAACTTGAAGGATGTTATAGACCAAATTGACCTAAAAGATATACACAAACATCCCACCCAACACCAGCAAAATACATATTACTTTCAAGTGTACACATATCTTTGCATGTTTCACCACAAAATAAATTTTAACAAATCTAAGAAGATTGATCTCATCCCAAGTATCTTTTCTATCCACAATGGAATGAAACTAGAAATCAATAGCAGGGTTAAAAACTGGAGAATTCACAAATACATGAAAATTTGCAACACTCTTTTGAACAACAGTAGATCAAAGAATGCTAAAAAGAATTTAGAAAATACCTCAAGACAAGCAAAAATGAAATCATAACATACCAAAACATATGGGATGTACATAAACAGTGCTAAGAAGGAATTTCATAGTGATTAGTGCCTATATATAAAAGGAAGAAAAATCTCGAATCAGCCACTCAGCTTTACATTTCATTGTGCTGGAGGGACAGTGGTTTCATTCTCACATGCACAACAACGTGATGGCAACCTGGCCAAAGCACGTATAGTTGCCTGCATGGTCTGATGCAGCATATTTGGAGAAAAGTTTTGAGTTAGCAAGATAGCCTTGTGTATAAAGCATGTTAATTGCTGTCCAATAAGAAAGCTCAGAGAAGTAATAAAAATAATGGTGAAGTGAAGTCGTTCAGTCGTGTCCGATTCTTTGCAACCCCATGGACTATAACAGCCTACCACGCTTCTCCATCCATGGGATTTTCCAGGCAAGAATACTGGAGTGGGTTACCATTTCCTTCTCCAGGGGATCTTCCCAACCCAGGGATTGAACCCAGGTCTCCCGCATTGGAGGCAGGCACTTTAACCTCTGAGCCACCAGGGAAGCTATCTATTAATAGTACTATATACCAGATGTTGTTCTACTGTTGTACTTCCATTAGTGGATTTATTTCTTAGCATAATTCCATCACTCAGATGCTATTATTTCCCTTTCACAGATGAAAAGAGGGTAAATAGATACAAAGAGGGTAAATGACTTCCTCTAAGGAAAAAATTATATTTACAGGTTTTGGAGATGAGGACCTGGGCATCTGTGCATGCCATTACTCTGTCTAACTATGAATATATTAGGTAACATGGTAAGGGGATATTAAGTTTTCAAATGGAGTTAAGGTTGCTAATCAGATGACCTTGAAGAGATTGTCATATGTTGTCTTTGTTAACTCAATGTAATCCCAAGCATCCTTTAAGCATGGATGAGAGAGCAGAAAATTCAACAACAGTGTGATGCAATGTAACAAATATTTGACTGACCATCACTAGCTTTGAATATGGAAGAGAGTTATTAGTCAAGAACTTTGGACAGTTTCTAGAAACTGGAAAAGACAAGGAAATTAACTTTTCTCTAGAGTCTCCAGAAAGGAACACAACCTTACCAAAACCTTGGTGAGACCTATTTCAGACTTCTTGACTTTAGAATGCTATGATTATTACACAGCTGTAATAAATTTGGGTTGTTTTATTCCATTAAGGACTTAGATAGGCACATACACCTATACATATGTGTACATTTGCCTGTCAGTGTCAACTGGTGATAAATGCTATGAAAAAATCAGTTTGGTTGAAGAGTTATGGATAGGAATTGCAATCCATATATATGGGTGATATATGGTATATATATATATATACCACTGTTTATATGGAGTGGTCAGGGATGAGGTAATGTTTAAACAGAGATTTGAGTGAGATGAAAGTGAAAAATATGGGAGTAGAACATTTCAGATGAGGAAACAGTAAGTACAAGTTTCTCCAAGTCAGAATTGCACTGTGCATCTTGAGAAATAGCGATAGGACAGAGGCAATGAGCCAGAGGAAAACTGTGGGATAGTGATTCTGTCGGTGGATAAAAATGGGATAGTTATCCTAATGATTTCTGGAAAAGGAATAGGAATGAAGGTGGACTGAGACAACTTTTACTTTTGCCCCTGTTATTTATATTTTTTGATGATTATGCATTACTTTTGTATTTTTAAAGAATTTTCATTATAACACAGCAGTACAAGAAATCTGAAGCACAGAAACAAGTATAAAAATGAGCAGTGTACTGGCAGGGTTTTCACAGCTTACTTGGTTCTGCTCAAAAATTGAGGGAAAGGGGTAAGAAAGAATCAAACCATGCTGTTGTTATTCAAGATTATTTGCTATCTATTTGCACTTTTACACAGTCTACATGCTGAGTCTATATACACTCCTCAGAAACAACATGTGCATTTGTATGTGTGTGGGCACATATGTTTGCTTGAAGCTGAATTATTTGGTATGAAGAGGAATATTTGGAAGTATAGAATGACAAAGATTATTTAAAAATCCATTTATAAATCCATGCTTACCAGAACATCTTGAAGATACTAATATTATGCAAACTCACAGATACTTTAGCAACATGGAGTACAGTTGAGATCATGGTATTCAGGCTGCCTGAGTTCAGACATTGGATCCAGCACTTACCAGCTTAGGGACCTAGAGAAAGTCATTCAACCTCCTAAAGTTTTTTTTGTTTTTTCCTCCCTAACTGAAAAGGGAGATAATAGCACATGACTGACTGAATTGTGATAATTAAAACACCCACTAGTAGAACTAAAACAGGCTTCCCTGGTGGCTCCATGATAACAAATCCACCTGCAATGCAGGAGATGCTGGTTCAATCCCTGGGTTGGGAAGATCCCCTGGAGGAGGGCATGGCAACCCACTCCAATATTCTTGCCTGGAGAGTTCCATAGACAGAGGAACCTGGCAGTCTACAGTCACGAAGAGTCTAGGGTGACACAGAGTCAGATACAATTGAAGCAACTGAGTACACAGGCATGCAGAACTGAAACGCTAGAACAGGGCTTCCCCGGTGGCACAGTGGATAAGAATCCTGCCAGTGCAGGGCAGACAGGTTCAGTCCCTGGTCTGGGAATGTTCCACATGCCATGGAGCAACTAAGCCCATGCACCACAACTGCTGAAGCCCATACACCTGGAGCTCTGCAACAAGGGAAGCCACCACACTGAGAAGCTGCATCTGCCGTAACTAGAGAAAGCCTGCACAGCCAGGGTTCAGTTCGGTTCAGTCAGTCAGTTGTGTCTGACTTTGCAACCCCAAGGACTGCAGCACACCAGGCCTCCCTGTCCATCACCAACTCCTGGAGTTTACTCAAACTCATGTCCATTGAGTTGGTGATGCTATCTAACCATCTCATCCTCTGTTGTCCCCTTTTCCCACCATCAGTCTTTCCCAGAATCAGGGTCTTTTCCAATGAGTCAGTTCTTCGCATCAGGTGGCCAAAGTATTGGAGCTTGAAATTCAGCATCAGTCCTCCCAGTGAATATTCAGACTGATTTCCTTTAGGATGGACTGGTTGGATCATTACACATCCAGTGTAACCAAAATAAAAACAAAAAATAAAACACTGGAATAGTGTCTTGCATAACAGTAANGAAATTCAGCATCAGTCCTCCCAGTGAATATTCAGACTGATTTCCTTTAGGATGGACTGGTTGGATCATTACACATCCAGTGTAACCAAAATAAAAACAAAAAATAAAACACTGGAATAGTGTCTTGCATAACAGTAAGTGCTCATTTCTCTGGTCTTTATTATTGGACTGCAATTAACATACTTTATACACACTGATGACTTGCTAACTTGAAACTTTTCTACAAATATGCTTCAAGAGACTACACAGGCAACTTTATTTGCTTTACCTAGTTTGTCGTCATCTTGAATACATGTGCAAATGAAATCACTATAACTGTCCGCATTTAAAAGCAAAATAATCCAGCACATCATAATGCCCCTAGACAATAGAACTGTTCCAAATACGTTAGGCAGTAGATCCTCCTGGTGACTGCTTCTTGGCTTAAATATTACTTAAATATTTCATCAGAATAGACTTTACCAGTAATCTCTGAAAAACAAACAGACCTTATGTTCCCTGGACAAAGTTAAAAAAGACCTTATATAACACGATTGCAATTGAGTTTAATCTCTGGTCTTTATTCAACTAGATAAAACTATAAATTTGAGGAAAACATTTTAAATAATGATCAATGTCAGCTCTGGTTGAGTTTTTGATTTCTTTTAGTCTTCTCTGCATGTGTGCGTGTTCAGTCATGTCTGACTCTGCAACACTTGGACCATAGCCTACTAGGCTCCTCTCTCATGTGATCCTCTAGACAGGAATACTGGAGTGGGTTGCCATGCTGTCCTCCAGGGGATCTTCCTGACCCGGGGATCAAACCCTCATCTCTTATTATGTCTCCTACATTGGCAGGCAGGTTCTGTATTACCACTAGCATCACCTGGGAAGCCCTATGGGGGTTTAAAGGCTTTATTACCATATGCAAAATAGATAACCAACAGGAATTTGCTGTATAGCTCAGGAAACTCAAACAGGGGCTCTGTATCAGCCTAGAGGGGTGGGGTGGAGAGGGAGATGGGAGGGAGGTTCAAAAGGGAGGGGATATGTATACCTATGGCTGATTCATTTTGAAGTTTGACAGAAAACAACAAAATTCTGTAAAGCAATTATTCTTCATTAAAAAAATAAATTAAAAAAGGCTTTGATTCAAGAGTTTTCCATTTACAATCTAGATGGCTTCATGTAAACTTCTCAATTTCCATTTGTCTTAGTTTCCTTAATACTATGCTCAAGGATTGCTTTGCCCTGTCTGTGAAAATCCCAATACAGCCTATATCATTCAGCATTTCATGGTTTTATGACAAAAGCAAGTGACAGGATTATCACTTTTATCCATTGCATACAGAAAAATTAACTGACCGTCTGAAGTCATCAACTAGGCTTTTGGGCCAGGTCTTTTATTTATAACAGATCTCTTTTCCATCAGACTATATTATTTAAATTAATAGAATAAAAATGTTATTTTATTTTTAAAAAATTAAATAGGTCAAGACTACAAAGTGATTCACAAGATTGATAAATCTTCTCTGTCAATAGGTCAAATATAAAATTTATTAAAAAACATATAATCCATTATACAAAGATTATGTTTATTTGAATCATATTTTTTGTAAGTACCTTTTGTTCCATCAAGAATGAAGAGAGGATACCAAAATCTTTCTAAATTTTCAACATTAATAAATTCTAAGCCAAAAATATCACTAACGAAATACTTTTTCTGATTTAAAGACTGATGTATACCAAGATAAGTATCATTCTATATTTTAATGTATGCTTCTTTCAAAAACTCTAATTTCAAATATAAATGTTCTTTTAAAAAGACTGGCTGCCTTTTCTTGAGATAAAAATTCCCCCTTTACTTATTTTAGTTTGAAAATATAAAACTCATTCCACCTTGAATCCATTGCAGCCATTTCTAGTTTTCCTTTTCTCAGAAGGTTGTGCCTCTGCTGTCTTATCCGAATGATGATTTTGGTCCATCATTGAACTGCATATATCATGTGAATATTTCCAGTTGTCGTTGATGTTTAGTTCAAAATGATCACCTTTTGAGAGAGAAAAAGTATGTTTTATTTCACATTAACAATTTAGAAATGAGAAAAATCTCAAGGTCATCATCCATCAATCAATAATTCCACAAATATTCATGTAGGATTTATTATCTCCTGATGAGGCAGAAATTGCTAGACAATCTAAGACTCAGACCTTGGTTCTTTTTAATTTCTTTTTTTTTTCTCTTCCCAAGTAAGCATCTCACTCTTTGTTCCAATTACCACGCATCAGAGGAATACCTCCCTAGTCTGGAGGGTCATAAAACATTCAGACCAAGGATAAGACAAAATCATTACCTGCTGTCCAGTTTATTAAGGGGAAAAAAAAACCCCAAACTTCAAGAAGACCATTAGCTCTTAAACATACGTTTGGTTCCTAAATAATGGTCTGGAGTCTTAAGAAAGGGTTGAGGGATGGCATCACAATGTCTAGAGAAACCGATAAATGAGGCATCCAAAAAAGCCATAAAAATGTTAATCTGGACTTTGCGATACTCAAACTTATTGGTCAAAAATGATGTATATTAAAGTCACCAGCCAACCAAAGATATACAGTTTGATACTAGTAAAGATATAAAACTGCTGTGATCCCTGCCTTCTGGGGGCTCTTCATCCCCTCTCAGTGTCTATGCTGTGAGCTTTGTATCTCTACCCTTTAAGATAAACTTTGCCTGTTTGACTGTTTGCAAGTTTGCAGATTTCATTCTTCAGCTCCATGAACAGAGCTCGGGTTTCACGTTTCACTGAGCACTGAAACACAAGATGAAGGGGAAACACACACACACACACGCACAAATTTCTAGTTTTAGTGAGATTATAATTTAGGAAGATAAATTCATACAGGGAAGCTTGAATTAACAAATAAGGTAACATAGAGTCACACACTAGATTAGATTAAATAAATTCTTAGCAATATCCATTAGAAATAAAATTTGAGGATTTTCCTGATGGTACAGTGGATAGGAATCTGCCTGCCACTGCAGAGGGCATGGGATCGATCCCTGGTCCAGGAAGAGTCCACATGCCAGAGAGGAACTAAGCCCACACCACAACTATTGAGCCTGTGTTCTAGAGCCCTCGAGCTGTAACCACTGAGCCCCTAGGAAGAGTAGTCCCTACTTACCACAACTAGAGAAAATCTGTTCACAGCACAACCAAATAAATAAATAAATATTTTTTAAAAGAGAAAGAAAGAAAATTTTGTTACATTTTCTGCATATCTACATTACAAGATCTAGGAAGACAAACATGTTTAATTCATCTTTGCGTACTCAGTTGTGTCCAACTCTTCACAACCCTGTAGACTGTAGCCCACCAGGCTCCTCTGTCCATGGAATTGTCTGTAAAGAATACTGGAGTGGGTTGCCATTTCCTTCTCCAGGGGATCTTCCCAATCCGGGGATCAAACGCGAATCTCTTGCCTCTCCTGCACTGGCAGGCAGATTCTTTACCCCTGAGCCACCTGAGAAGCCCTTAATTCATCTTTTTGTCTTTACAAAGTGTCAAACACTGCCTTCCACATAGTAGACAGTCAAAAAGAGCAGAAAAAAACAATGTAATGAATTATAATTCGAATGGCTTAAAAAGGTTTCATAGAGAAAATACCTCTGGAACCAGGCTCAAAAAGCAGGTAGAGTTTGAACTTGTTAAAAAGAGCTTAGAGTACTCTAAGCACTTCTCAGAGAGACTACGGTCATGCCTGACCTCACCATAACCACAATTCCACTTTATTTTAATTTATTAAACAGAATCATTCCTTTTCTTTGTATTTCTACTACTTTCCCAGACAGACTACTTGTTGTCACCTCTCTCCTACATATTGGGAAAAATATCCAGATAAAAAATTGGAAAAGTAGGCACTTTTACCTTATTTCTGGAAAAAAGATTAAATTGTAATAAATCACTACAAATTAATTAAAAGTGTGGAATATCAATTCAGAGTTGACTCCAAACATCATGACATTTTAGCCTGACCTGTACTGGTGGTACTGAGGGAGGCGGAGCAGGAGAAGGGAAAATAGCATTCACTAGCTTCTTAGATCTTTTACAAGTCTGTAAATAGCTTAATAATTTTTAATTAAATAACCTTAACAATAATTATTAGGCTAGCCATCTTCCTGAATTGGAGAAGGGAGCTGATATTTTTGAGTCCATATTTTGTGCCAGGAACTGGGCTGAGCAGAATTTTTTCTCAAGGAATCAGAGATAAAAGAATCTTGAAGACCTATTTCCTCCCCCTGAGTCAAACTTGACTTGAAACAAGTAACATCGAGGTGGGTAAGTAGTTTTGAGACACATCCCATTTCTCAATGCTTGCCAGCTAACACTTCAACCCACATAATCCAGTTGGAATCAAAGAAATCAAGAGCAAGTTTAATAATCCTATATAGTCAGTGATAATAATTGCCTTGGAACATGTTTTGAGAAGATAACTGGAGGTTCATTTTTTCAGACTTGAAGTTCCACTTGGATAGAAAATAATAGGAATGGGATTTCAGACTTTATTGTTAAATTATCAATGTCTGATTTCCTGTCTTTTATTTTCAAAAACACAAGCCTGAGGCTCAGCTACCTCTAGGAGATAGGTTTTAAGGGCTTAGACTATAAGCATGTAGAAGACACACAGGATAAAATGTGTAATATTTATCATGTCCATAAAAACAATTCTTATCCTTGAAAGTTGTAGAAGTTTCTCACATAAGAGAAACACTGAAGTTTGAGAATTTCAAAGGTTCTTTCTTACCTGGACTTAGGAACCCACAGCAACAACCACAGGTCTATCCCTTTATCTGTTGTCAGAGTGTCTTGCTAAATAGTTAGCTGGGTTATTTCTTTTTTCAGTCCAATGATGATTAACTATCTTATTAGGTCATTGTCCTAGGCAAACAGAAGAAAACCGACCACTTATTATAAGAATCTCCACTGAACACTTATATTTAAAAAATTGTGTTAATAATATCTCAGAACTTACAAAATATTTGTATATAAAATTTCAAAAATTAAGCTTTATTTCTGAGAATAATTTATATTTTCTCATTCAGTTTGTATATTTTTCTTTAAAAATACAAATACAACAGACTATTAAAACTCTTCCATGAAAAGAAGACTACAAGGCAATTTTTTTTTCTGTTTTGTTTTATTTTATTTTTTTTCTAAGTTATTTATTTTTTAAATTTTACTTTACAATACACAAGGCAATTTTTAAAACTTGTCTATAGATTGCTTTAATATTCAAAGGATCAAATACACTATTTTGTTTGATTCTTTTTGTTGTGAAAATTGCTCAGTTGTGTCCGACTATCTGCAACCTCATGGACTGTAGCCTGCCAGGATTCTTTGTTCATGGAGTTCTCCAGGCAAGACTACTGGAGTGAGTAGCCATTCCCTTCTCCAGGGTATGTTCCTGACCCATGTATCAAACTCAGGTTTCCTGCATTGTAGGCAGATTCTTTACCAACTGAGCCTCAAGGAAGCCCCCTTTTGTTTGGTACTTGGGTGCAATTCTAACATGATGTGTCTGGATATCAGATGTCCCATATGAAATAGTAAAAGTGCTAATTTATTACAAGATAGATTTTCTAAATGACAAAAAATTTTAAAGACGATGGAAGTCAAGACTACTTTGCATGATCGATTTCTTATATCAATGTCTGCAGAAAGATAGATTACATGATTTCTATTAATCTGGTTTTTAGAGAAGGGGAGAGCTTGATCCAGTTGCAAGTTTTCTTGAGGAGGTATGATGTTTCATGCTCTCATGATTTCATTCACTCACTCAAACACTTTTGAATCCCTATTATGCCTCTTTACCCCAGTCATTGGACTCTGTTTTGGAGGTGTACAGAAGTTAAGTAAAAGTGAAAGTGTTAGTCACTAAGTTGTGTCCAACTCTTTGAGACGTCATAGGCTCCTCTGTCCATGGAATTTCCCAGGCAGGAATACTGAAGTGGGTATCCATTCCCTTCTCCAGGGGATCTTCCTAATCTAGAGATCAGATCCAGGTCTCCTTCACACATAATGATGTAAGTGTCAACTTAAAAAATTTTCACAGTCTAAAAGTTGAGTGTTATGCTTTATTTGGTGGGAGTTTTTAGGACTTCAAACATGAGACAGTGACCATAGCCATGAAATTAAAAGACACTTGCTCCTTGGAAGAAAAGTGGTGACAAACCTAGACAGCATATTAAAAAGCAGAAAATCACTTTGCCGACAAAGGTCCATTTAGTCAAAGCTATCATTTTCCCAGTAGTCATGTACGAATGTGAGAGCTATACCATAAAGAAGGTTGAGTGCTGAAGAACTGATGCTTCCAAACTGGTGCTGGAGAAGACTCTTGAGAGTTCCTTGGACAGCAAGAAGATCAAACTTGTCAACCCTGAATATTCATGAGAAGGACTGATGCTGAAGCTGAAGGTCCAATACTTTGGCCACCTGATACAGAGAGCAGATTCATTGGAAAAGACCCTGATGCTGAGAAAGACTGAGGGCAAGAGGAGAAGGGGCAATAGAGGATGAGATGGTTGGGTGGCTTCACTGACTCAATGGACATGAGTTTGAGCAAACTCCGGGAGACAGTGAAGGTCAGAGAACCCTGGAGTGCTATAGTTTATGGTGTCACAGAGAGTCGGGCATGACTTGGCTTCTGAACAACAACAACAAGCCCAGGAGACAGCCCCTCAAGTGACCCTGAGAGAACTGCTCTGATTAGGCAGGGGGAGGAGTCAGGTTATAGAGAGGTTTTCAAGAAAGGGCAGGTAATCTGGTCATCAAAAGATTATTGATAATAAAGGAAAAGCAGATATCTCAAGGAATTTAGTGCTTTTCTGTGTGTGGGAAGATACAAGAGTTTGGGCTCACAGAAATCATTCCTTTTATATTCATCTCAGCTATCTGGGGCCAGTATCTGGCATTTTCCACCCCTCCCCTCAGCTCCTCAGTGCTCACCGTAGGGGGTGACTAATGGACAGGGAGGCCTGGCCGTGCAGCGATTCATAGGGTCGCAAAGAGTTGGACATGGCTGAGTGACTGAACTGAACTGAACTGATCTGAATGGCTGCCTGATAGCAGGTATTGTTCTTCCTGGCCAACCTCGGGGCTCGGAAATTCACATTTGGACTGCCAGATTCACGGATGGCTGTGAAATCCTTACTTGTTGATATGACAGAAATACTCTATTTCTTATAAGATTAGTATCTTTCTTCTATCACATGAATAAACAATGTATATTATATATGTTTTATACATGTATGTTATTTATTTATGATGCAGCATACTTAATATCATATATGTATACAGATATGTGCATGTATATATATATAGCTATTATATAGAGATAGCAACTTGAATGTATATATATGTACATAGATATGCACATACACAAGTGAATATATATATGCACATACTTATGTTGTAATGTGGAGATGCATATGTGAAAATAATCTTATCCTTTATCACTTCTGCAGGATAATCTTTGATACAGCTGCAACAATATTTGTTTAAGCCCTGTATCTCAGTTATCTGATCGATTAGTTCTATCCTGGCTTATTCTTGGAACTATTGGAACCACGGGAAGAACAAGTGCAGAGGGGAAAGGTTTAGGAAATTTCTATTTTCTCAATTAAAGGTAACTAAGAAAAGAAGATCTGGGGCTGAGAAGATTAGGGTTCAGCCTCCCAAATATTCCTCAGCAGAGTAAGCATCTATAACAGTCGGGTCCCCACACCCAGGAGATTCTGATTCAGTTGACCAAAGATTACTATTTCTTAATAAGCACTCAGGAGAAGGCAATGGCACCCCACTCCAGTACTCTTGCCTGGAAAATCCCATGGACAGAGGAGCCTGGTGGACTGCAGTCCATGGGGTCACTGAGAGTTGGACATGACTCAGTGACTTCACTTTCACGCACTGGAGAAGGAAATGGCAACCCACTCCAGTGTTCTTGCCTGGAGAATCCCAGGGATGGCGGAGCCTGGTGGGCTGCTGTCTATGGGGTCGCACAGAGTTGGACACAACTGAAGCGATTTAGCAGTTAGCAATAAGCACTCAAGTGACCTTTTGTGTGACACCCGATTTTGAGAACCACTGTAGCAGAGCTGGAGGAGTTGATTTTGTGTGCTTCCCTTTCATTCAGAGTCATGATACAGTAGGTGTTCCTATGCTAATGATTTTCTCTCTAAATTTCTATTCTACTCTAGTTGCACCACCTTGTTTTGAGACAACCGTAGAAAGAATGAAGGTAAAAGAGTACAAGATAACTAGACCCTTTCTAATCTAACCCAATCTCTGGTGAAATTCTGGACTGTGTCCAGAGACCAAAGAACATTTGCTCTTTTTCTTGTGTGACTGTTTAAGCACTTAGACCGTTTTCTTTGTGTGGCTTGTGGAAGAATAAAAGTGGTCAGAGGAAAGACATTGCAACAGTTCTTTCAAGATCAATGCTATGCTAACCTCCATAGGTCAATAGAATTGCAAAATTTCCTAAAAATAACCTTATTGATATTTACTGCAGACGTAATCACCCTAGTTCTGATGATATATTATGGTCTTTGAAATCTGATAGACTTTGATGCCAATGTGTCTCTGCCACTTGCTAGCAGTATGAACTCAAGTAGGTTATCTAAACTTTTCTGAGCAATAATATCTGCATCTATAAAGTAGGAAGACAACACTTGGATTAATGGTTAAATAATATACATAAAGTGCTTTGCACAGTACCTGACAAATTATTGATTCAATACTTAAGATTCATTGTACTACATTAGTGTACTATAAATATTTAAAGCAATTGCTCCATGTGAAATGAATAAAAATAAAATCTCTAAGACCCACCCCCAGCAGTCTTTTTTTTTTTCTAGAAGCTTTTTATTTCCAAAGTGCTCAGATGTGTCCACAGGGATTATTGAGTGGGGAGCCTTCAGGCTCAAAGCCAACCTGCAGTTGCTTTCTCCAAACTTCTCTTGGCAATGGTCAAGAGGTTGTTATGCAATACATTATAAATCAATTATACTTCAATAAAAGTTAATTTTAAAAAAGAGGTAGGGACTTCCTTGGCAGTCCAGTCGCTAAGGCTCTGTTCTCCTGGTGCAGGGGGCATAGGTTTGATCCCTTGTCAGGGAAGTAAGATTGTGCATGCTGCCCCAAATTCTGAAAGCTTTTCAGTATGACAAAAAAAAAAAAAAAAAAAGGAAAATAGTGGAGAAAATATTTTAGAAAAAAGCAGAAAGCACTAGGAGGCTGCAGACTCCTGGAAAGAACTCACATCTTTCTACCCACAAAAACCCTGGCATCATCATGATTGATCTTACTGTGGCCATCATCTCTCATGTTGATCACCACCATGAGAAGCAAGGGATTCCCTGATCATGCTTGTCAGCGCCATTCTAATTCCCATATGGCTCTTCACACTCCTGTATTTGTCCCTGATCTCCTATCTCTCTCTCAGTCCTGATATGAGATCATTCTCTTGAGATTTTTTTTTGGAACTCATGAGTAATCGCAAGCATAATTCCCTTTACTTTCAGCCTCTTTCTTGACACATTTTGCCTCACATTCTTGCTCTCACTTAAACTTGGCCTTTCCCTGAGGACACTGTCTCTTTGGCTGCTGCGATCAATGCTAGATGCATTGTCTATTTTATACCACATCAGAAGCACTGGTTTCCAATTTGCCTTACTTTACTGCTTCTTTTTTTTTTTTTTTTTGAGGAATTTTTGGATGTGGACTATTTTAAAATTCTTTATTGGATTTGTTACAATATTGCCTTTGTTCTATGTTTTCATTTTTTGGTGGGGCTGTGAGGCATGCGGGATCTTAGCTCTCCAATGAGGGATTGAATCTACACCCCCTGTATTGGAAGGTGAAGTCTTAACAACTGGACTTCGAGGGAAGGCCCTCCTTTCTGTTTTTAAACCTTCTCCTTTCTTAACCCACTGTTATGAATCTCATATTTAAAGACCATCACTTCTTCATGGTGAAATCATCCACTGGTCCTTGAGTCGCTCCTACCTCTTCCATGAGTTTCAGCCCTTGGTTCAAAGACAATCTCTCAAAGTATCCCTGCCCTGCTCTCATAATTATTGGTATTGTCAATGGTTGTCAGGGAATGTTTAACAGTAGGATTCCTGTGTGCTGTTTCCTATCTTTCTTGAGCCCTGGCAGGATGGCATCACAGACTCGATGGACGTGAGTCTGAGTGAACTCTGAGATGGTAATGAACAGGGAGGCCTGGTGTGCTGTGATTCATGGGGTCACAAAGAGTTGGACACGACTGAGCAACTGAACTGAACTGAACTGATAGGAGCAAGCAGAGTGGCAAGCCACTCCCAGGACTGAGATCAAAAAAATGGGATTCTTGCATAAGATTTCCTTCATTAGCTTTTCCATAAGGTGAAAGGGATTATTTATGACCCTCTTGATATGGATTGCCTTTTGGCCTTATGGCCTCTATTGCTTCTTGTTTCCTTGGTAACTTGTAAAGTCTGGTCTTTTGATTTTTATCTGAAGAAGCTACCTTGTATATGGTATATATTACTCACACAGAATTCAATAAAGCACCCTTGTTCCACCAGAGACTTGGGTCCCCATGTCCTTCCTTCTCTCTCTCTCTCTGTTTTTCTTTCTTTCTTTCACTTTCTTATCGTCGACTCCGGACCACCAGGTTCTGGTCCATTAAAGGCCCCCAACAAATGGTCATGAAGAGAATCCTTCTAATCCTTCCACTTCATAGTTTTTCAGCTTCCTCTTCTCTAATGGTCTTCCTTCTATCCACTCCAATGGACATATCCTAGGCTTTGTCACATCAAAACTGCAACTTCTCCCTACTGCCAGCCACAAGGACTAGATCTCCACTATCTATGTTGCCAGCTCACAAACTGTAGTACTCTGGATGCAACAGTGCTTTCTAATTACCAGGACCTATCTGACTATTGATGGAGTCTACCAGAGATTTCACTGTGCCTTATTTCATGTCGCCATTTCCCTCCATATCTGGGTTAAATTTAATGGTCATGGTAATCACTTTCACCCATATATCTTCAAGTTATTTATGATCTTGGCATCATTTTAATTGCTTGACAAAACTACAACCTGGATTAAACAGAACTCTCAGACAACTCTGTCCATTCACCCATCTTGCTGAACATGTTCAATTCAGTTCAGTCACTCAGTCGTGTCTGACTCTTTGTGACCCCATGAATCGCAGCACGCCAGGCCTCCATGTCCATCACCAACTCCCGGAGTTCACTCAGATTCACGTCCATCAAGTCAGTGATGCCATCCAGCCATATTATCCTTGGTCGTCCCTTTCTCCTCCTGCCCCCAATCCCTCCTAGCATCAAAGTCTTTTCCAATGAGTCAACTCTTTGCATGAGGTGGACAAAGTACTGGAGTTTCAGCTTTAGCATCATTCCTTCTAAAGAAATCCCAGGGCTGATCTCCTTCAGAATGGACTGGTTGGATCTCCTTACAGTCCAGGGACTCTCAAGAGTCTTCTCCAACACCACAGTTCAAAAGCATCAATTCTTTCACAGTCCAACTCTCACATCTATACAATTCTCAACCATGTTGGCTTTAAATTTATGATCATGAAATTCAAGGGGCATCTTTCTTGGGATTAGGTATCATGCTGCATTTTCCCAATTCACATTTTGCCTTCTCAGTAACTATTTTGTGCTTTCATCTCTCTTCAAAACTCTAACACATCCTTTCCTATCTCCACCTTCAAATGATGATGATTTCACTAACAAAAATGAAGAACAACTTGGGAGTTGGTGATGGACAGGGAAACCGGGAGTGCTGTAGTCCAGGGGGTTGCAAAGAGTCAGACACAACTGAGTGACTGAACTGATTGAATGAAGAACAAAATTTCCCAAGTCTCCTTTCAATGCATCTATTAACCTGTAGCATCAGTACCACATATTCTGTCTTGATGAACTGTCTATGCTCTAGCTAAGACCAACCTCCACTTGTCCACTTATGCTTCCTCTGGTGTTTTCAAGGATACCAATTTTTCCTTTCTAAAGAATTTTTCCCTTCAGCATATATACATGCCATCACTTTTTCATATTCAAAAATCCCTCTTTTGATCCCATTCCTCTTCCAGGTATCACTTTATTTTTGTGCTATTTTAATATTTTAAAAAACTTCTCAAAAGCTTATCTATAATCACTGTCTTCTATTCCTTCCCTCACATTCTTCCTTGAGTATACTTCCATCATGTTTTTACCCCCAACTCTTCACTCAATTATTCTTGCCCAAGTTGTAAATTACCTAAATGCTTCATGTAATGGTCTTCAGCTGACTAGACCTATTAGCAGCAATTTTTACAGAGTTGATTATTTCCTTCTCCTGAAAATACTTTTTAGGATGCTGTCTTTTGTGATTTTCCTCTTAACTTACTAGCTATTCAAATTCCACATTATTTACTGACTCCTTTATATACTTTGGCTTCTTAAAGTACTTCAGGGGACCTCCCTGGTAATCAAGTGGTTAACTTTGCCTTTCAATGCGGTGGGGAGCAGGTTCAATTCCTGGTCAGAGATCTAGGATCCCACATGCCTTAGGAACAAAAAACCAAAACATTAAAAAAAAAAAAGTATTGTACTAAATTCAATAAAGATCTTAATTGTCCACATTAAAAAACCTAAAACAAAACAAAACAAAAAACATTGAAGTAACTCAGGATTTAACTGTTCTATTTCAGTGCTCTTATTTTCTCATGTCTTTTAATGCTGTCTCAGNGCTCTTCTTTGGAACTCTGCATTCAGATGCTTATATCTTTCCTTTTCTCCTTTGCTTTTCGCCTCTCCTCTTGTCACAGCTATTTCTAAGGCCTCCCCAGACAGCCATTTTGCTTTTTTGCATTTCTTTTCCATAGGGATGGTCTGGCATCCTGAAAATCCAGATGGGTCCTAAATGTAGTCAAAAGTGTCCATTATGAGGCAGATAGGGCTTCACTGGTGCTCGGGTGGTTAAGAATCCACCTGCCAATGCAGGGAACAGGGGTTTGAGCCCTAGTCCAGGAAGATTCCACATGCCATGGGGTAACTAAGCCTGTGTACCACGACTACTGAAGCCCACAGGCCCTATGCCCATGATCTGTAATAAGAGAAGCTACCACAGTGGAAAGCGCATGCATCACAACTAGAGAGCAGCCCCTGCTTGCCACAAGCAGAGAAAGCCCTTTCACAGCAATTAAGACCCATCAGGCAAAAATGGGTCAATGAATAAATAAAATTAAAGAAAAAATAAGAGGCAGGTAGATGAAATTTGAACATGGGGGAAGAGACCATGTGTCAAGGAATCCAAGAGGCCACTACAACTTGAAAAGGCAGGAAACAGGTTCTATCTTCTCAGAGATTCCAGAAGAAACCAGTCCAACTGACACTTTGACATCAGCACAGTGAAACTGGTTTCAGACTTGTGACTTCAGAGCTGTAGGGGAAAATGTTTGAGTGTGTTAAGGCACTAAGTTTGTGATACTTTGTATTGTAATAATGGGAAATAATACGGTGGTAGCTGCCTTTTTCACCCCTCATTTCTCCTTCTCTGTGGGCCTCCAAGTTGCATAGAACCAATAGAATACGACGTTAAAGCCATCTAGTCAACATTATATATTCTAGGAGGAAAGAGGCACTGGGATAGGCAATGGGACTCTGACATTGGAGTCCCAGCCAGGCCAGTCTCTGGGTAAAGAAATAGAGTCCTTCAACACAGAACTCAATTTTAGAACATCATTACAAATATATTAGTGATTCAAAGTCTGGGGAAAGTCAACTTCATTTCCATATTTTGAGAAATGTAGGCTTGAGCTGATCTCTATTTTGTCATCTATATATCTTAGGAATTTTTCATCAGTCTTAGGATTATGGAAATTTGCTGGACACTAGAGCCTGAGTACAACACACTAGTGTTGAAGACCCAACTCATTCAATTGACACAAGTTTACTGAGTGATATTAACATCCTGAGAGGTGGGCATCTACACAGACAAATATGTTCACGTCCTCAAGAAGCTCCCAGGCTGATTGTAAATAAAATGAATGACCTTAGGGTGTGCTGCTTCCTAAGTAATATGCGACTTCACCTATGATCAAACTATCAATTCCTTAAATTTCTTTGAATAAGTTCAAGAATCTGTAAAATGTTCAAACTAAATGTTAGGAGATTAAAAAAAGCAGGCGATGGGGTTGGTTTTATGGTAATAGCTTATTGCTAATTACTTTCTTTAATTTTTTTTTTTAAATTTTATGTTGGAGTATAGCCAATTAACAATATTGAGATAGTTTCAGGTGGACAGCAAAGGGGCTCAGCCATTCATATATATGCATCCATTCTCCCCTAAACTCCCATCCAGGTGCCACATAACATGGAATAGAGTTCCCTGTATTATACAGTAGGTCCCTTTTTGTTCTCCATTCTAAATATGATCATTCGTTTCTGTTCCTCGAAATAAATGGTGGGGAAATTACACACTGAGGACCAAAAATAACCCCTTGATGGTTTTCTCAGAAAAAAATGCTTCATTGAAACATAGCCATGCTCATTCATTTATGTATTGTCTTCAGCTGCATTCATGCTACAGTTCAGTTCAGTTCAGTCACTCAGTCTTGTCCGACTCTTTGAGACCTCATGGACTGCAGCAAGCTAGGCCTCCCTGTCCATCATCGACTCCCAGAGTTTACTCAAACTCATGCCCTTTGAGTCGGTGATGCCATCCAACCATCTCATCCTCTGTTGTCCTCTTCTCCTTCTGCCTTCCATCTTTCCCAGCATCAGGGTCTTTTCAAATGAGTTAGCTCTTTGCATCATGTGGTCAGAATATTGGAGTTTTAGCTTCAATTCATGCTACAATGGGCAGAGTTAAGGGCAGAGTTAAGTGGTTGTAACAGAGATCATATGGCTTATCGTGAATGTATAGTCTGTCCCCTTTTGGGAAAAAGTTTGCTAATCTCTGCCTTTGTAAATTTCATCCCTTTCTTTAGTCTTACTCTCTATGTCAGGCTTCATAGCAAAACCTATGATGAACAAAGACCTATAATATCAATTATTTGATGACTAGAATCAGAGTGGAGCCTGAATTTTTTCTCTCTGGCCTATATTCCACTTTCTTAGTTAATTTTTCTACAGACTCCCTCTTTCTCAGGTTAATAACACTAAAACCTATCTTATTCTTCCATGACCCCATATAATAACAAGCACATAAGTCTTTTCCATATAGGTCTTTCCAAACTTGCAAAAAACACACATACACTGGTAATATCAGGGTAATTTCCTCACAGGCAAATTAAGTTTGAGATATCTGTGATTAATTAAAAGTGTGTCTAAGAGACAGCTTTAGATTAGAAATGCCACTTTTAGGAGACACGGTAGAAAAATAATTTTGAATACAAAAGAAATCATTTAGGGGAGGGTGCAAGCATGAGTCTAAAAAACATAAACTCAGAAGAAATAGAAATGAAGGAGGGGGCTTCCCTGGTGGTCCAGTGGTAAAGATTTCACCTTCAGTGCAGGAAATGTGAGTTCAGGGAACTAAGAGGCTTCCCAAGTGACACAGTGGTAAAGAATCTGCATGTCAATGCAGGAGATGAAAGAGAGGTGGTTTCAATCCCTGCATCAGGAAGATCCCCTGGAGGAGGAAATTGCAACCCACTCCAGTATTCGTGCCTGGAAAATTCCATGGACAGAGGAGCCTGGTGGGCTACAGTCCATTGGGTCTCAAAGAGTTGGACACAACTGAGTGACTAAACAACAGCAAAGTACAGATATGACACTTGGTCAACTTCCAGGTGATCTTGACCCAGATTTAGAATGGCAAAAATGCTATTTCAGAATGACAGTAAACTATATACTTTTAAAATGGCCAGGGTTCTGGCAGGCTTTTTAAAAATACGTATTTCTTAGTAAGGCAAAAACAGATGCATTTGTTCACCTTCTGAATACTTTTCTGTCTTGGAATTGGAATCTTTCACTGCTTTGGATTTTACTTATGAAGCATGGAGTATGTTCCAATCACATTGGCCTTAGGCATGAAATAAATCAATGCCTGGATTTTTAAAATATGGGTTTAATCCAAGCCAGACCTGGCCTAAAGCACTGTATAACCTAAGATTTGGTTGTACTGATGTTGGAGACTGAATGTGAGAAAATGCATCTATTAAAGGGTTTTATGTGTAGATGCACCTAAGTAACCTCAGTTGTAAAGTCTAGCTAACTGTAAATAATACCTTAATAAAGCCTTTCTGTAAAGAGTAACTCCTGGAAAACTTTGGGTAAAAAGTGTGTTAGCTTCCAGTATGTGACATCTATTTACAAACTTTTCATGGGCAAATTCATTATTTTTTAATGGAGAAGACGTCTTCTACATCTCTAGATTTTTCTCTGTTGTCCTTCCTATTTATTTCAAATCTGGGATGTTTTATTCATTCAGTCAGTGGGTGCTCCATTCTATGTTCTTTATAGTGGAGAATAACAACTATTCTTTGACACTCTATGGATCTTGAAGACAATAAATAAATGAGCAAGAGGATCTATATTAAGGAATGATAACTACCATAAAGAGAAACAAGTAAGGTTAAGAGTGTATAGAAGGCCTCAAGAATACTGGAGTATTTAGCTTATCCCTTCTCCAGATGATCTTCTGGATCCAGGAATTGAACCAGGGTCTCCTGCATTGCAGATAGATTCTTTACCATCTGAGCTATCAGGGAAGCCCAGAGAGGGCGAGCATATGCTGTTTTTGAGAAGGTGGTCAGGAAAGGCCTTCAAAAAGCTAATATACTGGAAGAAAGGAGTGAGGGATCAAGTCCTAGAGGGCACTTCCCTGGAGTCCAGTGGTTAAGAATCTGCCTGCCAATGCAAGGGACATGGGGTAAATCCTTGGTCCAAGAAGATTTCATGGCCTTCAGGACAACAAAGCCCATGCACCACAACTTCTGAGCCCATGCTCTGCAGCAAAAGAAGCCGCTGCAATGAGAAATCCATGCACCGCAACTGGGAGTAGCCCTTGCTCATTGTAACTAGAGAAACACTGTGGGCAAGCCACAAAGACTAGTGCAGCCTATATATATATATATATATATATATATTTATATTTTGAAGTCTTACAGAGCAAAATGTCGCAGGCAGAGAACTCAGGAACGTTGCAGGAAGTACAAACACCCATGACTTAGTGGCTACTTGATTTTTGGTCCAACAGAGGGCGACTGAGTGGAACAGAGTGAGTGTGGGGAGAATAAGAGGAAATGATATTTGAAAGACAGCTATGTTAGCTGATGGAAAGCCATGAAAACATTAAATATATCTAATCAACAATTATATGCTATATTGGGTTTCCCAGGTGGCTCAGACAGTTAAGAATTTGCCAGAGACCCGGGTTTGATCTCTGAATTGGGAAGTTTCCTTGGAGAAGGGAATGGCAACCCACTCCAGTATTCTTGTCTGGAGAATTCCATAGACAGAGGAGCCTGGGGGGGTTACAGTCCATGGAGTCACAAAGAGTTGGACATGACTGAGTGATTAACACACACACACACACACACACACACACACATGATCTATTAGTGTGAGGGCTTTATATACAAAGTTATCTGAGTTTCTCAGTTTTTAATTCCAGGCTTGTCTACCTCAAATTTCAGAGTCTTTTATTTTCAGCTCAGATTGATTAATAGCAGGTGAGAGATCACAGGATGTCAGGCATCCAGGCAGCAAGCTCAGCACAGCCAGTAAGTAACTGGATGTGTTTGGACTATGAGACCTTTCACCTGGGGACTCTGACTTTCCTGTCTGCTCACTGAACAGTTTCCAAGACGACCTCCAATGCTGCATGCTGATATTTGGTTTGCCCTGGTTGTAGGCGCTCTGTGTTTATTAGCAGGCCCCACTGCTGTTATGGGGTCCTTTGCAGAGTGTGTGCCAGTCGCTTAGTTGTGTGTGATCTTTTCCACCCCATGGACTGTAGCTCACCAGGCTTTTCTGTCCATGGGGATTTTCCAGGCAAGAATGCTGGAGTGGATTGCCATTTCCTCCTCCAGGGGATCTTCTTGACACAGGGATCAAACCTACGTCTCCTGCATCCACTGCACTGCAGGCAGATTCTTTACTTCTGAGCCCTATTCAAGACTAGTCTTAATTCATTCTTGCCAAATTCTTCCTGCAGTGAATTCAATAAAAATATGGAAATTTTATGAAGAATTAGGTAAGGTGTGATTTTATTAAGCCTTTTCTCAATTCCTAAAGGAAGTTTATTTTTCCTATATCACCAGTTCATTCATTCATTCAACATTTAGTTTGTAGCATGTATCTGGTAATGTACAAGATAGAAGAGTTTCTACCACTAGTCCGTACTGGACCACTATCAGGTACTTCGGCGGTGCTGTGAGGCTGAGGCCCAGCACTAGAGGGGACTGAACTAAACTGTCACAGAGGAGGAATTAGCCAGGTCCTTGCTAAGGACATGATGCTGCTGGTCTGTGGGGCTGGTTAGAATTGTAGAATCTCAGGCCTCACCCCAGAACCATTGAATCATCTGCAATTCAAACAAGATCTCCACGTGATTCACAGACACATAATAAAGTTTGAGGAGCCCTGAGGTGGGTAAAAAGGTGAAAAAACAGAAAGTGTTTTTTAGGCAAAGAAAGTAGTAGGTCTGAACAGCACATTTAGGAAATTTTATTTGGTACAATGGGCCAGGGGATCTAGTCAAGAATTTGATTCAGGGGTTTTGTGGGATATGGAATGAGGAGGTCATCAGGGATCAGAACTTGAAAGGTCATGTTTTACCAGGATGATTGATGTTTCCCAAAAATGCTGGAAAGCTACTGGTTGATTTTGAATAGCAGATTTAAATCATAAACAAATTTAAGTTTTAGACGTATATACAATGACATATATAAATATCATTGAGTTTCCCATCAGACAAGAAAAAAATGACAAGAAGTATCAGCTTTGGGAAGGAGTCAAAATAATACTCTTTCTTAGATTCTTTGATCACCTCCCAAGATATACCAAGAGAATCAATTGAGCAAACTAAACTAGTAACGGACTTTGGTAAATAATACCAGTCACAAAATTAACATGATGCTCCTAATAGCTTTGCTAAATCTGGTACATATAAAATATAATAAAAGATCTTATGTAATCTGGAGGGGCAGCTGTGTGGTGCTGGAGCAACTGTGAGGAGATAACCCATGTCCAAAGGCAAAGCAGAAGTCCCAGTAAGATGGTAGGAGGGACAAAATCAGGTTTAGAATCAAACTCCATACACACCAGAGATGCTCAGAGGGCTCAAATAAACCTTGTGTACACCCAAGACCCAGAGCCCCACAGAGACAGACAGAACTGAGTTTGAGTGTCTCCTGTGGAGGTACTGGTCAACAGTGGACTGCTGCAGGGGCAGGGGCTCTGGGTGCAGCAAACTTGGGTATGGCATAAGTCTTCAGGAGGAGGTTGCCATTAACCTCACCATAGAGCCACCAGAACTTACACTGGACTGAGAAGCCAACACTTGGAGGGCACAAACAGAAACTTGTGTGAATCAGGACCCAGGAGAAAGGAGCAGTGACCACACAAGAGACTGACCCAGACTTGCCTGTGAGTGTCCCAGAGTCTCTGGTAGAGGTGTAGGTTGGCGGTGGCCTGCGGCAGGGTTGGGGGCACTGAGTGTAGCAGTGCTTTCATGGGACGTTTTGAAGGAGGTCGCCATTATCTTCATTACCTCCACCATAGTTTCAGTTCAGTTCAGTTGCTCAGTCGTATCCGACTCTGCGACCACATGAATCGCAGCACGGCAAGGCCTCCCTGTTCATCGCCATCTCCCAGAATTCACTCAGACTCACATCCATCGAGTCCGTGATGCCATCCAGTCATCTCATCCTGTCGACCCTTCTCCTCCTGCCCCAATACCTCCCAGCATCAGTCTTTTCCAATGAGTCAACTCTTCACATGAGGTGACCAAAGTACTGGAGTTTCAGCTTTAGCATCATTTCTTCCAAAGAAATCCCANGAAGATAATTATTCCACAGACAAGGCTGGGGGCAGTGGGGTGGTGGTTTCAATTTCTCCTGCAGCTCCTCTCCTGCTGTGTGGCCTCATTTCTAAGAGGCCATGGACAGGTTTGGGGACCCCTGCATTTAAATCATTCTTGTCTCTGTTGCTGATTCCTGGCCTTTCTTTGGTCTTAAAGTTGGTCAAGTACAGGCCTCCTAGGACTGTGGGGTGCAGTTGAACTTGTGCTTCACAGATAATCTAGTTTTTATTTAAAAAAATATATAAATTTATTTATTTTAATTGAAGGTTACTTTACAATATTGTATTGGTTTTGCCATACATCAACATGAATCCACCATGGGTGTACACGTGTTCCGCATCCTGAACCCCGCTCCCACCTCCCTCCCTGTACCATCTCTCTGGGTCATCCCAGTGCACCAGCCCCAAGCATCCTGTATCTTGCATCGAACCTGGACTGGCGATTCATTTCATATATAATATTATACATGTTTCAATAGTTTTTAGTTTTAATTGATGGTTTGTGGCCACGCTGTATCAAGCAAGTCTGTTTTGGCTCTGTTTTTCCATTAGCATTTTCTCATTTTATGTATTTTTGTTACATTTTGATAATTCCAAGAATATTTCAAATGTTTTCATTGTTTGTTATGGTGAACTGTGACCAGTGATCTAAATGTTACTACCATGTATGATTTGCTGAAGGCTGAAATGATGGTTAGCACTTTATTTTTTAGCAATATAAAGTATTTTTGAATTAAGGTAAGTACACAGTTTTATGAGACATAATGTTGGGAATTCCTGGTGGTCCGGTGGCTTAGGACTCTGACATCTCATTGCAGAGGGCCTAGGTTCAATCCTTGCCAAATGCCTGGGGAGCTAAGGTCACACACATGGCATGGCAGCCGTGTGGCATGGGCAAAATATATATATATATATATATATATACATATATATATATATATATATAAAATACTATCGTACACTTAATTGATTCTATTCACTTCATTGCAGTGGTCTGGAACAGAACCTGGAGAATTTCTGAGCTTTGCCTATATTGAACCTGAAGAGGTCGTTGTGGTCACCTTTAACTTATACTCAGACGGTCAGAAGCCCAGGTGATAATCTGCACTTGTGATTGGCCTCTGAAGAGGACGGCCAGTCCTGTGGGATGAGCACTTAATCTGTGGCATCTGACAATTACTCTAAATAGAATTGAATTAAACTGTAGGACACCCAGCTGGGGTTGGCAAAACGATTGATATGGGGGAAGAATAAACTCTGCTTGAGAAAATGGTGATTTTCTTTTTCTTTAAATGTTACATATGATACAGATAGCAAGCAGATAGGGATTTTTTGTTTTTGTCTTTTAAATTAATAGTCTCAGTTGGATGCTTTTGGAACTTGACCTGATAATCTTAAAGTTATTCAGGAAAAATAAAGTGAGAATATTTAAGAAAATGGTTTTTCAACATTCATTTATTTTGCGGCTGCTCTGGTCTTTGTTGTTGCGCTAGGCATCCTTTAGTTGCGGGGAGTGGGGGCTACTCTCCAGCTGCAGTTTACAGGCTTGTCATGGCTCAAAGGCCCTAGGGTACTGACTCAGTGGTTGTGGTGCAGGGGCTTAGTTCCCAACATTCATGTGGAATCTTCCTGGACCAGTGGTCGAACCCATGCTCCCTGCCTTGGCAGATGGATTATTAACCACTGGATCACCAGGGAAGTCCAGGAAATTTTGAAAATGAATCTTATGAAGGAAGACATAAATTTTTAGAAATTAAAACATTTTTACATTTTCTAGATATAATTCCTATATAGAGTGACCCAAGGCAGAAATAGGCATATTAATGAGGTTAGAATTAATGTTTTAAAGGTACAGAATCAGGATTAAAAAAAAAAAAACTTTTTGTATTGGGGTATATTCATTTAACAATGTTGTGATAATTTCGGGTGAATGGTGAAGGGACGCAACCATACATATACATGTATCCATTCTCCCCCAAACTCCACTCCCATCCAGGCTGCCATAACATTGAGCAGAGTTCCATGTGCTATAATGTAAGTCCTTGTTGGTCATCCATTTTAAACACAGCAATGTGTACCTGTCTGAAATAAGTATTATTAATAGTATTGGGACAAGTGTCTACAATTTGTCAAAACAATGAGACTGCTTGTCTCAAAATTTTACATCAAAAGAGATATTTTAAATATCTTTATATATTAAATTATAAATGAAAATAAATACAGGCAATTGTATCATCTTAAGGTAAACAAATTATTTTAAACACATATGAAAATGTAGAATCTATAGGGAAAGGAGATGTCTGATTATATAAATTTTCAAAAAATTTTCAACTTAAAAAATTAGTTACAAAAATTTAAAATTTAGTTCCTGTTACAAGTTGAATTATGTTCCTGCCAAATTCATATTTTAAAGCCTTAACAGCCAGAACCTCAGAATATGAGTGCATTTGGCGATAAGGCTTTAAATATATAATTAAGCTAAGATGACCATTAACCTAATCTCTCTGGTTCTCAAAACAAGAGATCAAGACAGAAAGAGAGACCCCAAGGATACATACATACAGAGAAAAGATCATGTAAGCTCAGTGAGAAGGCAGCCATCTGCAAGCGGAGATGAGAGTCCTCAAAAGGCAAAAAAAAAAAAAAAAAAAAAAAAAC
>SJYV01018022.1:460233-503968 GCA_006410875.1 Neotragus pygmaeus
AAAAAAAAAAAAAAAAAAGCAACTTGCCAAACGTTAACCTTGGACTTCTAGCCTCCAGACTGTGAGAAAATACATTTCTGTTGTTTGAACTTTACCCAGGGTGGTATTTTGTTGTGACATCTCTAGTAACTAATACAGCTCCCAAATTAGAAAAATAATTATTATATTGGGACACAGTAATGGTTAACATTATCAACAAGATAGCTACCACAATAAACATATAAGCAAGGCTGTGAACACAATCTATAAAATGAGAGACATGACCGATACACATATAAAATTTTAATGCACTAGCAAAGACTTGAAATTCAAAACTTTAAAATGCCATTTTTAATTTATAAAATTGATAAATTAGTGAAGTTTGAGGAGAGCTAATTTCCAAGTGGCTCAGTGGTAAAAGAATCCGCCTGCCAATGTAGGAGACCTAGGAGATTCAGGTTTGATCCCTGGGTAAGGAAGATCCCCTAGAGGAGGAAATGACAACCCATTCCAGTATTCTTACCTGGAAAATTGCCAGGACAGAGGAGCCTGGTGGGCTATAGTCCTTGGGGTCCCCACAAGTCAAACACAACTGAGTGTGAGTACACACACATATTTGTTTAAAGTAAAAAAATATATACATACATATATATTGTGAAACATAAACCATGTTCCTGATGGGAAGACTCAAGATTATGAAATTATCAATTAGTCAGTTGGTACTGGGCTTCCCAGGTGGCACTAGTGGTAAAGAATCCTCCTGTCAATGCCGGAGACAGAAGGGACGTGGGTTTGATCCCTGGGTCAGGAAAATCCCCTGGAGGAGGAAATCGCAACCCACTCCATTCTTGCCTAGAGAATCCCATGGACAGAGGAGTCTGGCAGGCTGCAGTCCATGGGGTTGCAAATAATCAGACACAACTGAAGCAACTTAGCACGCAAGGTTGGTTCTAGTAGATTACATGTTTATTGTGAAACTATGATTTATAAGAACAGAGCTCCTAAAACCATCGGAATTCTCTAAGTGATAAAGTTGAAAAGAGCATTTTTGTTCTTCCTAACAAGCCCCTTTCAACCACCTGAGTTTATGTATAAGCAGTAATTTTAGGAAAGTCCCAAAGGAGGTGGGGCTGGTTGCCAGGGAAACCAACTACTTGAACCACTGAAACTTTCAACCCCCTTCCTTACCACCTCCAGGGATTGGAGAGAGGCTGGAGGTTGATCTAATCACCAATGATCAATGACTTAATGTTGCTTATCCATTAAAACCTCCATTAAAACAACAACAACATAATGGGCTGTGTGGTTTCAGACGAATTCCAGCTTGGTAAACAAGTGCAAGTTAGGGGGGTGATGCACCTGGAGAGGATGTGAAAACTTCCTACTCGGCTACACCTTGCCCCATGCATTTCTTCCTTCTGCCTATTCCTGAGTTGTACCTTGTCATAGTAAATCAGTAATCTAGTAAGTCTTCCTGAGTTCTATGAGGTGTCTGGGGATTACCTTCTTTTATTGTGTGTGTGGTCAGGCCACACCTGGTGGCTCTTCTGTTCTCTGTACATCCCCTGCCCAACCAGTGAGAGCCTGCTTCACCTACACCCTACTCACTTACCTGGCCTTCTTACATACTTGCCCCAGACTCCAGCCACTGATTGCTCTTATTAAAGGGCAGTGAGGAGGCATTTCCCTGGGAACAGATAAATCAACCTGAGCTCATTCCTCCTGTAATTGTCAATATACCCCTCCCCCTGGAAGCCAGACTGCAGCCATGTCCTGCTCACCATCTGCCTCACAAGGTGGGGTGTTGCTCCAGGACCTTGCTTCAGAGTGGTAAGCTCCCCTCATCCGTTAGACCAGCAGTCCCTAGCCTCTTAGGCAGCAGGGACTGGTTTGGTGGAAGACAGCTTTTCTGCAGACAAGGCTGGGGGCAGTGGGGTCGTGATGGTGTTTCAGTTTCTCCCCCGTTTCCTGTCCTGCTCTGTGACCTGGTTTCTAAGAGGTCATGGATGGGCACAACGGTTTGCAGACCCCGTCTTAAACCATTGTCTCTGTTGCTGACTCCTGTCCTTTCTTCTGTCTTAAATTCGGACAAGTACAGGTCGCCTAAGACTGCGGGATGCAGCCCAACTCCTGCTTCACAGATAATTGCATTTTTTTTTCTGATTGATGGTTTGTGACCACCCTGTGTCAAACAAGTCTGTTGGCTCTGTTTTTCCAATAAAATCTGCTCACACTTGTGTCTGTGTCACAGTTTAGCAATTTTTGAAATATTTCAAACGTTTTCATTATTATGGTGAACTGTAATCAATTGTCTATAAAGTTACTACTGTTTACAAATTGGTAAAAGCCGAGATGATGGTTAGCATTTTTTAGCAATATAAAGTGTTATTTAAGATATGTACATTGTTTTATTAGATATAATGCTGGGAATTCCCTGTTGATCCAGTGGTAAGGACTCCGAGCTGTCATTGCTGAGGGTCTGGGTTCAATCCCTTCCAAAGGCCCAGGGAACTAAGATCCCACAAGAGGCATGGTAGTTGTCTGGCAAAAGCAAAAAAAAAAAAAAGTGAACCAGCAGTGTTTCTGAGGTTTGCCTGTTATGAACCTGAGCTTGTGGTCATCTTTTGCTTTGTGGGCATCATTTATAGCCAGATGGTCAGAAGCCCAGGTGATAATCTGCACTTGTGATTGGCCTCTGAAGGGGATGCCCAGTCCTGTGAGATGAGCACTTAATCTGTGGCATCTGACAATTACTCTAAACAGATAGAATTGAGTTAAAGTTTAGGACACTTCAGGGCTTCCCTGATAGAACAGCTGGTAAAGAATCCACCTGCAATGTCGATAGACCTGGGTTCGATCCCTGGGTTGGGAATCACCTGGAGAAGGGAACCGCTACCCATTCCAGTATTCTGGTCTGGAGAATTCCATGGACTGTATAGTCTATGGGGTTGTAAAGCAATGGACATAACCGAGCACTTTTACTTTCACTTTAGGACACCCAGCTGGGGTTGGTGAAATGGTTGGTGGTGGGTGTGGGGAGATATCCTGCTTGAGAAAATGGGGATTTTCTTTTACTTTAAATGTCATCTATAGTGCAGAGAGGAAGCAGGTATTTCTCTCTCTCTCTCTCACACTCTTTTTTAGATTAATAGTTTCAATTGGGTATTTTTGGAACTTGACATAATCCTGAATTTATCCAGGGCGGGGGGAAAGAGTGAATATATTTAGGAATTTTTTCAATATTTATTATTTTTGGCTGTGCTGGGTCTTTGTTGTTGCTCAGGCTTTCTCTTGTGGTGAGTAGGGGCTGCTCTCTAGTTGTGGTGCTTAGCCTCTCACTGAGGTGGCATCTCTTGTTGTAGAGCCTGGGCTTTAGGGCACACTGGCTTAATAGTTGTGGCACGTGGCTCAGGAGTTGCCACCAGGAACTTAGTTGCTCCATGACTCATGGAATCTTTCAGGACCAGGGATGTAACCCACATCCTGTATTGGCAGATGGGTTCTTAATCACTGGACCAGAAGGGAAGTCCAAGAACTTTTGAAAATGAATCATATGAAGGAAGATATCAATTGTTAGAAACTGAAATGTGCTTTTACATTTTACAGTTATAATTTTTATATAGAGTGACCCTAGACAGAAATAGGTATATTAATGAAACTAGAAAGTCCCCAAACACCCATAATTTAAGAAGTTTTAAAGGTGGAGAATAAGGATTATTAAATTAACAGCATTGGGTTGTGTCTAACCATTTGTCAAAATAATGGGATTCCTTATCTCAAAATACTACATCAAAATAAACAGATATTTTAAATATCTTAACTTTAGAAATTAAATTATAAAACAGGTAGATGTAAGTAATCATCATCTTAAGGTAAGAAAATTCTTTTAAGTACACATGCAAATATAGGATCTATAGAGAAAGGAGATATTTGACTATATAAAGTTTTTAAATGTATAAATTTTCAAAATCACATTTAAAAATTAAAATTTAGCCCCTGTTACGTGTTGAATGTCTTTCCCCCCAAATTTGTATGTTAAAGACCTAGCATGTAGTACCTCAGAATATGAGTGTATTTGGTGATAGAGTCTTTAAAGATGTGATTAAGCTAGTGATAAAGAATCCACCTGCCAGTGCAGGAGATGCAAGAGAGTCAGGTTCAATCCCTGGGTTGGGAAGATTCCCCGGAGTAGGAATACCCACTCCAGTATTCTTGCCTGGGAAATCTCATGGACAGAGGAGCCCGGAGGGCTAGAGTCCAAGGGATCACAGAGAGTCAGACAAGACTGAGCACGCAAGCCTAAGTTAAAATGAGGCCATTAGAATGGGCCTGCCCGAGGCCAGTCATTCTGGTTCCTATAAAAAGAAATTAGAACAGAAAGAGAGACACTGAGGACTCATGCACAGAGAAGAGACTGTGTGAGCACAGTGAGAAAGCAGCCATCTGCAAGCCAAGACTAGAACCCACACGAAAAAACAACAAAACTTGCCAAGCACTGACCTTGGGCTTCTAGCCTCTAGACTGTGAGAAAACACATCATCTGTTGTTTGACCTTTATCCAGGATGGTATTTTGTTGTGGAAGCTTTAGGAAACTAATACAGCTCCCATATTAAAAAAAAAAAAAGGTTATTGTACATGGGACACAATAATGATTAGTATCATTAAATCTACAACCATAAACACATAAGCAAGGCTGTGAACACAATCTATAGAAGAAGAAATAAGAAATATGATCAATACACATATAAAAGTTTTAAGTCACTAGTAAAGACATGAAAATAAACATATTGAGATGCCATTTCAACTTATACAGTTGATTAATTAGTGAAGCTTGAGAGCTAATCTTGTAAGTGCTGTTTGTGTTGGGCTCTACTATCTTTGTCTTTTGGAATGCTGTTGATTCATATGTTTGAAATATTCTATCCCTAGGGATCTATTCTAAATAAGAATAAGGAGATCATGCACAAAAGTTTCCTTGTAGATTTGTTTATACAGCAAAAAGATTTAGAAAGTAAAAACAATTTATTAACTTTAAAGTTGTCAATCCTTGATTACATTAGTAAAAATAAATCTTGGACTTGTGGGTAGGAGTGAAGGTTGCAAGTAAAAGCTTTTTAGTTAAAATTTTAAAGTTTTAGCTTTATTGAGCAATAATTGATGTATATCCACTCATTTGTTGACAAACATGTAGTTTTCATATAAGGTCTTGTCTATTGTGAATAATGATGCAATGAACGTAGAAAGGTGGACATGTCTTTGAGATTCTGTTTTTATTTCCTTTAGATATACTCCCAGAAGTGAAATATTTGGATTATATGGTAATTCTATTTTTAATTTTTTTAGGAATCTCCATACTGTTTTCAATAGTGGCTGCACAAATGTATTAATAATTCCTGCCAATAGTGTACACGCTTCTCTTTTTTCCACATCTTTCCCAACACTTGTGTCTGGTCTTTTGGATGGTAGCCATTCTAACAGGTGTGAAGTGGTATCTTGTGGTTTTGATTTACATTTCCCTGATGATTAGTGATATTGAGCACCTTTTCACATATCAGTTAGCCATTTGTATATTTTCTTTGGAAAATGCTTATTCAGATGCTGTGTCCATTTTTAAATCAGCGTGTTTGTCTTTTACCACTGAGGTCTATGAGTTATTTATTTTGGATATTTACTGCTTACATGATTTGTAAATATTTTCTTCCACTCCACAGGTTGCATTTTCATTTTGTTGAGGGTTTCCTTTGCTGTGCAGTAGCTTTTTAGTTTTATGTAGTCCCACATATTTATTTTTGTTATTCTTGTGCTTTCTTTTGGTGCAAATCTAGAAAACCATGCCATGATAATGTCAAGGAGCTGATCCCTATTTTTCTTCTATGAGCTTTATGGTTTCAGGTCCTACATTTAAGTCGTTTAAACTTTACATTTTGAATATTTAATCTTACATGAAGAAAGTCAATAGACAACATTTATTGTCTGATTTTTGGTATTTTTAAAAGTGGAGAATGATATCAATGTATATTTTTATAACTTTGAGTTAGCCAGTTGTAGCATATTTTCCAGATTGCTAAAAAAGTGGCTATAAGTTCTATACTGCTGAGAAAAAGAAGCAAAAATATAATACATATAGCATATGAAAGAATGTAAGGAAAGCATAAGGGAAAATTTAATGAATAATATAATGAAACTAAAACCAAACATATGTGATAATTAAATGACTTATTAATAGGCAAAATTTTAAAGTGAAAATAAAATTCAATTCGGAACTGTTAACAAATGTCTAATGTTAAACAAAATACAGGAAACTTAAAAATAAAGGAAGGACCAAAGATATATGAAGTAAACATAATAAAGCAGAAATGGCAATATTAATGAAGTTAATTATTTAAAAATAAAAGTCAAAGTATTAACTATGACAACAAAGTTTTAATAATCAAATATGTACATTATAATAGTTGTGAAACATAATGTTCAATTCTATGAATAAAACCTTTTTAAAAGTAGAAGTAATTCACAAAGATTCATTCAATCATAATTGGGAGATTTTGACATATTGTAACTCTAAAGCCTTGAAGAGAAAACAGGAAAGGAAATAAGTATCAAAAGATGTGAGTAGTATAATTATTTGATTTGGTAAATATATATGTAGTATTATCCTCTATAATCAATGAACATACTTTATTTTAAAAATCTGAACATTTTCAAATATTGATAACTGCCTTAAATCCAAAAATTTCCAAAATGATAATTGAGTAGGCTACATTCCCTGATTATAAATGTAGTTAGTTAATCTAAAAACGTAAAGTTTAAACTGAAATATTCAAACACAGGAAAACTTTAAGTCATTCTACTTTTAGAGAAAATAGGAATTCTGAATCGAATAGAAAATCAAGAATATATTTGTAAACAGTTAGGAAAATATTCTGGGTACTACAGTATGGCAAAACTTTGTATTACGAACAAAACTGAAGATTAAGGCATGTTAAATTTTCTAAGCTAGATCATACAGTTATATGCCTACTCATCAAGTATTTAGGTAAGTAACTTTTTTTTAAGGTGAATAGTTGTGTTTTTTTTTTTTTTTAAAGCATGCATGAAAAAAGTAGAAAGAAAAAAATAAGGTAGCAGGGAAACAGAATCCAAATGCTCTTTCTCTGAAAAGTCCAGTGAAATAAGTTCCTGACAAGCACAATATGCAAAAAAGACAAATCCAAATACACAAAATTAAGAATGGGAAAGGCATAATAATTATCTTAATTTCCACAAGCTTACAATATNTTGGGTGGACTCCGGGAGTTGGTGATGGACAGGGAAGCCTGGCGTGCTGCTGTTCACAGGGTCCCAAAAAGTTGGAGACGACTAAATAACTGAACTGAACCAGGTATTCTGGCTTCCTTGGAAGCCAAAGGATTAAAACTAAGGGAAAACCAATCCTAGTAGTGGTTGGGGAGTGAGTGGGTGGGCAAAGGTGTAAGAAGGTTATAGAAAGTGGGGGTTTAGGGGCCAGGTGAACAAAGAGGGAGGGAAATACTGAAATGAATTATGAATTACAGAAGTGATCAAACAACAAGCCTTCACATTTTTTCCCCTGGTCCAATTGCTAGTCTAATACAGAGATAATAAAAAGATTAAAATACCTTTTAACTGACATATAACATTGTCAGTTTAACAATGTTTAATGTGTAGGTGTGATGATTTGATATTGTTGTGTTCAGTCACTCAGTTGTGTCCAACTCTTTTTAAGATCACAGGCTCCTCTGTTCATGGGATTTTCCCAGCAAGAATACTGGAGTAGGTTGCCATTTCCTACTTCAGAGGATTTTCCTGACTCAGGGATTGAACTCGTGTCTCCTACATTGCAGGAGGATTCTTTACAGCTGAGCTACTGGGCTTTCCCCCGTGATTTGATATATGTATATATTGCAAAATGGTTATTACAATAAGGTTAGTTAACACATCCATCATCTCACATAATTATCAATTGTGTTGTGTGTATGTGTATAGTGAGAACACTTAACATCTGCTCTCTTAGCAGCTTTCAAATACACAATATTGTTAACTCTAGTCTTCATGTTGGGTTTCCCTGGTAGCTCAGCTGGTAAAGAGTCTGCCTGCAACTAAAGAGCCTCTTGATGAAAATGAAAGAGGAGAGTGGAAAAGCTGGCTTAAAACTAAACATTCAAAAAATAAAGATCATGGGCATCTGGTCCAATTATTCCATGGCAAATAGAAGCAGAAACAATGGAAACAGGGGAAGACGTTATCTTCTTGGGCTCCAAAATCACTGCAGATGGTGATTGCAGCCATGAAATTAAAAGATCTTGTTCCTTGGAAGAAAAGCTATGACAAACCTAGACAGCATATTAAAAATTAGAGATATCACTTTGCTGACAAAGTCCGTCTAGTCAAAGTTATGGCTTTTCCAGTTGTCATGTATGAATGTGAGAATTAAACCATAAAGAAAGCTGAGCACCAAAGAATTGATGCATTTTAACTGTGGCATTGGAAAAGACTCTTGAGAGTCCCTTGGACAGCAAGGAGATCAAACCAGTCAATCCTACAGGAAATCAGTCCTGAAATTCTCGTTGGAAGAACTGATGCTGAAGCACCATTACTGTGGCCACCTGATGTGAAGAAGTGACTCATTGGAAAAGACCCTGATGCTGTGAAAGATTGAAGACAGGAGGAGAAGGGGACAACGGAGGATGAGATAGTTGGATGGCATCACCAACTCTATGGACGTGGGTTTGAGTAAGCTTCGGGAGTTGGTGATGGACAGGGAAGTCTGGCATGCTGCATTCCATGGGGTCTCAAAGAATTGGACACAATTGAGCAACTGAATTGAACTGATAATAGAAAATACATATTTTCTCTTTGTCCTCATTCCTGGCACATAGCTCCTAAACCCCTTTCAGCTAAGTGATGAGAAGCTAAATGTGTCTTTTGTTATATTAATGAGGGGACTTTTAGAAAGTCCCTAGGTAAGCTAGGAGAAGGCAATGGCGACCCACTCTAGTACTCTTGCCTGGTGAATCCCACGGACAGAGGAGCCTGGTAGGCTACAGTCCATGGGGTCACGAAGATTTGGACATGACTGAGCGACTTCACTTTCACTTTTCACTTTCATGCATTGGAGAAGGAAATGGCAACCCACTCCAGTGTTCTTGCCTGGAGGATCCCAGGGATGGGAGCCTGGTGGGCTGCTGTCTATTGGGGTCTCACAGAGTCGGACACGACTGAAGCGACTTAACAGCAGCAGCAGGTAATCTAAGAATAAGGGCTTCCAGGTGGCTCAGGGGTAAAGAATCTGTCTTCCAATGCAGGAGNAGGATCCCAGGGATGGGAGCCTGGTGGGCTGCTGTCTATTGGGGTCTCACAGAGTCGGACACGACTGAAGCGACTTAACAGCAGCAGCAGGTAATCTAAGAATAAGGGCTTCCAGGTGGCTCAGGGGTAAAGAATCTGCCTTCCAATGCAGGAGACTTGGGTTCCATCCCTGTATCAGGAAGATCCCCTGGAGAATGAAATCACAATGACTCTAGTATCCTTGCCTGAAAAGTCCCATGGACGGAGGAGCTATACCCCATGGGGCTGCAGAGTTGGACAAGACTTAACTGACTGAAAGAACACCAACGAAAGGATGGGGAACTGGTTCCAAGGGAACCAAACGTGTGATGAGAGTGTTGGAACAGCCTCTCTGGGGGAGGGAGAAGGCTGAAGACTGAGTTCAATCACCAGTCATGTCTATGTAGCAAAGCCTCTATAGAAACCCAGAAGGATGGATGTGGAAGAGCATCCAGGCTGTTGAACAGGATGAGTATGAATGTAAGCTCTGTGCCCCTTTCCCCAACACCTGGCCTTCTGTAGCTCTTCATCTGGCTATTCATTTGTATCTTTTAATATCTTTTGTAATAAATCAGTAATCTAGTAAGTAAACTGGTTTCCTGAGTTCTGTGAGCTGCTCTGGCAAATTAATCAAACCCATGGAGTGGTTTGGGAACCTCTGATTTATAATAAATCAATCAGAAGCACTGGTAATGAAAGACTTGACCCTGTAATTGGCCTCTGAAGTGTGGTCAGTCTTGCGACTAAGATTCCTTAACCTGTGGAATCTCATGCTATCTGCAGGGAGACAAGGTCAGAATTAAGTTAAATTTGTGGGACATTGGGTAAGTGTCTACAGAGAACTGAGTTAATTGGTTTGTGCTTGGAAAAAAATGCTCACTTGAAGTAGCCCCACAGCCTGGGCTCTAAGGCTGCCTGTTCAGGCTCCTGGGTCAGGTAGAGTCAGGGTTCGTGTTTCATGGTGGGGTGGGAGCAGGACTGCAAGATGGACTCTTCACTGCCTGGACTCTCTGACCAGGCTTCCTCCTAGGCAGAGTAGAAGCACTACTCAGAAGTTTAAAATTCTTTGAATATGAAATATATTTTAATCCACATTCTTATTTCAAACTCAATTATTTCTCACTACTCTCTCAGACAATGGGCTTATTCTGCTCCCTCTCTCTGTTTTTGTTTCTATAGAACCCTTTGAGATGAGAAATCTGAGCTATATGGATTAGAACGAAGATGTGGAGAGGGAATACATGACTGGGATTTCCATATCTCACTGAAACATACAGAGGGAAACCATAATCAAGAGGGAGGCTTAAGGAAATCCTCCACAGATCTGTGCCCTCCCTGGAGTCCATGAGACTTGGTGGGAGCTGCTAGGAATAGGTTTACTTTCAGGACACACAAGATCATGAATTCCTTTGTTTTATGGCAGGCCTCTGACTCTCACTATTTTAATGAAAATGTAACAAAGAATAGAATTTGTGATTTTTGCTCAGTGTAATGATCGTATATTGTTCTGACAAGATTTTTATGTAAGAGAAAATGGGAGGTACTGAAGAAAAGCTAGAAACACAAGTACCAATCAACAGGACATTCTTCACATCTGATTCAATAAGTGGTGGTCCTTCTTTAGAAGGATGGTCTTCAAGTTAGATCCCTTAGGTATACTGCCACAAGGTTGAGAGAAGCCAGTGGCTTTGATATCCTCTTCCGAGTCTATCAAAACAGTTTCAGATTTTACTACTGGGGTTATATTTTGTAGAAAGGGTGTGACCCTACACGCATGCTAAGTTGCTTCAGTCATGTCCAACTCTTTGCGACCCCATGGACTGTAGCCTGCCAGGCTCCTCTGTCTATGGGATTCTCCAGGCAAGAATATTGGAGCAGGTTGCAATTCCCTCCTCTAGGGGATCTTCCTGACCTAGGGATCAAACTCGCTTCTCATTGTCTCTGCATTGGCATGTGGGCTCTTGATCACTGTGCTTAGTTGCTCAGTCAAGTCCAGTCCAGGTCTTAAAAAANTGGAATGAAAACTGACCTTTTCCAGTCCTGTGGCCACTGCTGAGTTTTCCAAATTTGCTGGCATATTGAGTGCAGCACTTTCACAGCATCATCTTTCAGGATTTGAAATAGCTCTACTGGAATTCTATCAGCTCCACTAGCTTTGTTCATAGTGATGCTTTCTAAGGCCCACTTGACTTCACATTCCAGGATGTCTGGCTCTAGATGAGTGATCACACCATCGTGATTATCCAGGTCATGAAAATCCTTTTTGTACAGTTCTTCTGTGTATTCCTGCCATCTCTTCTTAATATCTTCTGCTTCTGTTAGGGCCATACCATTTCTGTCCTTTATCGAGCCCATCTTTGCATGAAATATTCCCTTGGTATCTCTAATTTTCTTGAAGAGATCTCTAGTCTTTCCCATTCTGTTGTTTTCCTCTATTTCTTTGCATTGATAGCTGAAGAAGGCTTTCTTATCTCTTCTTGCTATTCTTTGGAACTCCACATTCATATGCTTATATCTTTCCTTTTCTCCTTTGCTTTTTGCCTCTCTTCTTTTCACAGCTATTGGTAAGACCTCCCCCGACAGCCATTTTGCTTTTTTACATTTCTTTCCAGTTCCTTCTAGTCTTAGTCAATTGCACAACTCAGTTTAAATTCTGTATTAGGAATTATACAACAACAGTGTATCCTGTTTGAGGACAGTTTCTCCTTCCTGAAAGCCTCTGGCTAATCCTGCTATCTTAAAATGTAAATTTTGGTAATGGGTCTAGTTAGATCTTTACAACCTCCAGACATTCTTTTGATTCATTGTAATAACTAATTAAAAGGTATATAATTCCATTGCTAACACTAGCAAGGGGGGGTACTCTTTCTGCCTCCTTCTGATGTCTATGTCAGAAGCTTTCTCTATCCCTTTTATACTTTAATAAAACTCTATTGCACAAAAGTTCTGAGTGATCAAGCCTCGCCTCTGGCCCCGGATTGAATTCTTCTCCTCCGGAGGCCAAGAATCCCAGCATCTATTTGTGGTTCAGTAACAACCTTTCAGATGTAGATTAATATGGACGTAACATAGCTGTTTGAATTTCATCAGCCTCAGATTTGATCTTGGCTTTACCATCTATGAGAACACCTTGCCCTTGGAAGAGTCACTAAAACTCTCTAAACTTCCTCTGAAACTTCATATCAGTACTCACACCTAACACGTAAGTTATTTTGACCTTTGAAATTGAGATAATGTGTCTAAAGCATTTAGCCCAGGTAAAGAGAGTGCTTAATTAATTAATATTAATTGTTATACTTAAAATTGTTATAACAATCATAGCCAGACATGTTACAGTCAATTTACTCTTTCAGTCTCCTTTTATGTCTGGGTCTACAAATTTATAGTAAGTGAAGATTTCTTAAATTCGCGTGGTCACAACATTCTTCCAGCTATTTTTAGGTGTTTTATATTGTTTGCTTTTATTACTTGCTTTAGAGGTATCATAATATAATGGAAAAAGCCAGCATTAGTGTGACTGCCTCCACCTTGAGGAAGTTATTTAATTCAATTTAAGTCACTCCATTTATAAAATTATACTGCTAGAGCATTACCAGTCTGAAGGTTAGAGTGAATCAGATGTTCTTTTGAGGTGCTGGTGACCTCCAGGGATCACGAATGTACAGTAAATGAATAAAGTGGTGCAATTGTGGGATCCCACACGTCTGTCAAGGCCTTACCTCTAATATTTGGCCCTGGGGCTGAGAGAATATTTTTGATCTCTGAAATGGGGTTTGGTTTGTCAAAAAAAAAAAAAAAATTATTTTCTAAGCCATAAAAAAACTCTTCACTTCTGTCAGATGAATTTACTCATCTAAAACATCAAGGTTCCTTTTACTAAATTCACTTTGACCCTAAATGATACTATCCTATACCATACAGCTGAATTTAGGATGTATAATTCCACTGTTCAAGTAATGGGTATGCATAAAAATATGCTTTTTGTTGACAGTTGGTGTTTTTATGAAAAAGTCATTATAAATATCCTTTATGCTAATTTTTATTTTTCAAGTCATTCAGGAGTACATTGGATAGGATCCTGTTTAGAAATTTACTTGCAAAGAAGTTATTTTTCAGGATATTGCTACAAAGGCTTTGAAAAATAAAGAGGATGTGGGAGACAGGATGAGGAACTTGAATTTTAATTACATCTCTACAAAGAAAACTCTTGACAAGTGTACCTACTCACCCATTCAGTAAATATTTGTTATGGGTAAGACTGATACTGAGACAACAAAAGGGATTTCTGCTCACAAATTAGTGCAGCAGCAGCAGGTTTAAAGTGGGCCTTCTAGAAACAAAACCAGTCTATGTTCATTTTAAAAAATAGCAAAATAGGAAATAATCTTGTACCACCAATTCAAATAAAGGGGAAAATTAATATATATTTAAAGAAGTTTTTTCTGTTCTCCATCCCCACACTTTTCATCTCTGGTTTTTTCCATTCATCTTATTCTCAGGACTGGTACATAAGGGGGGAAATTTAGAGACTATAAACCCTTTTGTCTGTACTATACGATCTTTGAACTATGCGAGAAAGGTGACTGCATTTCTCAGTTGGACCTTTTTGTTTAACTTGGTCTCCTAAGAAATACCTCAAGAAGACATGTTGGAGTGCCTGTTTGTGTTTTCTAAAGGCTGCTAAGAATTGTGGCATAATTTCAAGACTATACTTGTGGGGAGGGGTAGATCTACCTAAATCTGTTTTTCTTGGGAAGGTCAGGTCCCCCCAAGGGTGCAGTTGTGATAGAGGAAGAAAGACATAACATATAGTCAAGCTGAAGATGAAAGATGCTGGACTGCTGAATCTGCTAGTTTTAGTGACAGCAAGACCAGGAAGTCAGTCAAGAGGAAATGCTGGCTTGACTTTTTTCAGTTGCCGACAGAGAACTATATGGCAGGGTGTACCAGTGGTACCACCCCACCCAGAAACATTGAGGCAGATGCCAGGAAGGGCACCAAAAGTGACCATACCCACCACCATTCAACCCATCACTCTGTGCTCCTATCATAATATATAAGTTCATTGTACATTTTCAGAAATTCACTTTCAAATATATATCAGTACCATGTCACAGTCATAAGTCTAGAGCTACTTATGTACTTGAAAATGTGGGCAGTATTAACAATGTTCTTTACTCCATTAAATTTATAGGAGAGGAAAGTATATAAATTTTATTACTTCACAACTACGGTCACTTAAAAAAATCTCACACAAAAAGTAGAAATAATGAACAGCACAAGAGTTAGTAATTCAAAATTCGAATCCTCCAAGATCATTTGCAATGATAGAGCAAATAGATACTATATAGATTGATATAGTAATCTATATCAGTTACTGTATTTCAAAAGAAAGGAGCTTAAAATGAAATCTTCCTCTACATGTTCTTACTCTATCCAAACATCATCATTAAGTTGATATTTGAAGGATGATATTTCTTAGGGAGGTGGTGCTAGTAGTAAAGAATCTGTCGTCAGTGCAGGAGACAATAGAGACACAGATTCAGTCCCTGGGTCAGGAAGATCCCCTGGAGTAGGAAATGATGGCAACCTACTCTAGAGTTCTTGCCTGGAAAATTCCATGGACCAGAGGAGCCTGGTGGGCTACAGTCTGTGGGGTTGCAGAGAGTCAGACACAACTGAGTGACTGAACACACACACAAGATGTTTAATTTTTTTCCTTAAATATTCTCTTATCCTAGGCAAGTATGTCAGTTTGGAAATTACATACAGCCATTAAATTATATTGACAATTGTTCTACTAGAAGTATAGCTAATATATCAATGGGCACAGGCAAAATTCAGCAGAATGAGTGAATAACATAAGGAATTTGTTTATAAATTAAAATATTTAAGATTAACTTTAACATCTACATCTTCTATAACATGATTAATTATATTTGTTATCAAGTATAGTATCAAAAACAAAGTAGACAGCTTTTTGAAAGGAGAAAGAATTCACACATTTAAAACCCTTCTGATTAAAACTGGTTTGCAGAATTTCCAGAAATCAGAAAACATGGTTTCAAGTCACCACCATTTTTCTAAAGTTGTGTTTCCTTGTCTGGCCAACAGTTGGGTTGTAGCAAATGATCGCTTGTAGTACAATTCTCCCTCCTGATTCTTGTTGACACCATTGTTCTTTCTCTCTTGGTTCTGAAGCTTCTGTGTTTTGAAACATAATTTTTCTTTAAAGTGAAAAGCACTGCAGTACTTAGGAAAATGGACATTATGCCAAGCATCATGGTTAGTCCCAGGTATATATGTCTAGAAGAAGACAGAATTTCAGTCTTAATTATTGTAGCTATCCAATTTTAAATAAAATAAAATAATATCCCAAAATATCAATATCAATGAAATCAATCAATGTCAATAAAACTATCATGAGGATGGTTTTCTTTTTCTTCTTCTTTTTTTTTACTTTATTTTACTTTACAATACTCTATTGGCTTTGCCATGATGGTTTTCTTTAAGAATGCCGATTCAGTGGCTATAAAAGGCCTTTCTGTGAACATTTGACAGACTATTGAAGGCTAATATAAAGCTAATACAAGTAAGCTAATTTAAAGCAAATTTTTAGTAGTACCATCATTTTCAGCTACTGCTAATTATATAATCCTTTCCATCTTCTCTGTAACTTATTTCCTTAGACCAGGTGACTATATACCTGTTTGCTTAGAACAGCCCCAGCATAAGCTAGCATAAACTAGTGTTGTCCCAGGGTAATCTGCCCCCTTTCCTTGTCAAAAATATCCAGATTTGAATGATAAATTATATGGTTATCCTCCCCGTGAAACTTGCCCAAATTCACTCCTACAGAAAAACTGCAAGAAGTAACATTAAGGGGGAATTGGAGATCTCAGTACCCTAGAGTGACCTAAGCAACCGGAGGCTTACATGAGTGTCTTCCATGAGAAGTCTTTAGTTCTATTAGATCATAAGACATGAAGGTCTGAAAGCACAGGTTGAATTATTCATGCTGGTCGCCTTGTATGTACACTCATAGTCTCTGAGTTACACTGTCTTTACAGTAAAATATTCCGAGTAAATTGAATAAAGTGCCAATTTTCCTCATAGATGAGGTCCCTTTAGATCAAGTCTCTTTCAAAGACCAACATAAATTTCTCACGCATCATCAAAGCCTATTAAGTTAAGCACATTTATTTGAGATGGTCAGTTCAATTCACATCCAACTTCCAACTTACAGGGTTTAGCACCAAGTTTATTTTTCTAGAGAATACTCAGCATGTAAATTGAAAAAAAAAAAAAAAGTCCTTCTTGCTTTTAAGCCATTGAAGCATTGCTTTAAGCAATAAGGGGACTAAATGTTTGCTGAATTGCACTGAATGATACCATAGTGAAAAATCCATGCCCTCAACCCCGTACACACATAGAGAAAACCTTTTACTTTTATGCATTTCAAGTACTGGAATAATTGAACATCAGTTTGGCAATAAAAGCCGGACAGATTTAGAGCCAAATCCAAATCTTGCCCAGGGGGATTATATCTGACGTAAGTGGGACAGTTTGGCTCAGTTTGAGGTGGGGGGAAGAATTAAACCCCAAATGTGACCTAAATCTAAATGCTTCTGAGTTTCAGGGAATTAACTGAGTTGTGTGCATAAACTTTGAAAATCCTACTCTATTCTGAAATCTTCTGTCTTATCTTTTTTAAATGATGGGAGTCAAGATTAAGAATGAAGGAAAACAAAAGATCTAGCCAAATGGTCAGATAATAATAGAATTATTCTATAAAACAGAACAAACTTCTGGATTAGATTCTCTTTTTCTTTACAAATGATGAAACTATGTGAGGATTATTCGTGCCAGTTGCCTCTTGCAAACCTGGCATGTGGTAGCAATCAGATTTAGGAAAGAGTTTGATACGGTACCTGAAAGCATTTGAATCATACAATTTACAGGATCCTTTACTTCCACATCTTTTAAATCCCCACTTGAGGCATGAAGTATCAATCAGAACTCCAAAATATATGGGAGATGGGATTCCTGCTGTGAGAAAAACAAGTAATTGCCATTAAAAATATATGCATATCTTTTTGGTTATCCTACAAAGAATGACTCGCAGAAACCACATTCTGTCCCAAATTCACTTCTTTGGAAATAGTCTATCCTGAGTGTTCATTGGAAGGACTGATGCTGAAGCTGAAACTCCAATACTTTGGCCACCTCATGCGAAGAGTTGATTCACTGGAAAAGACCCTAATGCTGAGAGGGATTGAGGGCAGGAGGAGAAGGGGACGACAGAGGATGAGATGGCTGGATGACATCACTGACTTGATGGATATAAATTTGAGTGAACTCTGGGAATTGGTGATGGACAGAGAGCCCTGGCGTGCTGTGATTCATGGGGTCGCAGAGAGTCGGACACGACTGCACGACTGAACTGAACAAAGAATGACTCTCAGAAACCACATTCTGTCCCAAATTTACCTCTTTGGGAATAGCAGGGCCTCTCCAGGAGACCAGAATATGCCACTGGTATAAAGATTATTTTGAGCTCATAATTTTGAGAAGCAGGAGTCATAAAAGAAGCTCTGAAGACAGAACATAAGTTTCCCTTTTGTAAAGAAGGTGTACATTTACAAAGGAAGTGATTTGCAAGAGTTTCTCAACTCTTTGTAAAGCCTTCCCTGGAGGCTCAGTGGTAAAGAATCTGTCCTCCAATGCAGGAAACACAGGTTTGATTCCTGGGTTGGGAAGATCCACTGGAGAAGGGAATAGTAACCAACTCTAGTATTCTTATCTGAGAAATCCCATGGATAGAAGAGCCTGGCAGAGGTCGCAAAAGAGTCAGACCTGACTCAGCAACTAAGTAACAACTCCCTCTTTGTACCACAAGAATTCCAGATTCAAAAAAGAACTAACTGCATAAACTTTTATGTTGCATTCTAAGTCACTTCAGTCGTGTCCAACTCTATGTGACCCCATAGACAGCAGCCCACCAGGCTCCCTCGTCCCTGAGATTCTCCAGATAAGAACACTGGAGTGGGTTGCCATTTCCTTCTTCAATGCAGGAAAGTGAAAAGTGAAAGTGAAGTCGCTCAGTCGTGTCCGACCCTTAGCGACCCCATGGACTGCAGCCCACCAGGCTCCTCCATCCATGGGATTTTCCAGGCAAGAGTACTGGAGTGGGGTGCCATTGCCTTATATAGAGTCCCATAAACATGATCACTAAAAGCTATATGGTAAAGCTTATATTGATAAAATTGAACGGTTAATTTGGATCATTTGACATCATAAATAAAAATTCTTTTTATATACATTCTCCAACTAAACAGATTGTCACCTAAAAACTTGTAGGTGATAACTATCAATAACTTTACATTGCTCTTAATAACATGAAGACATTCCTCAGTATTCAAATACTTGTGATCTTCTGTATGTTTTAAAATTTTCATAATGACAAAATTTCAAACCTTCACAAAATTAGAGTATGACATAGTGCAACTTTATGTACCATCACTAACTTTAACAATTATTAAAATTTTGTTATTTCTGTGTCATATTTCTTCAGTTCCTCAATCTACTGTCCATCCAGAAACTTTTAAAAAGTAACATTTTAAGAGATATCTCAGATATTAAGTAATTCTCCTTACATGTATTTCAGAACACATCTCTGACATGATTTTTTAAACATATCACTACGGGAACTTCCTTGGTGGTCTCTTGGTTAAGACTCTGCACACTTCCAGTGCAGGGCATGTGGGTTTGATCTCTGGTTGGGGAATTAAGACCCCACATGCTGTGTAGCTTGGCCAAAAATTAAAAAAAAACATATATATATATAAATACAATAAACATAAAATAAAAACCCCATAATTAAAAAATATCACTATGCCATTTAACACTTAACACATAACACATATTAAAATAACTTTTAAATTCTATTGAACTCATATTCAAAGTTTTCTAAATGTCTTCAAGGCATTGCTTTAGAACTGGTTCATTCTAACCAGAATTCAACCAGGTAGATACATTAAATTGACCTAACGGTTCTTTATATCAGCTTCTTTCCCAACATATATATTTTTTATAGTAAGGAGTTTTTAAAAAAGACATATGCCCTTCTTTCCCTACGTATTTTTTTTAATAGTAATGATTTTTGAAAAAAGACATAGAATGTGCCACAGTCTGGATTTGAATGATTGTTTCATAGCATCATTTGCTTTGTTCTTCTAGTCTTCATTTTCCCAATAATTTGGTGGGGCCTGTATTGACTCAGGCAGGAACAAGACATAGGTGGTTTGTGTTCAGACAGGAGACAATTTCTGCCTACTTGCCACTCTCAGTAACATTAAAATGAAACTGAGGTTCACGCTATCCCTCCATTATTAAAATTTTCATTCATTTTCACTTATAGCTTTTAGCAAATATTGATAAGTTTGCAAAACAGATTTCTCAAAATCACATTATTTCTTGTGTGAATAATTTAAGATTTCTCTATAAAGCAACTTATCTTCATCATTGTTTTCTTGGTTACTTTGAAATACAATTAGTAGAAGGAAGGCAGGGTAAATATTCAATTCTTTCCTGTTTTAAGAATAATGAGTTAGTGTCCTAGTCTTCTTCAAAATTACTTAGGTATCATTACAAATTTATATCTTTTTTTATATTCAATGTATTTTGAGACACTGGAGCTATTATAATGATTGTTATATATTAATATAATAGTATTTTTATTTTCAAATTATCTCACCTTGGACCAGGGTCCTCAGATTGTTCCTGTGTCCTTTTGATATAATCCTTTGATAGCTTTCTCACTTTCTTGCACCAAAAGTTGTCCCACAATCATGTTATGTATTTTCTAACCTAGACCTTGGTCAGTTTTCCAAGGTCCTATGGTTTCTTTATTGAGGAATGATATTTAGATACCATGGATTCATTGCTATAGGTGCTCATTTCTCCTGGCTTAAATAGATTCTAGATTTTTCAGGAGACAGAGTTGTAAAATACACATCATTTTATAAGAAAACTATGAGTTCATATTGACATTTTAAGTTTAAATTAATGAATTTTACTTACAATATTTTTTGCTTTTATCACTTTTCTATTACACTGAAAATATTGATTCCATATGATATTAACATAACATCTGCTTTATCTTAAAATATATAATAGTTTTAACATAACAATGCTCAAGTTACTATTAAAAACAATACTATAAAATGTGCTGAAGCAATGGGGAATTCATAGTAATTCTGTTTTTCATGTAGTTTAATGTTTTTTCTATATGGTGTGTCACTCTGTAATATACAGTTAGTTTTGATTTGTTTTAAGAATTTTTTTGGTTCTTTTAATTATTTAAAACAATTTTTGTATTCTTTCAAACTAAAATTTATACAACAGCTATATTTACAAAGTCTCATTTCCATTCTGTTCTCTCCCCCTGTTTTTTTCTTTCTTCCCTAACAGTCAANTTTTTTGGTTCTTTTAATTATTTAAAACAATTTTTGTATTCTTTCAAACTAAAATTTATACAACAGCTATATTTACAAAGTCTCATTTCCATTCTGTTCTCTCCCCCTGTTTTTTTCTTTCTTCCCTAACAGTCAACTTAAAAAAAAATTATTATTCATTTTTAGTTTATGCTTCCATTGTTTCTTGTTAACAAGAGCAAATATCAATACCTGTGCTTTTCACCTTTCTATACTTACACCAAATGCATCATACTGTACACAATTCTCTACATTTTGCTTTCTTAAACTTAGTTGCATATCCTGGAGATCATTTGATATGAATTGTGTCCTTCCACAATTTATAAGTTGAAGTCCTAACTCCCAATATGATTACATGTGGAAGAAAAATAATTAAGGAGGTAAGGTTAAATGAGGTTGTAAGAGTGAAGCCCTAATCTGATAGGGAGGCTGCCATTAAAAAAAAAATTATTATATAGTTTCTGAACAAAGTTGTGTTAGTTTCTGCTGTATAGCAAAATGAATCAGCTGCATGTATACATGAAAGTGAAAGTGACGTTGCTCAGTGGTGTCTGACTCTTTGCGACCCCGTGGATTGTAGCCCACCAGGCTCCTCTGTCCATGGGGTTTTCCAAGCAAGAGTATTGGAGTGGGTTGCCATTTCTTTCTCCAAGGGATCTTCCCAACCCAGGGATCGAGCCTGGGTCTCCTTCATTGCAGGGAGATGCTTTACCCTCTGAGCCACCAGGGAAGCCCATCCCCTCTTTTTTGGATTTTCCTCCCCTTTAGGTCACCACAGAGCACTGAGTAGAGTGTTATACAGTAAGTTCTGTGCTATACAGAATATACAGTATATCTGTATATATATATCTGCTATAAAGTATATCTGTGCTATACAGTAAGTTCTCATTGAAAGTGAAAGTCGTTCAGTCATGTCCTATTCTTTATGACCCCATGGACTGTAGTCCACGGAATTCTCCAGGCTGGAATATTGAAGTGGACAGCTGTTCTCTTCTCCAGGGTTATCTTCCCAACCCAGAGATCAAACACAGGTCTCCCGCATTGCAGGAGGAGTCTTTACCAGCTGAGCCACAAGGGAAGCCCAAGAATACTGGAGTAGGTAGCTTATCCCTTCTGCAGTGGACCTTCCCAACCCAGGAACTGGGGGCTCCTGCATTGCAGGCAGAGTCTTTACCAACTGAACTATCGGGGAAGCCCTCAGGTTCTCGTTAGTTATCTATTTTCAACATTCGTGCATGCTAAGTCCTTCAGTCATGTCTGACTTTTTGCGACCCTATGGCCTGTAGCCTGCCAGAATCCCTTGTCCATGGGATTCTCCAGGCAAGAACACCAGAGTGGGTTGCCATGCCCTCCTTCAGGGGATCTTTCCAACGTAGTATTTGAACCTGCGTCTCTTATGTCTCCTGCATTGGCAGACGGGTTCTTTACCACTAGCACCATCTGGGAAGCCCATTTTATGCATTGTAGTGTATATACTGCCCTTATAAGAAGAGGAAGAGGCACCAAAGACTGCTCTCTGTGCACAGAGAAAAGGTTGTGTGAATGCACAGTGAGAAGGTAGCCATCTACGCATCAGGAAGAGAGGTCTCACCGGATACCAGTCTGTTGGCACATTGATCTTGGACTTGGCAGCCTTCAGAACTATGAGGCAGTAACTTCCTACAGTTTAGGCCCCTCAGTCCATGATGTATTGTTATGACAGCCTGTACTGACTAATAAACTTGGTAACATTAGAGATCTTTCCCCATTTGTCCATACAGCTGTAAAGTATTCCCTTATGTGGGTTTACTATAGTTTATTTAACCAGTCTCATATTGATGTACATTTAGATTGCTTGTAGCCTTTTACTATTATAAATAATGCCACAATGATTGGACCCTCTGTAAGATTACAATTCAAACTTTTTTAAGCTCATTTTTTGGTATCAATTGCTAGAAGTAGGGGAGAAGGCAATGGCACCCCACTCCAGTACTCTTGCCTGGAAAATCCCATGGATGAAGGAGCCTGGTAGGCTGCAGTCCATGGAGTCACGAAGAGTCAGACACGACTGAGCGTCTTCCCTTTCACTTTTCACTTTCCTGCATTGGAGAAGGAAATGGCAACCCACNAAGCTCACAGACATAGAAACAAATTTATGGTTACCAAAGGGAAAAGGAAAGTGGGGGGAGGGGTAAATTAGGAGGTTGGGATTAACATATGTGTACTCCTATATATAAAATAGATAATCAAGGACCTAGTGTATAGCATAGGGAACTATATTCAATATTTTATAATAACCTATGGGGAAAGAGAATCTGAAGAATATATATATATATATATATAATGTATATATATATATATATAATGTGTGTATATATATATATAAAATGTATATATATATATATAATGTGTATATATATATATATATAATGTGTAACTGAATCTGTGTGCTGTAGACTCTCTGAAACTAACACAATATTAAAAATCAACTATACTTTAATAAAAAAGAAATTTATTTTGTAAAGTACCCATCCTGCTGGGGCATCAGAAGCAATGGCACAAAATCTACTCTTTGGCCTGAGAGACATGTGCTAAATTCCACTGACTTCCCAGCACTCCATCTGGCTTAGAATGGCCTGAGAATAAAGGAATTCTAGGGATATTTCTCCCTCAGAACAGATTGTTAATAATCAGGAATGTCCTGTCTAGACTGACCTCTTTTTTAGAGGCTTGGGTTCTCTTGAAACTTGCAGAGGATTTAATGTGTTCTCTTGCTTGTAGGTCTCTCTGCTCAAGAATATTTGCTGTCTCTGACACAGCGTCCTCCCCAGTCTCCATCCCTATTCTTCATGCGTTCTTCTTTAAACACCTCCCTATCCTTTTGCTCTTAATTCAGATAGCATCATCTCCCAGATAATTCTTTCTGACTCCATGGTTATGCTTGTTCATCCAGAGTACTCTGCGTGCATGCATGATCAGTTGTATCTGACTCTTTGTGACCCCATTGACTGCAGTCCATCAGGCTCCTCTGTTCCTGAGGTTTCCCAGATCAGAATACTGGAGTGGGTTGCCAGTTCCTCTTCCACCAAAGTACTCTGGGCTTCCCCTAATTAGAGCAGCTATCACATCCTCTACCAACCATATCATGCCTTCAGAGGATGCATCTGATACCAGGGTGCACGACTTGGTCATCAGAACCCCCTTTCTCCCTCAGTCTGAAGCTCTTGTGTGGGGTCCTAGAGGCAGCCTTGGTACTTATCACAATTGCCTGTTAGCTTGTTTGTTCATACTCTCACCCTCCAAGGGAAGAACTATGCTCATGATAGAATCCTTTGTTTCTTACATAGTTGGATTTTTATTAAAATGTGCATAAAAGCCATTTCTCCAGAATGTCTTTCTCAATTTCAGGATGACTAAATTATAATATGAGTCAAAAAAATTAGTAGGACTTTTCAAATATATTGTCGATTTGGTTCTCCCTTTCAAGTTCCCTAGGATTTGTACGTCATTCATGCAGGGCCAGTTTGGTGGCAAAGTTCCTGAAAAGCAGATGAAATGAGCTTCTCACCTCCCAAAGCTTCTTTTCTTTCATCTTAGGTATTTTTGAGCCATTTAATGAGGTAGAAATTTCAGTCTGATTTCTTCATTGCACACTTTTCCCACTCACGTCATAAACTATGCTGCTTTTAAAATGTTTACCATCTGAATATTTCAGGTGGAAATACTAGCCATAATTTATGCTGGCATCTGTAATTTGTTTCAATTTACTTTATATATTTTCTCTTGAATTCAGCATTTATATTTATCCAAGTATCAGGCAGGCTGAGCCTGTTGTTGTTCAGTCACCAAGTTATGTCTGACTCTTTGCAACCCATGGACTGCAGCATGCCAGGCTTCTCTGTCCCTCACCATCTCCCAGAGTTTGCCCAAGTTCATGTCCGATGAATTGGTGATGCCATTCAACCGTTTTGTTCTCTATCACCCTCTTTCCTTCTGTCTTCAAACTTTCTCAGCATCAGGGTCTTTCCTAATGAGTCAGTTGTTCTCATCAGGTGGCTAAAGCATTGGAGGTTCAGCATCAGTCCTTCCAAAGAGTATTCAGGGTTGATTTCCTTAAAGATTGGCCGATTTGATCTTGCTCTCCAAGAGATTCTCAAAAGTATTCTCCAGCACCACAGTTCAAAAGCATTTTCTTTGGCGGTCTTCCTTCTTTATTGTCCAGCTCTCACATTCGTATGTGACTACTGGAAAGACCATAGCCTTGACTGTATGGACCTTTGTTGGCAAAGTGATGCCTTTGCATTTTAACACACTTTATAGGTTTGTCATAGCCTTCTGGCCAAGAAGTGACCATCTGCTAATTTCATGGCTGAAGTCACCATCTGCAGTGATTTTAGAGCCCAATAAGAGGAAATCTGTCACTGCTTACATGTTTTCCCTAGTTGCTATGAAGTGATGGGACTGGATGCCATGTTCTTAGTTTTTTTTAATATTTAGTTTTAAGCTATGTTTTTTACTCTCCTCCTTCACCCTCATCATGAGGCTCTTTAGTACTTTAGGATATTTTTAGAGATTTTCTCCAGAGAAGTAAAAGTTCTGTTTACATCATGGACCTTCACAACGTTACTCTAATGTTAGAAGACAAAATATTAAGATTTGAATTTTATAAAGAGAGAAAAATGTAAGTAAAAATGTACACTTTAATATACCTGTTGGGTGCAGACAAGCAAACTTAGCCATCCTTAAAGGCTAAAATGAAAGATTCACCTGCTAGTCAAATTTCTTTCAGGAGAAGTTGCAATGGAAATTTGTTTAAAGCTCATACCATTTAAAAAAAGCAGAATCATTTTGCAATATAATATCTAGTCCCTGAATTTGAAACATCTTTATCTTTCTTCCATTTATTTGTAAAATAGAAGTCATTAATAAAAGGAAATACTATTTCTAGACTTTAGAAAGAATGTGACCAACATATAAAAACACATACAGTAAAATAAATTGTCACTGGATCAGTTGGCCCTTGAACACTTTAGAGAAATTCCCATTTATTCTTTCATCCATGTCATATCAAATGTTTTCTCTGAGAGTAGAATGGAAATGTGTCTTCTTTGGGCCTTTCTCATATTTTATCACAGAAAGGGTCATTCTCCCACAACCCAAAGGAAAAAGCTGAAGGAGGAAAAAGCCAGGGGTGGGAAAGAAACGAAGAAAGGGAGAAAGCATATGTTGAATGAGAGTTATGTACATTTCCAATCCATTTCACATGTCTTTTCTCATCTTTATTTTAATCCAGTGATGCATTTCTTTTCACCTTTCTAATTAAGTGTTAGGGATGTCAAATAATTTACCCAATTCCCTTACTCTGCTGTATCCTATACTTACTAATGTAAAATCATACCACTCAGGAAATTATCCTAGTTATCTCATGCTTATGTTAGTTGCTCAGTTGTGTCCGACTCTTTGCAAGCATTAAATGATATCTGCATGGACTTTGGGCCTTCCCTGGTAGCTCAGCTGGTAAAGAGTCCAGCTGCAATGCAGAAGACCCCAGTTTGATTCCTGGGTCAGGAAGATCTCCCAGAGAGGGGATAGGCTACCCATTCCAGTATTCTTGGGCATCCCTGTTGGCTCAGCTGGTAAAGAATCCACCTGAAATTTGGGAGAGCTGGGTTTGATCCCTGGGTTGGGAAGATCCCCTGGAGGAGGTCATGGCAACCCATTCCAGTATTCTTGCCTGGAGAATCCCCATGGACAGAGGTGCCTGGTGGGCTATAGTCCATAGGTCTCAAAGAGTCAGACACAACTGAACAACTAAACACAGCCCAGGTTTTAAAGTGTACAGTTGCTTGCAGGACCGTGGTTATGTATTTGGAGATTCTGGTTCTTCTTCATTCATCTTTTCATATTTTTCTTTGTCTTTGAATATCTTACTCTTAAATGGTTGTTCTGCTGTGCTAGAAACACGGTCCTTTTAAACAACCCCAAATGTCAGTAGTCAGAGAAGTCTTTCAATCCTGAGCAAATACAAACTTTGTTTTGCAATGTGTACCTTCTAACCTGTTTGAATACTCACCTTTTGTAATCCTAGAAACTCTTCAGGTAGAAGAGGCACTGTTAGGAGGTTTCAGCTACACTTGAAAGGCAGATAGCCAGTATTAACAATCTCTTAACAAAACACATGTTTAGTCTACATGGTATGCTCATGGTCACTCACACACTGTTCTAAATAATTTTTGCTACAAAGTTGTACCACAGACTATCTAAATATCTTACTCTGCCAGATTTTTTTCACTCAGTTTCTAAAATGTCATAAATTGTTTTCAGTCTAAATATTGGAACAACTTTTAAAAACTACTAAGGATCAATAAGACACAGAGTTGATAATACCTATTGGAAAGCAGGAAGGACAGAGAAGCGTACCGATAACAAAGTTGGCCTTAGAGGCTGACTGCCCATACTGCTGCTCAATGTACTTCGGTTTGTAAGTTACCATGCCAAATAAAGAATTGAACTGAATGGTGCTTGCACACAAATATAAGAAGTACACTGGATTTCCAAAAAGACTCTTCAGTGACGGCAGAAAATCTACAAGACAAAAATAGCATGGAGTAATTAAAGACAGTGTCACACTTGGCGGAAGATGTAGCCATAGCCTCAGAGCTGAACGGTTGAGTCCTGTTGTCCTGGTTCCCAGGAGCGTTTACAGAGCGGAACACCCACACACTGAATGTTAAGCCAGTGACACAAGACAGAGTTGAGATCTGGCCAGGTTCAGCTCCAGACCTAGGTGCTCACTTCCACAGGCATAAAATCTAGATTATAAATTAGAATCAGTCAGATGAGAACAGATTCCTCTGATGTGGTAAGACACATGAGGTATAAGAAAACTCCCTCCCCATCAAGCTGAAAGTCATAGGCTAGACACCAGAAACTTGAGTTTTCTGGTCTCTCTCCTTTGAACTTGGGTCATGGAAGCAGAGACGAGAATATGAAACTTTTCTCCAGTTAATTATTGATACAATGAGCTTTGGCATTCTCTCTTCTTTCTTTTATGCAAGCCAAATAGAAATTTGAAGATTTTCTGTAAATGTCAATATTGCTGGGCCAGTTGAAGGGGACCAATCTTTCTCATGGTCACCCATTTCTGCAGGAAAGGAATTCACTAGAACATGTCTGACCTTTGGCCCTACACTCACTCCTTTGATTACTGGTGGGACACATGCAGTGGTGCACATTCTCAAGTGGGTAGATGTTATCCGTCAAATGGCCACAAGCCCCAAAGGTTCACTTTTCTGACCACATGGACTAATGTGGAGCAACCCTCGCGGGAGGGCTGTTTGCAAGGTCTACACGGAGGAGGTATAAGGGTGGGGATGGCAGCAAAGATTTTTAATAATCTTCATTTCTGCTTCCTGTGCTCAGTTGCATCCAACTCTTTGCAACCTTATGGACTGTAGCCCAACAGGCTCCTCTGTCCACGGAATTTCCCAGTCAAGAATATTGGAGTGAGTTGCCATTTCTGCCTCTAGGGGAGCTTACTGATCCAGGGATTGAACTCTGACAGGTCCTCCATCCCCTTCATTGGCAGACAAATTCTTTACCACTGTGCCACATGAGAAGCCCTGCTTCCTGTAAAGTTTCTCAAAATTTTTTTTCTGAACACATGAAGTGGAGGGAGAAGTATTGTTTATAGATCACCTCTAAAATTTCAATAGAAATATGGAAAGTGCCTCACAACCAAAGACGATTGGGCTTACCTCTTGCCATTTCCATGATTTTTGCTTTTTCTCCAGGAGGTGTTTGGTAGTCTGTGTGATCATCCATAATAAACTTAGATTTCTCAGAGGAGGAACTGGAGTCCTCTCTGCTCTTGGGCCTTGGTAGAGTCCTTGGTAAACACCAGAAAGGCACAGCTGCCAGAAGAGTGATGCTTCCTGCTACGAGATAGCCAAGCCACCAGGCACCCACCCACTGTGGGTCCTTGGGGGTGATGGGTATATGATCTGAAAAAGAGACAGAGTGGCCAGAGAACATATACAGCAAAGCTAGTGTATTAAATAAGCCTCTTAAAAAGATCCTAGCATTAGTTCTATCACATCATAAAAGTACACAACAATTCATACATGACAAGTTTTTTAATAATCTGAACATATGCCTGATGAACTATGGATGGAGGTTCGTGACATTGTACAGAAGACTGGAATCAAGACCATCCCCAAGAAAAAGGAATGCAAAAAAGCAAAATGGCTGTCTGAGAAGGCCTTACAAATAACTGTGAAAAGAGGAGAAGTGAATAGCAAAGGAGAAAAGGAAAGATATACCCATGTGAAAGCAGAGTTCCAAAGACTGGCAAGGAGAGATAAGAAAGCCTTCCTCAAGATCAGTGCAAAGAAATAGAGGAAAACAATAGAATGGGAAAGACTAGAGATCTCTTCAAGAAAATTAGAGATATAAAGGGAACATTTCATGTCAAGATGGGCTCGATAAAGGACAGAAATGGTAGGGACCTGATAGAAGCAGAAGATATTAAGAAGAGGTGGCAAGAATACACAGAAGAACTGTTCAAAAAAGATCTTCATGACCAAGATAATCACAATGGTGTGATCACTCACCTAGAGCCAGACATCCTGGAATGTGAAATCAAGTGGGCCTTAGAAAGCATCACTACAAACAAAGCTAGTGGAGGTGATGGAATTCCAGTTGAGCTATTTCAAATCCTGAAAGATGATGCTGTGAAAGTGCTGCACTCAATATGCCAGCAAATTTGGAAAACTCGGCAGTGGCCACAGAACTGGAAAAGGTCAGTTTTCATTCCAACCCAAAAGAAAGGCAATGCCAAAGAATGCTCAAAGTACCACACAATTGCAGTCATCTCACACGTTATCAAAGTAATGCTTAACATTCTCCAAGGCAGGCTTCAGCAATACATGAACCGTGAACTTCCAGATGTTCAAGCTGGCTTTAGAAAAGGCAGAGGAACGAGAGATCAAATTGCCAACAATCTCTGGATCATGGAAAAAGCAAGAGAGTTCCAGAAAAACATCTACTTCTGCTCTATTAGCTATGCCAAAGCCTTTGACAGTGTGGATCACAATAAACTGTCGAAAATCCTGAAAGAGATGGGAATACCAGACCACCTCACCTGCCTCTTGAGAAACTTGCATGCAGGTCAGGAAGCAACAGTTAGAACTGGACATGGAACAACAGACTGGTTCCAAATAGGAAAAGGAATACATCAAGGCTGTATATTGTCGCCCTGATTATTTAACTTCTATGCAGAGTACATCATGAGAAATGCTGGGCTGGATGAAGCACAGGATGGAATCAAGATTGCTGGGAGAAATATCAGTAACCTCTGATATGCAGATGACACCACCCTATGGCAGAACGTGCAGAAGAACTAAACAGCCTCTTGATGAAGGTGAAAGAGGAGAGTGAAAAATTTGCTTAAAGCTCAAGATTCAGAAAACGAATATCATGGCATCTGGTCCCATTACTTAGTGGCTGACTTTATTTTTCTAGGCTCCAAAATCACTGCAGATGGTGATTGCAGCCATGAAATTAAAAGACTCTTACTCCTTGGAAGCAAAGTTATGACCAACCTAGACAGCATATTGAAAAGCAGAGACATTACTTTGCCAACAAAGGTCCATCTAGTCAAGGCTATGGTTTTTCCAGTGGTCATGTATGGATGTGAGAGTTGGACTATAAAGAAAACTGAACACTGAAGAATTGATGCTTTTGAACTGTGGTATTGGAGAAGACTCTTGAGAGTCCTTTGGACTGCAAGGAGATCCAACCACTTCATCCTAGGGGAATTTGGTCCTGGGTGTTCATTGGAAGGACTGACGTTAAAGCTGAAACTTCAATACTTTGGCCAGTTGATGTGAAGAGCTGACTCATTTGAAAAGACCCTGGTGTTGGGAAAGATTGAGGGCAGGAGAAGAAGGGGACGACAGAGGATGAGATGGTTGGATGGCATCACTGACTCAGTGGATATGGGTTTGACTGAACTCCGGCAGGTGGTGATGGGTAGGGTTGCCTGGCGTGCTGCAGTTCATGGGGTTGCAAAGAGTCAAACACGACTGAGTGAACTGAACATTATTATGATCTGGCTTATTAAAGGAAAGAATATGTCTTCAGAGTACAATTATTTCTCTTTCATTCCTTAGATAAAAAGTATAGAATTCAGAGTCTAGAAGTGGTTCTCACTCTGCTCTAGGCTTCTGCAGAGGGACCTCCAGACCTATGACAGGATTAAAGCAACATGTGAGAAAGACTTAGGGGGCTTTAAAACCTTCTGCTACCTCTCCACATAAGTGCCATTTTCATCTGATTTACACATTGAATGTCAGGGATTTTAATAAAAGAAAAAGACCCGATATGCTCTCGTCCAAATCTATTCTGAGCCACTTAGAATGTTATTTATTAAATGATGATTAGTAATATTTCAGAGATATTCTAGGTCTGATACAAGATTCGTATATGTTTTAATAATTAAAACATCAATATTCATTATAAAATTTTTAATACTGTTTCTTATTTGAAATGTAAGCATTGACAAGTGTATTTTAAGCAAGTAAAGGTTTTTTAAATATATATGTAAGAACGCATGAAACATACTGCTGCTGCTACTAAGTCGCTTCAGTCGTGTCCGACTCTGTGCGACCCCATCCCTAGGATTCTCCAGACTAGAATACTGGAGTGGGTTGCCATTTCCTTCTCCAGTGCGTGAAAGTGAAAAGTGAAAGGGAAGTCACTCAGTCGTGTCCGACTCTTAGCGACCCCATGGACTGCAGCCCACCAGGCTCTGCTATCAGTGGAATTTTCCAGGCAAGAGTACTGGAGTGGGGTGCCATCGCCTTCTCCGATGAAACATACTATTATACTTTAACTCTACTACACTCTATGAGAATCCTTTGACAACTAAGCTTGATTGGCACTACTTTATACTCAGTGAAATGTTTGATTTAGTTTATCACTGCACGTTCATTGCTTCCTTCTCACAATTTTCCTCTGTACCTCTCATCATGCCAACACTTTCTTATCTATATCAGTCACCATGAACAGATTTTAAACATCATGAAGTCAAGGAATCAACTGTTTTGCTCACTTTGGTAGAACATCACTTGTGTTAGAGTAGACGTGAAATAAATTTGAGGAGTAATAAGTGAATAAACAAAATTTTTGGAATGCCTATTCTGGTTATTTGATTAAAAAAGAATAGCTAGTGCAAGTGTTTTGCATTTTGTTGTGACACATAATAATCATTTATAACACACACTAGTGACAAAGCAATTCCAAAATTTTTAAAAATAAAATTTGTTTTCTTGTTTTTAACTGCTTTCCAGGAATTCTTCAGAAAAACAGATAATTTATATTTATGTCTAGGGCCTACATCTTATAAGGAAAGAAACAAATTAACAGCTATGGAGAGATGAAGTCCTCATTTATTCCCTCCACAAGCATTCCTCCAGAAGGAAAGTTAATCTCACTATAGAGTTCCTTCAACTAAAAAAGATTTGTACTTTAAAGGAATTTTAGCTGCCAGAGACTTTCAATCATTGGCCTTTTTGGGAAGTCCAGAAATATGTTATTAATTGATGTGACTGTAGTAAATGTTGATTCACCTGAAGCCAACAAGAAGCCACAGTTGTTAGTCTTAACTAAGCTTGAATGCCTTTAAACTGGGAAACCAGAAGTGGAAAATGATACAACTGATTAACAAACTATGGGTCATCTGGTTATAATCACCACCTTTTTTCATGTTCCATTTATTAATGTGTGTGATAATCATATAAGTAATAAGNTTAAATATATATGTAAGAACGCATGAAACATACTGCTGCTGCTACTAAATCGCTTCAGTCGTGTCCGACTCTGTGCGACCCCATCCCTAGGATTCTCCAGACTAGAATACTGGAGTGGGTTGCCATTTCCTTCTCCAGTGCGTGAAAGTGAAAAGTGAAAGGGAAGTCACTCAGTCGTGTCCGACTCTTAGCGACCCCATGGACTGCAGCCCACCAGGCTCTGCTATCAGTGGAATTTTCCAGGCAAGAGTACTGGAGTGGGGTGCCATCGCCTTCTCCGATGAAACATACTATTATACTTTAACTCTACTACACTCTATGAGAATCCTTTGACAACTAAGCTTGATTGGCACTACTTTATACTCAGTGAAATGTTTGATTTAGTTTATCACTGCACGTTCATTGCTTCCTTCTCACAATTTTCCTCTGTACCTCTCATCATGCCAACACTTTCTTATCTATATCAGTCACCATGAACAGATTTTAAACATCATGAAGTCAAGGAATCAACTGTTTTGCTCACTTTGGTAGAACATCACTTGTGTTAGAGTAGACGTGAAATAAATTTGAGGAGTAATAAGTGAATAAACAAAATTTTTGGAATGCCTATTCTGGTTATTTGATTAAAAAAGAATAGCTAGTGCAAGTGTTTTGCATTTTGTTGTGACACATAATAATCATTTATAACACACACTAGTGACAAAGCAATTCCAAAATTTTTAAAAATAAAATTTCTTTTCTTGTTTTTAACTGCTTTCCAGGAATTCTTCAGAAAAACAGATAATTTATATTTATGTCTAGGGCCTACATCTTATAAGGAAAGAAACAAATTAACAGCTATGGAGAGATGAAGTCCTCATTTATTCCCTCCACAAGCATTCCTCCAGAAGGAAAGTTAATCTCACTATAGAGTTCCTTCAACTAAAAAAGATTTGTACTTTAAAGGAATTTTAGCTGCCAGAGACTTTCAATCATTGGCCTTTTTGGGAAGTCCAGAAATATGTTATTAATTGATGTGACTGTAGTAAATGTTGATTCACCTGAAGCCAACAAGAAGCCACAGTTGTTAGTCTTAACTAAGCTTGAATGCCTTTAAACTGGGAAACCAGAAGTGGAAAATGATACAACTGATTAACAAACTATGGGTCATCTGGTTATAATCACCACCTTTTTTCATGTTCCATTTATTAATGTGTGTGATAATCATATAAGTAATAAGTTTTCAAGGATTATTTTCATTGTATGAAAGACTACCATCCTATCATTTTGTAAAAAGACAATTTGATATTTTTGACACTATTCCCATTAAAAATTACAGTAACTAAAATAAATGAATAAGTAGAAATAAATGACCTTACCTAGATTTACAAAGCCAATGTCAACATACAGTTTGGCACATAACGAGCCTAACAGGAAGCCAAAGATCGGTCCTATAATTGCAACCGTCTGCACACATCCTGCAAAATACAAAAGTACCATTTCTCTGCTCTTTTAAATTAATATAAATTTTTAAACAGGAAACATGCATGAGATCCAGTTAGTCACTGAAAATATTTCATCAACTCTTCCCTGAAGTGTGCTTAATTTGTCAACTTTTCAACTTCACTGAATCCGGAAATAACTTCTCAGTGTTGGGAGAAGAATGAACATCTTTAAGGCATTAATTGCATTTTAGTAAGAAAATAACAGTAAGATTCAGCTAATTTTGGCAAACGGAACAAATTTTACTCCCCTAAAATATGGATTGGATCCCCCCTGGTGATAAAAATCAGAATTATACTGTTCTGACAGTCTTTCAAAAACCTTTTATGGTCAGTTGTTTAATTGACCATAAGACTCGTTTCAACATTAAAATTGATTTCTTCCATCTTAATGGGAAAGAGCTTGTGTTTAGAGCTTCCAGGGGACCACCTGTGAACACAGTAACTATGCAGCTCAAGCAAAGGAGCTTGACTTGAGAGAGGGTGCACTCTACAATGCTCCTGACCCACCTGGGCAGCTCCAGGTAGCTGGAGCAGATCTCCTCAATGACATCATTTCTAGTAACCAGCAAGTCTGCTCTTCCTTGCAAAATATCACCCATCTGCCTTTTATTTCATCACAGATTATATTGCGCATATCCCTGGGAGATTAACTGGAGGAGTAAATAGCAGTTGTGTGTATGCATGTATGCTCAGTAGTGTCTGATTTTCTGTGACCACATGGGCTGTAGGTGGAGGAAGGACATATCAAAGAGTCTAGCTGAGTAGCAGGTCCCCACAGTGTCACACTGTGCAGTGGAAGAAGAAACACATCTGGGCTAAGGGCTGAGTCCTCAGTCTTGTGGTCTTTGGCACTTTTCTTAAACTTACTAGACCTCAGTTTTGTTGTTATTGTTGTTCAGTCACTAAGTCATATCTAACTCTTTTATGACCCCGTGGACTGTAGCCCACTAGGCTTCTCTGTCCATAAGATTTCCCATGCAAAAATACTGGAGTGCATTGCCATTTCCTCCTCCAGAGAATCTTCCTGAACCTGGGATCAAACCCACATCTCCTGTGGCTCCTGCGTTGGCAAGCAAATTCCTTAACACAGCCACCTGGGAAATTCATACCAGACCTTTTACAGAATAGAAAAGAGGACAAAGGAGAAGAGCAGCCTCTGAGCTCCTGGACAGGACAGGGACACGATGACACCTATATGCATCTCCTGGCTACAATCTTTCTTCTGGTCCCCAGAGTAATGGCCTAGCACATGTGATGGAGCTTCTGCTCTACTTCTACATCCTGATCTGTGCTGCAGCTTCCCATTAGAACAGGTGCCCTGTTTTTAGCTACATACAGCATACTTGGCTGTCATCAGAACCCTCTGGAATTCCGTGTGACTAGCCAGGACAGAACTATACCTAGCTATAGTTAAGTGAGTGAAATCGCTCATCATGTCTGACTCTTTGCGACCCCATGGACTGGGGCCCACCAAGCTCCTCCATTCAGGCACAATGCCACCTGCCACCCCCACCCCCACCGCCTTAATGAGTTTAAACCTTGTCCTTCTGTCTCTGAAGGTGAAACCCTCAGAAGATCAGAACCCCCAGAAACCAAGACTAAGGTATGAAACAGAGAACAAATTTAGCTTTCAGAACATAAGAGGCACTCAAATGCTGCTTTGATTCACCTGGCCTTGGAATTGCTATATTTTTGTTTTGGGTCAGGAAAATCCCCTGGAGGAGGAAATGGCAACACACTCCAGTATTCTTATCTGAAAAAGCCCAAGACAGAGGAGTCTGGTGGGGTATAGTCCATGGGGTGGAAAAGAGTTGTACATGACTGAATGACCGAACATACCTATTTTTGTTTTTGTGATTTTAGCCACTATTCTATGCACTGCGACTGCTCTAGAAAACAGTGGCTCAGGCCTGGCTCTTGTCCTTCTTCTGTATCCATAAAGATATAGGTCATACAATACAGAAGTTGAGCTCGCAGATAATTTCTTTTAATCCAATATTCTTTCCTTAATGCAATAGGTCCATTGAAGTTTCTTCACTATTCAAACCCTCAGTGTGAACTTCAGAAAAGTGTGATCTGAATAGAGGAGTTAGATACAAAATATAAAATCTTCCACATCCTATTTAGTTGAGAATAGAGTTGAAAAAAACCAGGTTTCCTGCACCCCAGGAAGACGAATGAGGTGGGAATTACCAATGTAGAAAGCCGCGTTGTCCTGGCTAGCAAAATCATCAAGGTAGGCAATGCCTAGAGGCTGAATGGGAGTTTCTCCAAATCCACGAAGAAGGTTTCCCAGGAAGACGTAAACCCACATGGAGGAGCTGGCATCAATCTGACATTCTTAAAAGGAAAGCAAACAAGAGGATTGAAATTCAATCACTATTGAAGTTAAACATTTATTCTGTATATCTACAAGTTGTCCTAAAGATGCATGAGAATGCAGAAGTGAAATCAGCAATAAATCGATCCATAGGAGTTTGAGCAAGATATTTTAGGTAGTGTAAACCCCTCAGAAACTGACCAAGGAAATCTATTGTTATTCTTATTTTCTTTCTTTTTATTTCATATTACTATTGAATTATTTGAATTCCTAGACTTCAGTAACATACAATATCCAATCTGGGACAAAAATAGAGAAATTTGAACAAAGGCTTTTCTTGCCTTAATCTTTAAACTTTCTATTTTGCAAAAGAAATCACTTGCAGTTTTATTGATAACCAAAGTTTATCTGAATTTCAAATTTTATATGGTGATACTTCAAATTTTAGCAACATTGCCTACAACTAAAACTGATAGTGAACAGACATGCTAAGGGCTCAAATTTCAGAAACAAATTCATATAAAACTTAAAAACCATACTTGGTGGCTCAGATAGTAAAGGATCTGCCTGCAATGCAATGCAGGAGATCCAGGTTCAATCCCTGAGTCTGGAAGATGCCCTGGTGTAGGGAATGGCTCTCTACTCCAGTATCCTTGCTTGGAGAATTTCATGCACAGTGGAGTCCAGAAGGCTACATGGGGTCTCAAAGAGTCAGATATGACTGAGGGACTGACACTTTGATGCTTTAGTGGTATAACAATTCCAAAAAGAGAGAAGCTTCTGATGGAAATTCAAAGCTAAAAATTTTAAATGCTTTCATAAAAGTCATGTCTTAATATGATCATGTGAAGTAGAATAATTACTCCCCATACCATAATTAAATACAGTTAGGTGACTTTAACAAAAGTGACAATATTAACTACCTCCAACAATCACCACTTCTGGAAGCTCCCTTTCTGGCAAGCACTGAGCTAAGTGGTTTGCAGACATTTTCAAATCAAACTCTCCTAAGAATCTTATGAGGTAGGAGATATTTTCTCTTCTCTTTTAATTTTTGAAAGTGAAGTGTGGTTATTAAGAACTTGGGTGAATGTTTTTGTGTGGATGAATCAGACTTTGTGACAGAAAAGATCACTGCACAATCATGTGACATTTAGTTCTGATTTTGCCTCTCCTAGAAATGTAGCCAAGTGACCAGGGATATTTCACTTAACTTCTCTGGATTTTTATTTCACTCCCCAAAATACAATGGGACTCTTTTTTCAACATTGATTGCAGTATCCATTTCGGCCCTGACTTTGGGGGATTCTATTATTCTTAATAGAGGAGTCTTGTAGATATGTGTAGACACTTTAGCTCTGGGCTTTCCAGTACAGTGGCCACAAGTCACAGGTGGCCACTGGAATTTATTAATTAAAATTACATGAAATTAAAAATTCAGTTCCTCAGTCTCACTGGCTATACTTTAAGTATGCAACAGTCACGTGGGGCTAATAGTTACTATGTGTGTATGTATGTGTTAGTCACTCAGTTGTGTCCTACTCTTTGCAACCCGATGAGCTGTAGCCTGTCAGGCTCCTCTGTTCATTGGATTCTCCAGGCAACAATACTGGAGTGGGTAGCCATGCCCTCCTCCAGGGGATCTTGCTGATCCAGGGATCAAACCTGGGTCTCCTACATTCCAGGTAGATTCTTTACCATCTGAGCCACCAGTGGACATTATAGATATAGAACATTCCCATCACTACCAAAGTTCTGGTAGACAGTTCTGCTCTAAAATATTTGCAGGAAATGGGGTTTGCATGCAAAGCATTTTTGAGATGAGTCCTCTATTTGCCCTGCTAACCACTTTAGGATATGCATGTGTTCAGTGTATCTAAGGTTTGTATATATCTATGACTTTATGCGAATAGGATTTCATTTAAAGGAAAGAAAAGCATTGATTTATGAGTCTTATATTTTGTACCTGCCTAATAATTTGTATCTTTACATTAAAAAATTTCATCCCCCACCCCTAAACCCTACATTTCTCTTTTTAATATGAAAGGTTTAAATATTAGTTGTATTGTCATTTATGGGCTTCCTGGGTGGCACAATGATAGAGAAACTGTTTGCCAATGCAGGTGACACAGATGCAGGTTTGATTGCTTTTTAGGATGATCCCCTGGAGAAGCAAATGGCAGCCCACTCTGATATTCTTGCCTGGAAATTCCAAGGACAGAGGATCCTGGCAGACTACAGCCCATGAAGTCACAAAGAGTTGAAAACGACAACACACAAACACATGCATTGTCATTTATAACATGTCTCTCCCTTGAATGTCAAAACCAAACCCAAAATATCTTCAATGACTGTACATTATGTACAGACCAAAGTCTAAATCCTTTAGTCTGTCTCCTTGCTTCTTTGGGACTTCCCTGGTGGCTCAGAGGTTAAAGCGTCTGCTTGCAACGCAGAAGACCTGGGTTCGATTCCTGGGTCAGGAAGAACCCCTGGAGAAGGAGATGGCAACCCACTCCAGTATTCGTGCCTGGAGAATCCCTGGACAGAGGAGCCTGGTGGGCTATAGTCCATGGGGTCGCAGAGTCGGACACAACTGAACGACTTCACTTTCACTTTGCTTCTTTGTGTGGATCTGAATTAAACTGAATTAAACGTTTGTTGATTAGTGGCTAAGTCATGTCTGACTCTGCAATCCTGTGGACTGCAGCATGCCAGGCTTCCCTTTCCTTCCTTATCTCCCAGAGTTTGCTCAAACTCATGTCCATTGAGTCGGTGATGCCATCTTATCCTCTTTTGCTCCCTTTTCTTGCCCTCAATCTTTCTAAGCATTAGGTCTTTTCCAATGAGTCGTCTCTTCTCATCAGGTGGCCAAAGTATCGAAGCTTCAGCTTCAGCATTAGTTCTTCCAGTGAACATTCAGGGTTGATATCTTTTAGAATTGACTGGTTTGGTCTCCTTGCTGTCCAATGGACTCTCAAGAGTCTTCTCCAGCACCAGAGTTCAAAAGTATCAATTATTCGACATTCAGCTTTTTTTATGGTCCAAATATCCATTATATTCTTAAATAAACAATCCCTCTGTTCTCATTCATTTATTTATATGTGTTCTCCTGAATATATCTATTGCCTACTTTCATGCTTTCCTTTTCTTCTAGAATGCCTTCTTTTCATACAGCAGAATAGGATAAACTTTTTATGTGTATATGACCATCCTTATTTTTCTCCTCATATTTCAGTATTTCTTTTAATTCTCCTATCCTTGCTTTCATTCAGAGTAAGGCCTCTTTGAGTCTGACTCATTCAGAGTCAGAGTCATTGGCCAGGAAAAGGACATCTCAAAGGAAAGCATCAGTGAGGGTGTCAGGGGAGTGAAAAGGTTTTATGGTATAGATAAAAGATTTAGATGGATAGCAAGTATGTAAAAGAAGGGCTTCCACACTGCCTCTGTAGAAGTGGATTCTGCAGCCTAGAAGTAGGAGAAAGATGAGGGTAGTGGAAAGGAAGAGTTGAGCCTATTGATGCTGAAGGTCTGTGGGGAGAGAGGATTTGCACGTCCACCAGTGCAGCATCCCAGAGACATGGCAAAGACCTGTGGGTAGATTCATGGACTCCATGAGTAAGGAAACCTGTGCCAAGAGCCCAAGGACAAAATGCAGTATTGCTAAGCATCCTTTCCCCTGCCTCTTCACAGGGCTTCCAATGCCTAGAATAACACAGAAGAGATGGTTCCCATGCTCCCAAGCATGGCCCACACATAGCCTTGCTGTGCAGTGTGGGTCAGCCACGTGGAACTCTGGATATCCTAACAAAATTCCCTGAATCCTAACTTGTGTGGAAACTAGAATTATTTCCATGTTTCCATGATGGTCACTTTTGCATCAAAGAGAGCTGTTATGCTATAAAGGACACGAATGTGGACATAAGATGACCCCAAGATGACATGTATGAACAAACACTGTGGCCAGAAGGATTTTAAATATTTAGGCTGACAGAAGACTGATAACACCAAGACTTCCCTTCCCACAATTTCCCCCTAAAGGGAAATTATGTAAGCTTCTTAGAATGTAAGCTACCCCTGGGAATGTGGGTAGAGATTAGGGACAAATCGACATCACGTTTTTGCCATTTTGATGAAAAGGGGCCGAACACAAAAATTAAACTGTGTTTGGGGAAAAAATTAATTTATATGAGATTTGTACATGTTAAACTTGTTTTACCCTGTTTCACAGTACACATTATTTAGAACTGCTGTAAACTTTCCCAGTCATCAGCAATTAATGCACCATCTTTCTATAATATTTGATTTTCTGAGTATTTTCTTAAGATCTCGTCATATACTGCTTTTGTTTTTGTTGTTCAATCACTAAGTTGTGTCTGATTTTTCACTTTTCCCTGGCCTTCACTATCTCCCAGGGTTTGCTCAAACTCATGTCCATTGAGTTGATGGTGCCATCCAACCACCTCATCCTCTGTTGCCCCCCTTCTCCTGCCCTCAATCTTTCTTAGCATCAGGGTCTTTTCCAATGAGTTGACTCTTCACATCAGGGGCCAAAGTATTGGAGCTTCAGCTTTATATTCTATGGTTTTTTTTTTTAATGGCACTATAATATCTCAATTTAAGTAGTAAAGCTTTTGACAGCAAAAATCATATACCACATGCTAGATTACCTATAAAGACTTTAACTTGTTTACTCAAGTAAAAAATAATCATCTTACCATTATTTATTTTGGATTGTGATTTTTCCACAACTGGAATTGGTAATGAATTGTTTGAATCCAGGAGACATGGAGAGATACTGAGAGTGGAATTGGAGACAGGAGAATACCTTTCATATTTGTACCTGTATAAAAAGAACATTTTCTTAGCATCATATGAAAAATATTATAAGTATACTACTTGACTCACTAGGATACCTGTATGAATCTACAGCTCTCTCTGAATCTATATCACTAAATCAAACCAGCATTTAACAGTACAGTTTTCTGAAGAGAGTGCTAGAATATCTGCTTCACATATATTACACTATATCTGAACCAACTGCCCAGTGTCATGAAAGACAATAAAAGAATGATTTAGAGAGGCTCATTTTAATATAAAATAATAACTATAAATCACCTACTCTGTTGGTGAAAAAATATCGAACATTCCATAACATCATGCTTATCTCTGAAAACAATAATTTAACAATTATGTCTATACTTGGAGTTGTAAATTTAGTAGAACACCTGGAATGTTGATTCTAGAGAACTGAGAGTGATACTTAGGCTTTTGAACCCTTTATCCAGACAGTATCCTATTCTTCATTTTATTAATCTGGCTCTAAGTTATTTCTAATGTTCTCTGTTTATAAGGTTACTATGGCAGCTGGATTGAGGAGCCAATGCCAGATGGTAGGACTGTGATCATTCCATCTACAGCTTCCCAGCACCAATGTTGTTTTGTTCAGTTACTAAGTTGTGTCCAACTCTTTGCAACCCCATGGACAGTAGCATGCTAAGCTTTTCTATCCTTCACTGTCTCCTGGAGTTTGCTCAAATTCATTTCCATTAACTGAGTGATGCTATCTAACCATCTCTTCCTCTGCCACCTTCTTCTCCTTTTGCCTTCAATCTTTCCCAGCCTCAGAATCTTTTCCAGTGAGTCAGCTCTTCTCATCAGATGGCCAAAGTACTAGAGCTTCAACTTCAGCATCAGTCCTTCCAATGAATATCTAGGGTTGATTTCCTTTAGGATTGACTAGTTTGACCTTCTTGCAGTCTGAGGGATTCTCAAGAGTCTTCTCCAGCACCACAATTCAAAAGCATCAATTCTTCAGTGCTCAGTTTTCCTTATGGTCCAACTCTCACATCCATACATGTCTACTGAAAAGCCATAGCTTTGACTATATGGGCCTTTGTTGACAAAGTGATATCTGCATTTTCATATGCTGTCTAGGTTTGTCATAGCACCATACTCCTCAAATTACCCTTTAGAAGTCAATTTTTCTGCTCCACAAGCGCCGTTCAGAGCAGAGATAACTGATGAAAGAAATCACATCACCTTGATTCTCATTTTGTTCAGGCATTATGTGACTAAAGGCTAATCATCATAGTAATGTTTAAATAGTAATAGTTTAAAGTTATTTAACACAATAAGGTCAAGATGTATTGACTTGTTAACATATTCAGATTGATAAATGGCTTATCTTATATCAGGGCTTCCCTGGTGGTTCAGATGGTAAAAAATCCATCTGCAATGCGGGAGATCTTGGTTCGATCCCTGGGTTGGGAAAATCTGCTAGAGGAGGGTGTGGCAATCCACTCCAGTATTCTTGCCTGGAGAATTCTGTGGACAGAGAAGCCTGGTGGGCTACAGTCCATGGGGTGGCAAAAAGTTGGATATGCCAGACTGACTAAGCATACAGAGCATATCAGTGTTGCATAACCTACACGTCATGGGTCTATGAACCCCATTGGAAAAATAAAAATATTTTTGTATATATGTATTTAAGGGAAGAGGTTCATAGTTTTGGCACTTTTATCAAATGAATCCTTGACCAAAATAGGTTTCCTAAGTTACAAATACAAGTAACATCTTAGGTTTTGGGTATATGGATGTTCCTGTGCAATTCTTTTAAGTTCTTTATTATACGTCTGAAAATTTTTATAATAAACCTCAGAAAATTAAAAAAAAGAACTACTTAATGATAATAAATTTTAAAGATTACTAGGTACAGAGGAGAACATTTAGCATTAAAATCATGGTAAATATAATTTTCTTTCTTTAATATAATTCCAGAGATACCAGGGATTATTATTGGGTTGGCCAAAAGTACTTTTGAGTTTTTCCATGAGATGGTTACAGAAAAACCCTAATGGACTTTTTGACTAACCCAATATACAACCTAAATGCTCTTAAAATGACTATCAATAGCAATTAGGTAGTAATTTGAAAGTTTTTAGTTATTTGAGCTTTCTGTTTAATCTATCAGAAGGCAACTGCTGCATATAAAATTATTTAGATCTTGAATAAATAGAATTTTATGTAAGTGCCACTTTTGTCACTAAATACTATAATGACAACCTTTTCTAATTCCAGTTTTCTTAGTTATAAGATGGGGACTATAGGTGTGGTCTGTGCTTATTTAGGCTCTATTGTTTCAGTAAACAATGAAGTGTTTGAACAAGGGGCCAGTGGTATTCAGTTCACTCACTCAGTTGTGTCCGACTCATTGAGACACCATGAAATATAGCAGGCCAAGTCTCCCTGTCCATCACCAACTCCCGGAGTTTACCCAAACTAATATTCATTGAGTCTGTGATGCCATCTAACCATCTCATCCT
>SJYV01018025.1:0-117611 GCA_006410875.1 Neotragus pygmaeus
CTTCAGTCGTGTCTGACTCTGTGTGACCCCATAGACAGCAGCCCACCAGACTCCCCTGTCCCTGGGATTCTCCAGGCAAGAACACTGGAGTAGGTTACCATTTCCTTCTCCAGTGCATGAAAGTGAAAAGTGAAAGTGAAGTCGCTCAGTCATGTCTGACTCTTAGTGACCTCATGGACTGCAGCCTACCAGGCTCCTCTGTCCATGGGATTTTCTAGGCAAGAGTACTGGAGTGGGGTGCCATTGCCTTCTCCATGATGTACTCTGAATATAAGTTAAATGAACAGAGTGACAATATACAGCCTTGATGCCATCCTTTCCCAATTTTGAACCAGTATGTTGTTCCATGTTTGGTTTTAACTGTTGCTTCTTGACCTGCATACAGATTTCTCAGGAGGCAGATAAGGTGGACTGGTATTCCTATCTCTTTGAGAATTTTCCACAGTTTGTTGTTATCCACACATAATGTTCATTATGTAGATATTTTTCATTGTAATATTATATGAATTGTAATAGCTACTTTAAAATCCTTGTCTATTAATTTGAGTATCTGGTTCATTTTAGGATTGGTCTCCATTGATCGCCTTTCCTTTCGAATTTTGTTTGTATTCTTCTGTTTCTTTGTGTATAAAGTAATTTTGGATTGTATCCTGGACATATGGATAATATTTTGTGTAGACTTTGGATTCTGTTAAGATCTTCAGAATAATGTTAACTTTTTCAGTTTAAGTAAAATAAAAACAAGAGCTACCTGGTCCTAATCTAAATCTTACATTTTTTTTGTAAGCAGTCTATGTATATTGACTGATTAATTTTTACAACCCTATAAATCCTGTAAGATAGACCATTTTATAGATGAGGAAACTAGGCACAGAGAAGTTAAATGACTTGCCCATGCAGCTAGTAAGGGGAGGAGCTCCAGAGTCTGACCTTCAAATATTTCTTAAAGTGGGGTGCTAGGAGTGGATATATATAGTAATAGATGCACAGATCTGAAAATATTAAGAAGTTAGAGTTTCTATAAGACTTGGAGAGATTAGATATGAGAAAATGATGAAAAGAGAAGAATCTAAGAGTGCTCTGAACTTTTGTCTTGAGCAATGGATAATTGGTAATAAAAGCTATTGATGTAGTGAAAACTGGAAGAATATCTAGATTCTGTTGTTGGGAGGGAAGTAGTATTTTAGATTTTTTGAGTTTGAAATTTTATTAGACATTCAGAGTTGTCTAGTAGGCAGTTGAGAATATGAGTCTGGAGTTTGGGGGTAGGGTGGTTAGGGCTGTAGATACAAGTTTGGGTATCTACACATGGGTATCCTTTAAAGTCATTAGACTGAATGAGATAACTAAAGTAAAAATATCGCTAGAGAAGAGCAAATGGCTGGGAAAAAATTCCCAAGATTCTTAAACACCAAGGAACTGGGAAGTATTTGGCAAAAGAAACTAAAAGCAGCAAGTAATTTTGAAGAAATTCTAGGAATTCATAGTGTCATGGAAGCCAGGAGAAGAGACAGTTTTCAGAAGAAAGAGGTGGTAATATGCATGAAATACCACTGGAATGTTTAGAAAGATGAAGACAGAAAAGTGTCTATTGGAATTAGTAAAATGGAGGTCAGTAGAGTAATAAGGCTGGACATATTGGAGTAGGTTGAAGAATCAATATCTGAGTGAGAAAGTGGAGACAGGAATTTCTGAATCATAAGTTAATAGGGTCGTAGTGAGTTGGGATCAAAGGAAAGAGCAGAAATTTTTATCTGAGTGGGAGTCATACAATAGAAAGTGATACATTTATCAACATTAATCATTAACCATATAGCTGATTTAGCTAATTCATTGGATTGTTTTGAAAATCAAATGATTTCTGCAGAACATGAACTATTTTAGGAATATTTTTTTTCCCTAGGCTTTGTCATTTCTGTGGATTATCCTTTTATGTAGTAAGTACCTGTTGATCACAGCCCACACTGACTTATCTTTTTTGTTGTTACATTAAAAATTGATGCTTAATGAATACTTTTTCAAAATCATTTCTTTTGAAACATTGACTAATTGTTTCATTCCTCTGGATTTCAGTTTTCCCATTTTGGAAAATAGATGATAAATGATGAAGAAATATATTTCTTGTCAGAGATGTCTGAACATGGAATAGAGGTTTTAAAAAATAACATATAGTATATGATTGCATTATTGAAAAGCAATATACATATGTCAATGTATTTACCTATTCAATTAATTTATTTTATATATCAATATCTGAAAATATTTTTAATAGAATACCAAATAGAATTGTTTATCAAAATATAACAATACAAAATAGTAAAATGAGGAGAATAAAGAAACAGAACTGTGTAAAATTAGGTAACACTAATTTTTTTCATAAGGTAGGACAAATTTTGTCATTTGCAAAAAAGATAAGTATCAAAATCAAAATGTCTTATATGGAGTGAAATCCAGTTCAGTTTATTTGAGCCTGAGCGCATCAAGGACAATGTTAATTCTGAACTTTCTACTGTCCCTCTAGGAAGGGAAAAGGCTAGCCTGAATCCCAGGTGTCTTCTGATCCTTCCTTAAACTTTCCCATTTTCTGTATGCCTGTTCTTCAAAAGGACCTGCCTACATCTATCTTTTGCTAATAGTACCAGCTCCACTTCCTGACCCATTTCTTTAAGTCACTTCTTTTGGTTCTGGCTTTGAGCATTTTGTCAGCTGACTCATACAGGCTTCCTTTTATTCTGTGCTTTATCCAGAGAATGCTGAGTCCCGGCTCAGTGTCAGTTTTGGAACACAGATTTCCTGCGTGGCTCTGTAGGACCAAAGCTACTCTGCTAAGCGTGTGTGTGTGTGTGTGTCTTTCTTCTACTGTGTCTGCTGTGGGCAGTGGTGGCCATCATGTTCTGATGCCCTCAATGCAGTCTACTTGCTCAGCTGCATCTTGGCTTGCATCCCTTTGTTCCAGTGTTCCTTGCCATTGTCCTTTTTGGATTAGAAGTGCTTTATAGGAAACTGGTAACACTGCTTTTTTTTTTGGCTACTGAGAAAAGAGTCAAAAAAGTCTCAATCAAGTAAAAAGGACATCTTCTAATTACTCTAGTGGTTTTCTTTGTTTTTAAAGGTTATCTGAAGGTGAAGGAGTTGAAGAACATTTTGGGGGGCTGTTTACTCTGCCTTAGGGGCCCTTTCTTCACCCTTCTCCTTATCTAGTGCACTTCTACCTTCAAAATGCAGTTGAAACCTCAGCTACTCTGTGAAGACTCACCACGCCTGCCTTAGGAATCTGCCTTTTCTCTGTGCTCTGGTGACACGCAATGTCTACACTAGTTTTCAAACTTAACCTGTCCCGCCTCTCTAATAAGTATAAGTTTTGCCTTCCTGGTTAGACTGTTGACTTAAAAATATTCACAACCTAAAAGTTGAGAGTTATGTTTTATTTGGTGGGAAATTTTAGGATTTCATGCTCAGAAGTCAGCATCTCAAGTAACCAACCCTGAGAGAAATACTCTGAAGAAGCAAAGGGAGGAGCCAGGTTATATAGAAATTTTGCAACAACGGGCAGGTAGTCTGAACATCAAAAGGTTGCTACTAATTTAAGAAAACCAGATATGCCAAGTTAAGGAATTTAGTGCTTTTCTAAGCATAGAAAGATGCAAGAGTCAGGGCTTACTGACATCATTCCTTTCATTAGTCATCTCAGCTATCTGGGACCAGTATCCTGTGTTTTTCACAGACTGAGCTCCCTTGGGACTCATCGTAGGGAGCGGCTATAGTCTAATGGCTGCTAGATGGGAGCTTTTCTTCTCCTTCCTGAGTGCCCTTACAACTCACCAGCTCATATTGAAGGCCTGGAATTGCTGATTACAGTGACACCCTTGTTTACTGGTATGCAATATGCAGGAAATATTTCATTTCTTAAGCCTATCAGCTTTGCCCGTCTCTCACTGATTCTAAGTACAGGCTCTGGAGTGAGTATCTGNAGCTCATATTGAAGGCCTGGAATTGCTGATTACAGTGACATCCTTGTTTACTGGTATGCAATATGCAGGAAATATTTCATTTCTTAAGCCTATCAGCTTTGCCCGTCTCTCACTGATTCTAAGTACAGGCTCTGGAGTGAGTATCTGGAATCCTGGCTGTATCACTGTTTACTTGTATGACCTTGTTCAAGCCTCTAACCATCCCTATGCTTTAGACTCCTTCACTGTTCAATGTGACAATAGTAACTATCTATCTTTTAAGGTTGTTGGGTGAGTTAATTGAACTTGTGTATGTTACATGTTTATATGTTGGTACATAACTTGGCACATAGCTTGTTGCTCAGTCACTAAGTCGTGTCTGACTCTTTGTGACCCCATGGACTGCAGCATGCCAGGCTTCCCTGTCCTTCACTATCTCCTAGAGTTTGCTCAAACTCATGTCCGTGATGCCATCCAACCATCTCATCCTCTGTTGCCCCCTTCTCTTTGATATATAGCTAGACTTCAATAATTATGTTTGTATGGCTATTGTTATTTAACTTTGGAGATTAAAAGAACTGGAGAAAGTTATGAAATACTCTACAAAAATGGGTTCTGCTGTAGTGGAATTTAAATTCTAAATGTTAATAACTACTCAATTATTTATTTAAATACTACTCTTTTAATAAGTACAGGGTAATCTGAGCACCCTGGAACGTCTGGAAAAGTTCCCCTGAGGAAGTGATAAATGAATTTAGATCTTGAAAATGAATAGGTATGAACCAATTGAATGTCAGGAAGAATATTCCAGACAAAAGGAATGGCATGTGTGGCAACTCTGATCTGGAGGAAAGCATAGGGTATCTGAGGAACTAAAAGGACAGCGTGACTAGAACAGAGTGATGGAGTAAGGAACTGGGTTTTATATGTTGTCATTTTGCTGATATCTTATGTTTATATATTGAAGAGCTCAATTATTAATAATACTTGCTGGTACTGGAGTCTTCTTGGGTAGAGCTGGCTCATCTGATTCTTTTAGATACCAAAAAAAAGCAACTTTCTGGCTAAGTGGTGCATCAGTAAGGGTCCAATCAGGAAAACAGAAACCACATTGAACGTATCAGCAGTAAGAAACTGAAGGATGAGTTGGTTCCACAGGGCACTGGAGAAATGAGCAACTGGGGAGGAAACACCAGGGGGAGTGACTATGAGAAGCCACTACATCTCCAGACCAGAATTTTATTGCCTCTCTCTCTCTCTCTCACACACACATCCATTCTCTCACAAAGTCCTGTCTTTATATAGCCCAGAGGAGCTAGAACTCAGAACCGCGTGTGTGAGGGCCTGGGGTTGGTGGAAGAGGGGCTGTCTGGGTGCTGCCAGTAGGTGCTAGTACCTCAGGGGCTTGGAAAAGCTAGGAAGACTTCTCAGTTGGTGATGGTACCTATACCATTAAGAATGAACCATTCATGTTAGTTCCAAGAATACTGAAATAAAGTAGGAGACTGAGGCCAACTGCCTGTCCCAGGGTGGGACGTGATCGCTAAGACAACAGCGATAGGAACCGGAAGAAAGCGGAAAGGAACTTGCCTTCTGGGCTCCCTCTAGCGGCCACCATTGGTAGAAAATGATAGGGGGTCAGAAGGCAAAGCAGAAATGTGATTTACAGAATCCTAGTGTGGGAACTTCAAAGGACTGATGTTGAAGCTGAAGCTCCAATACTTTGGCCACCTGATGAGAAGAGCTGACTCTCTTGAAAAGATCCTGATGCTGGGAAAGATTGAGGGCAGGAGGAGAAGGGGACGATAGAGGATGAGATGGTTGGATGGTATCACCAACTCGATGGACATGAGTTTGAGTAAACTCAGGGAGTTGGTGATGGACAGGGAGGCTTGGTGTGCTGAAGTCCATGGGGTCACAAAGAGTCGGACATGACTGAGTGACTGTACAAGAACAAAGCTGGTGAAGCTGAGCAGGTGCCACCAGAGACCATTTTATTACCCCCTCCCCACCCTCGAGCCCATGGTNCCCCGGGTTGCCGGGAGTGGGGGGGGGGGCGGTGGCGAGGGAGATGAAAATGGATCTGTCGTGGAGACGGGAACCCCTGACTTCTCCTGACTCCCCCTACAGATCCAGAAGCTCATCAAGGAGCCCAGCCCCGACAGCGGGCTGCTGGGCCTTTTCCAAGACCAGAACCCCCTCTTCCGCTGACCTCGCCACCCCGCGCTGAGCGGAGACCCCCTCTTCTGTCCTCGGGACTTTGGCAGGCGCGCCTTCTCCCCCCGTCGCCGGGCCCCGAGAGTGGTGCAGTCCACCGGGAGAACCGCCCCTCGGGAGGGCGGTGGGTGCCGCCTTCCCATTGGGCCGCAGCTCCCGGAAATGCAAATGAAGCTCCTGGAGCTGGGCGAGGGTTGGTCGAGCCGGGCTGGAGGCGGGGCTCGGCCCCGGGCCACTCCAAGGGGCGGCGAGGGGGAGGGCGTCACAGTCTGTGTGGGACCCGCTCGCGGGGAATAAACACTGATGTGACTGTGGGTCGAACCATTCTTGGGCTGGGGGGTGTCCCGGGGGCGACCGGGGCCCGCGNCTGGTATTCATGCCTGGAGAATCCCATGTACAGAAGAGCCTGGTGGGCTACAGTCCATGGGGTCACAGAGAGTCAGACACAACTAAAGCAATTTTGCATGCATCAGCACACATGACATTTATCATATTTGTAATATTAAACCTATTTTTTGCAAAGATATGGCCTCTACCTTCAAAATTCATTTATTAAGGGCCATGATTTATCTTTATCTCAACTCTTGCTTCACCTCCCATGGAGTACAGCAAAGCACCTTATGCAAAATAAGTAGTAAATTAGCCAACTCAATATTAAATTATAGAATGAAAGAAAACATTTGGAACACCCAGAATATTTTAAAATGCTCACACATCTTTATGAGCAATATTTGTTTTATTTAAGAAAATTAATTTGTTACAATTAAAATTTAAAATAATGATTTTAATGTTCCAATATACAGAAAAATGATGTGATTTGAGGAGTTAAGTCTAAGTGAAAAGAAGACTTAGCTCTCAGCTATGCACCAGAAATTCTGATTGATGTTTGGAACTTGCTGTTGTATGTTTTGGGGAAGTCTTTTGATCTCAGTTCTTTACTTTCCTTGTCAGTTTTATCTGTCTTTATATTTTTATAAGTGTAGTAAATGTTTCAAGTGGATTTATTCTCAATATTTGATTTTTAAAAGTTTACATGCCACCCTTAAAAAAGTCCATATCCTGTCTGTAATGACTAATTTGATGTGGCAACTTGGCTAGGCCACAGTACCCAGCTATGTAGTCAAATATTATTTTGGACGGTTCTGTGAACTGTTTTTGGATGAGATTTATATCTAAATTGGTGGGATTTGACTGAAGTAGATGGTCTTCCATAATGGCCATCCAGACACTGAAACTTTACAGATCTTCTCTGTATCTTGCTTGTTCATGAAGCAGGAATAGCCATTCTGGGAAGCAGGGAGGGAGTTGGAAATATGGAGAAGGATGATTATTTCATCACGAGCCTTTCCTTTGAGGGAAGAGTCATAGCTTTCATTAAATGAGGGGACAATGAAAGATTTTTAGGTTCGGGAGTGAGCTGATCAGGCCATAAAAAAATAACTTTGGTGGCCGTATGGAGGTTGAAATCAAGCAGACAGTATTTCAGAGTATTAATGCTTATGTGGTGATTACAACAGACTGGATGAGAGACAATAATAGTCTAAATTTATACACTAAACAACGATGATGGAGAGAAAAAAATCTAAAGAACTATTAAGGGCGTATGGATCAAAAGCCATAGAGATCATATATATTGTGAAAGGAAGACAAAAAAAATCCAGAATGACCCCCCCACACACACACTTTGTGGTTTGAGAAACCACTGTGTGATGGTGCAATCCCTGAAATGGCAGAAAAGATGAACAAGAGTATAGTTTAGAGGAAGACAATAAATTTATCTTGGGATATGCTAGTTTGAGAGCCTCTGAGCCATCTAGATTGAAATGTCTGGCAGGCATTTGAAAATACAAACCAGGAGGTCAAGAACAAAATACCGATGGTAGAAAAGGAATGGAAACCCCCAGGCACTGAAGCCAAGAAAATGGATAAGATCATCAAAGGAGAACATAGGCCCAGAAGAGATGAATTCTTGATCAAAGAATCACAGAGAATACCAAGTCATGAAGAAACAGAGGAGAGTTCTGAAAGAAAATGTGAGTAAGAGTGGTGAGAAAGGATGGAATCATTAGGAAGGAAAAAAGAGAATTCTGTTTTAATTTACTATTATTTCAGGAAAATAGGTTAAGCAGCTGTGGCAGACACACTGCTCTGTGTTCAAAAATCTGTTTCCCTCTCACTGCTCTGGGTTCCAGGAACACTATATTTTCCAGGGCCCCACTGCATCTGTGTGGGACCAAAAGATTGAAAATTAGCCAATCAGAAGAAGGTAGAAGTGGAAGTAAGGTAGTCTACTTCCGAGTCAGGTCCCTAGGACATTGGAGGTGGTTTTTGTGCATCTCTCTCTTTCCCATCCATGTGACCAGATATGACAGAGCTGCCTCATCACAAATGTTTGTATCAGACTTTGCCTAAGTGGGAAATAGGCGTTTAATGTGTTAACCTACTAAGATATTGAGGTTATTTATTATAGCAGTCAATATCCTTTTATCTGTACAACAATTTAAAAATGTTTTTTTTTAAGTTATCCTTTTGGTATTGCTGACACACTTTAAAAACAGCCATCCTAACAATATTTATCTTTCAAGACTAATTTACTGTCATTTCAGGATGTACGTTTCAGGATCATTGGAATGGCATCAAATCTTAAATTTATGTTTAAAAAGACTAATAACAGATGGAGGAACAAGAGGTTAGTACGTGCATACACTTCATGATCTTGCCCTGATTATGTTGTAGCCTGTCAAGAACACAGGCCTTCTCTCAACCACCCTCTTGGAAAGGATAGACACTGAAATCTCTAGTGTCGAGGGTTCATCATGTTGCATGTGATTTCTCTTGAATGGAAAGTCTAAACAGTGATTTACTACCATAACAGAACCTCCTGGTCCTAGGATTATGAGCAAAATATAAGTGGAGAGTGTTACAAGAGCACACAAGGAACCTCTTCCAAGTCAGTCTTCTGGACTAATGGCAAAGACCTCAAAGGCAGCCTGACCAATTATGAGCTCCTCAGGGGGTGTGTTCAAGAAAAGTAATTCAAGCACAAAAAGAAATGTAGACAACAAAATTAATAACTTTTGGATTAATTATCCAAAATATGAAATGCATCCATACTCAAATAAATAATAAATAATAGAATAATAAAAATAAATAATTAAAAAATAAGTGGGGAGGAAGAGACAAATCTCCCATAACAAAAATTCCAAATAACTCATGTCGATACTGACCTTCAAGGAGGTGGAATAGAACTCTCTACCCCTTAAGGGTGGACTACGCTTAATGGCTTGCTCCCAAAGAGTGCAGGACAGGAAAGGGGAAACTAACTCAACAGTGGAGAAACCTGGCAACCAAATGCCTCCTCCAGGTAATCAACACCATCGGCAGTATACAGCATGTCGACAGAATGTACCCTTGATATGATGTTGTAAGAATTGCATTTCATCTCTGTGGTCTTCCTTCCAAATCGGTAACCCCAGTGAGATCAAGAGAAACACGTCAGACAAAACCAAAGTGAGAGATATTCTACAAAATAGCTGAGCAATGCTCAAAACTGTCAAGGTCATCAAAAACAAGGAGAGTCTGGGAAACTGTCTCAACCAAGAGGAGCCATGACAACTGAATGCAGTGTATCTTGCGTGGGGTCCTGGAAGAGGTGAAGGTCTCTGGAGAAAAACTAGTGATATTTTGATAAAGCGTTGTTTGGTTAATAATAGCATATACATATTGGCTCATCAGGCTTCCCAAGTGTGGTGCTAGTGATAAAGAACCCGCCTGCCAATGCAGGAGATGTGAGAGAAGTGGGTTCAATCCTTGGGTTGGGAAGATCCCCTGGAGGCGGGCATGGCAATCCACTCCAATGTTCTTGCCGGGAGAATCCCCATGAACACAGGAGCCTGGCGAGCTATGGTCCACAGGGTTACACTGAGTCAGACACGACTGAAGTGACTGAGCATGCACACATTGGCTCACGAGCGGTGAGGAACGGATCTCAGCGATCTAAAATCTTAATGGGAAACTAGGTGTAGGATACATGCACACTCTCTGTACTATTTTTGTGGCTATTCTAAGAAATCTAGAATTATTCTAGCATAAAACTTTGTGTGTTTTATTTTTAAAAAGCAATTTAGAAAAAAATCATTTATTTCTTGAAGAAATATAAGCATGTAATTCACAGCAAAACTGACCATAATCTTCTCTAATTCTCCAGCTTTCTGGAGAATTTGGGGATCATCTCCCCAAATCTATATTCATTCTTCATCTCCATCTGTCTCCCTGGTTACTTTCCTGCCCATATTCCTTCTTTAAGCTCCATCTTCCTTAGTCTAAAATGTTCCCCATCAGACACACCCCAATGGGAATTTAGTTTTCCCTCCGTTACTACTACTTTTCTTGGAGAAATTAGGTGATCCAGTTCTTGTCCTCTGCACCCCTTCTCATCTTTGCTTCAGTTCCAGTAGAGGGCTGGGGTGAGCTGTGGGTGTGTTGATCATTCTCAGACCCATTATATGGACAGATGACTTTAATAAATTATCAAATGAAGGGGGGAAAGGCAAATTTCTTTTGTTTAGAAAAGCTACTGCAAAGTTAGTGAAGGAGGAAGTAAAGGTAGACCCTTAACTACCAGGCTTTTTATATTTACTGCCCAATATCATATATTTAATAAGAATCAGCAACTTAAATATGAAGTGAAAGTCGCTGTCGTGTCCAACTCTTTGCGGCCCCAGGGAATCCTCCAGGCCAGAATACTGAAGTGGGTAGCCTTTCCTTTCTCCGGGGGATCTTCCCAATCCAGGAATCAAACCCGGGTCTCCCACATTGCAGTAGATTCTTTACCAGCTGAACCACAAGGGAAGCCCAAGAATACTGGAGTGGGTAGCCTATCCCTTCTCCAGTGGATCTTCCCAACCCAGGAATCAGACTGGGGTCTCTTGCATTGCAGGCAGATTCTTTACAACTGAGCTATCAGGGAAGCCCATTAAAGTATAGGAAGCCCATTAAATTAAATATGAAGGAAATTTGATAAATATCTAATTCTCAAGTTGCACGTCAGAAAAATAAGGGCCAGATGGCCTCCGTGGCCAGCTCACCACAACGCAGTTAATGACCAGAGGATCCATGACTATTCACCTCTTCCTTCTTGCTTCTTTTATGTTCTTCAAACACCAAGTTCAAATTTTTGTCATGATGCAGGAGAGATACAGGCTTTGATATGGTAATTAATTCTTTCTTGTCAAGTAAGAAACATGGAAAGAGGTAAAACAGCAAATGAATATACTGAAAGGGTCAGACTAACCAAGTACTGTTATATTCTCTTTGATTTAAAGACATATCTAGAGATATGTACCCAGTAAGAGTCTGAATGAGCAGCATGTCAACCTTCCTGAGCAGCCAGCAACCACTACCTTCTAGCTCTTGGTGTTCAGACGTGTGGGGTTTCTCAGCCCAATCTCTGAAGTTTCATCCTTCATTAAATACACAGCAACCACTGGTCTCCTTCAATCTTAGAGAGCTCCAGAAAGCTAACATCTTGTTTGATAACCCCTGTCTTTATCATTTCCTTCAGTAATCATTCACTCATTTGCTCAGGCATATGTTTGTTCAATTTGCCAAATACTAGGGCAAGGTGCTGAAAATACCAACAGAAAATGCATCATCCCTAAAGTCCAGATTCATACGGTCTGCTAATTTAAGTGTTATGAGAAGAGTCTGTATCATTCTTCCCGTTATAAAAATCAAAAGTGTCTCTAGACATTGACAAATTTCCTGTGCGAGGAAAAATTGCTCTCTGTTGAGAACCACTGCTATAGTGTATTCATAAATCATTGCTTAGTCAAATATCCTCTGCAATTAACCAGAGTTCTTGTTCTCTGTAACTCCCTCCTTTCTCATAATCTGTCCTACAAATTTTAGCTACTTTTATCTCCCCAGATTCAGATTTCTAACTTCTCAACTCGGAAAACTCTGGGTCTATTTGACTTCTTTCTCCTGGAAAGCCACTGAAATGCACAATGAAGTTTTTTTTGCAGTCTTGTGGAACAAAACTTAGAGTTTGTAACCATAAGGAATATACCAGGTACCCAGGTAAAAAAACTAGAGGCTGTGGATAATAGTAGAATGAGCATAAATACAGCTTTAATTGGGCATAATTTCTCATAATTTCTCTTGGATTAAGGTCAGTACCATCCTGTTAGCCTAGAAGAAAGAAAGTGAAATATTTCTGGAGGAAGGCAGTAGCATCTGTAACAGTCATAATTTTTACATTAAAAAGTTCAGTATTCAATCTAAAAATACTAGACACATTGAAAGACAAACCCACATGACTAAAATTCAAGAGAAAAAACAATCTAAACAGATCTATATGTGATTCAGATGTTAAATTAACTGACTTATACTTTAAATGACTATAATAATACATAAAATAGAGATTTAATATTAGAGACTTCCCCAAAGTGATTGAAATCTATAAAAAGTAGAAATTATGAAATTGAAAAGTATAGTTTCTGAAATTATTAACTAATTTTATGAGTTTTAAAGGAAGCTAGATCAGCAGAGGAATGGATAGTAAATATTCAAACTAATGACCACAGACAGAATGAAAAACACAGCTCTGCAGCTGCAGTGGGCCTCAATGAAAATGTTTGAAACATTATAATCTATGTGTAATTAGAGTCCCAGGGGAAGAGGAGAAAGAGCAAAAACAGTATTTAAGGAGATCATGAATGAGAATGATCTCATATTGTTAAAAGAAATTAAGGCATAGATTAAAATAAGTCAAAATAGGCTTTAAAGAAAGAAACCATTAAGGATAAAGGGAATACTTACATAAAGACAAAAGGCTTAATTAAGTTAGCACTTGTGAAAATTGTATGCACCTAATAAAATGGCCTCAAAATACATAAAGTGAAAACTGTCAGAACTTAGAAATCGACAATATAAATCACTGAGTGAAAGATTTTGACGTATCTCTTAGGAAGATCTTCAAGAGAAGATTTTAAGTTCTTTTAGGAATTCATGAACTGAGAAGACCAAATGATCAGAAATACATACATGTGTAAAATTTGAACAACACAAATAAGTGCAATCAAATAACAGAAAAGTGTACCCCAAATTTAGAGAATGTATACTTTTCTCAAGCATACAAAAATATTTAGGAAAATTAACCACATACTAGGTTATAAAGCAATTCTTTATTTCCTCTTTGCTTCTTTATTGAAGTATAACTGATGTACAATACCATTAGTTCCTGGTGTACAACACAGGGATTCAATATTTCTATATGATCATAATGATAAGTCTCGTTATCATTGTCACTATACAAAGTTATTACAATATTGTTGACTGTATTCCCCATGCTATACATTTTTATTCCCGTGATTTATTTATTTTGTAACTGGAAGTTTGTACCAACTAGTTCCTGTCACCTATTTCACTCATCCTTTTAATCCCTTCTAATCCAGAAACCATCTGTTTGTTCTCTGTATCCATGACTCTATTACTGTTTTGTTATGTTTGTTCATTGGTTTTGTTTTTTATTTTTCATTTACAAGTGAAATCATACATGATATTTATGTTTCTCTAACTTATTTCACTTAGTGTAATACTCTGTAGGTCCACGCATGTAACAAATAGCACAAATCTTATTCTTTTTTATGACTGAATAATATGCCACTGTGTATTTAAGACAAAGAATGGACAAGATCTTTATGGAGAATATTTTAAAATTCTATTAAAAGATATAAGAAAATGTTACTAAATAGAATAGATATGTTCATTTATGGAGAGATACAAGATTTTGAAGATGCCAGCTGCCGTCAAATTAGGTTTGTACTTAAGGCACTTTTCATAAATTTTCTGATAGGATTATTTTTGGAACTTTTGACAAATTGATTTAAAATTATCTGGAAAAATAAATTTACATGAAAAGATAAATTTGTAGAGAAAAGAGGGAAATACTTTATCAGATATGAACAATCAATAATAAAAGGAGAGGTCTGTCACANCTTTTCATAAATTTTCTGATAGGATTATTTTTGGAACTTTTGACAAATTGATTTAAAATTATCTGGAAAAATAAATTTACATGAAAAGATAAATTTGTAGAGAAAAGAGGGAAATACTTTATCAGATATGAACAATCAATAATAAAAGGAGAGGTCTGTCACAGAAACATTATGCCAAACAGAAAGGGAGCTTAGAACGTCTTATTTATGACTGAGAAATTGGCATATGCTAGTGGTGGTCTCTCTAAAACATGGAGAAGGGGATGAATTATTAGATGGTATTGGGGAAAATCATCTCGCTGGGTAGAGAAAAATAAATGTGGATCCCTAATTCATACTATATATAAAAATAAAATTAGAATGGGCTGAGTGAGAGCTTATCCGATGAAGTATGAAAAAAAATAAAGAAGGTATCTTTGTGACTTAAGCTTTAAATATCTTAACAAGATAAAAAGGGAAAAACATGAATTTGCCTATAGCGCAATTAGGATTTCTTTTCCACGAAATTGAGAACAGACTGACTGGGGACAATTATGATGTCTAAAAATGAAAAAGCGTTATTATCTAGTATTTATACGGAGTGACTGTGATCCAAAGAGGGAGAGACAACACACAATAGAAAAGGGGAAAAGAATATGAATTAGCAACTTCCAGAAGAGTAAACCCCAGTGGTTAACAAGTTTAAGAGATGTCTATGTCAGTAATAATTAGAGAATAAATAAATGAGAATTACAATGAAAAAAATAGCAATTTATATACATCAAATTGGCAAAAAGTAGAGAGTTGGATGATGCCAAATGTTGGTGAGAATAGAAACTCTTAACTCCCCCAAGGAAATGCAGACTGGTGTGGCCATTGGAAAAGCAATCTGGCACCATGGAGGGAATTTGATCCATATATACTATTGGAGCCAAAATTTGTGTGCTTCTATGTATTACTCCATAGAAACCTATTAGGAGTTATATATTAGAATATTCACCTCATCTCTGATTGTGGTAGCATGCTACCAGGGATCTGTTACTAGAACATAGATAAAGGATCCTTTGGAAACATACACTGGAGCACTCCGCTACAGTCAGTATTAGTGACTCCAATACACATAAAACCACAGGGGTACATCTAGAAACTCAATGTGAAGTGACAAAAAGGAAGAAATTTTATGCTCTAGCATATTACAATTTATATAAATTAAAATGCATAGGGACACAAAATTAAATTATGATGATATTAGCCAACTCTGACTGTCATAAAATACCACCAAATGGGTAGCTTAAACAATAGAGATATGTTTTCTCACAGTTTTAGAGGCTGCGTGTCTAAGATCAGTGTAGCAGCATGGTTGGGTTCTGGTGAGAGCTCTCTTCTTGGCTTGGAGATAGCTGCTGTCTCATGTAGGGAGGAGGAAGGGTGGGTGAGAGGGAAGGAAGGAGAGAGAGATAGAGAATATCTTCCTTTTATAAGGCTACAGTCCTATTGGGTTAGGGCTTCACCTCCCTTGTACCTCAGTTGGTAAAGAATCTGCCTGCAGTGCAGGAGACCCATGTTTGATCCCTGGGTTGGGCAGGTCCTTTGGAGAAGGAAATGGCAACACACTCCAGTATCCTTGCCTGGAAAATCTCATGGACAGAGGAGCCTGGTGGGCTGCAGTCCATGGGGTCGCAAAGAGTCGGACACGACTGAGCAGCTAACACTTACTTTATAACTTCATGTATCCTTAATTACTTCCTAAAGACCCTAGCTCCAGATACAGTCACACTGGGAATTAGACCTTCAACACATGAATTGGGGAGGGACATAATTCAGTCCACAGCATTCTACCCTAAGCCCCCACCCCACATTCATGTCCTTATCCCACACAAAATACAATTATTTCATTCCAGTAGCTCCCAAAGTCTTAACTCATCCCAGCGTCAACTCTAAACTCTAAAGTTTTATCTAAAAATCATTGAAGTCAGGTATGTTTGAGACTTAAAGTATGATTCATCCTGAGGCAAAATTCTTCTCCAGATGTGAACTGTAGAACCGGATGTGTTAACGTGTTTCCAAAATACAGTGGTAGGCAGGTATGTGTGATTAGTCACTCAGTTATGTCCAAATCTTTGCAACCCCAGGAAATGTAACCCACCAGGCTCTTCTTTCCGTGGAACTCTCTAGACAAGAATACTGGAGTGGGTAGCCATTCCCTTCTCCAGGGGAATCTTCCCAACCCAGGGATCGAACCAGGGTCTCCTCCATTGCAGGTGGATTCTTTACCCTCTGAGCCAGCAGGGAAGCCCAGGCAGGTATAGTATGGATATTCCTATTCCCAAAAGAAGACATCAGAAGGAAGGAAGGGGTGAAGGATCTCAAGCAATTCCAAAACCTAGTAAGGCAAATACTATTTGATCTTAATTTTCAAATATAATCCTCTTTCCTTCAGGACTTTGCAAGGTCCTCACCTCTGAGACATGGGTGGGGGTCATGTTGACTCCCTGAAACTGGGGAGATTGTCCCATTTTTTGAGATAGAGGAAAAAGTCTTGCCTATGAACTTGTGGTAGGATGACAGTGACACGATTTGATACATAACATTTTTTAATTTGCTCCTTGGAAGAAAAGCTATAACAAACATAGATAGCATATTAAAAAACAGAGACATTATTTTGCTGACAAAGGTCCATCTAGTCAAAACTATGGTTTTTCTAGTAGTCATGTATGGATGTGAGAGTTGGACCATAAAGAAAGCTGAAGGCTGAAGAAGTGATGCATTTGAACTATGATGCTGGAGAAGACTCTTGAGAGTCCTCTTGAACCACAAGGAGATCAAACTAGTCCATCCTAAAGAAAATAAGTCCTGAATATTCATTGGAAGGAGTAATGCTGAAGCTGAAGCTCCAATACTTTGGCCACCTGATGTGAAGCACTGGCTCATTGGAAGAGACCCTGATGCTGGGTAAGATTGAAGGCAGGAGAAGAAGGGGATGAGACAGTTGGATGGCATGAGTTTGAACAAGCTCTGGGAGTTGGTGATGGACAGGGAAGCCTGGCGTGCTACAGTCCATGGGGTCTCAAAAAGTCAGACATGACTGGGTGATTGAACTGAACTGAATCATTTTTTAGAGATACGTACATAACTGACACATCAAACAAAGTAGAGTGGGTCTCTGTAAAGGAGGGAGGAAAATGGAAATATGAATAGGGGATGAAGAGAAAAAAAATATTAAACAAGGACGAGACTTTGCATGAAGCTGGGATCATAGCATACAATGAACAGAGAGGTAGGATTACCCCATCTTTGTGCACTTGAGATCCAAATAGGAAAAATGAATCTAGCCTCCTCCCTTTTCACCTTGTGCCTGCATAATTAGTTACAGTTCATAAGAATTCTCCTTGCGTGACCTTCTGCCATGGAAATTGAGAAAACAACTCCTGTGAAATGTTGATGACTTGGCTGGATTTTGACTTTTCCAGATGAGCTTCAGAAACAAGTAAATTTATTTATGGTAAGAGAGAACATCTAAATGTTAATTATTCCAAAAGGAGAAAGAGGCAAAGGGAAGAGTGTATCAACAACTCACTTCATTATTTGGCAGCAAGTGGGAAAGCAGTGGGGAAGGGAGGTAGGGTCTCCATTTGTTGACATTAGGGTTCTTCTTGCTCTGCATTAAGTTTTGTCAGTGACGTGTTTAGGTTCTAGTCTTCCTCCTGGCCAGGCATGTCTTATCTTGCCTTACAGCCCCGAGCCTTGGACGGTCTCAGTAGTGCATTAGGTGCTCGGCAAATGGCTTTCCCAGTGGCTCAGACAGTAAAGAATCTACTTGCAATGGAGGAGACCCGGGTTCAATCCCTGGGTTGGGAGGATCCCTGGAGAAGGGAATAGCAACCCAGTCCAGTATTCTTGCCTGATGAATTCCATGGACAGAGAAGCCTGGCAGGCTGCATTCTACGGGGTCACAAAGAGTCAGACACAACTGAGTGATTCAACAATAGCAACAACTGACTAGATAACCCTGCCTGGAAATACTGCAGCAGCAGCATCTGAGCCAGTGTGGTTGGCCTCTAGGATGCCAGAAGACAAGTTTGAATTCTCTGTTTTCAAAATAAAGAACCATCTTGGTTGAATTCTAGCCTGGCATCTAGAACATATAAGTTCTTCTAAAAGTAATGAAAAATATCTGTGCCTCTGTTGGCTGGATGAAGTTATATGTGAAAGGGTCTCAGTACAATAATAAAAATTTTTCATATTCTTTTCTTCAAATCTTTGTTCGGTCTGAGGAGTAAGTTTTATCTTTGTTTCTCATTCTGAGATCTTGATTTATTTCTGTGGCTCACAGGGGATTTAGTGTTTATTTCTTTTTTTAATTGCCACTAAGAAACTAAGCGTAAACTATTCGTTAACTTCTAGCAAGAACCATAGTGAAGAAGCATTAAACAAGAAGTTTAATAGCATGATATTACTTAGCAGCCATACTTGCTTGTGTTTGGGGGTATATAAATGAATGTAAACAGTACTTGCTAAGAAATAAACAATGATACAGAAAGAGATAATGAACTTTCTGGAGCAGGTTCAGGGAAAGGCGTTTTTTTCCCTGAACAGTCAGTTGTAAATTTTCCATGCAGTTTTCTTTGCAGACTGAGAATTATGCACCAGGCTTTTGGATTTGTGATCTAACTATTTAATCTCCTTGCTTCAGAAGTTAGAAAACTATGTGCTAATTGCACCAAGATTGGGGATACAACTAGCACTTCTGATTTTTGCTTGGATTTAAGAATTATAGCAAATTTAGAAAATGGAAACAATAGAACCCGTTTTCAGAAAGAATATGATATGTTTGATTTGAGGCACATGAAGCCTAAGATGCCCATAGAATCTTTAGCCCTAACCCTAGCCCTAAAACCCTAACCCTAACCTTAACCTCATTATTACTGAGCCAGAGCAATTGGCTGAACAAGCAGAAGTGTGGGATAGAATTTCTATTTGGGGAGTCACTGATATTGAGCTATTATTATATGTCAATATTGAGCTATTATTATATGTCAGACAGTATTAATTCACTTTACAGGTGAGGAAACCAATGTCAGAAGGGTTGAATAAACATCCTGAGGTCCCAGAGCTAAGTAAAAGGCAAGCTGGGATTCAAACCCAACATTTATTGAGATGTTACATGATTATCGATGATCTTGCTGGAAAAAGAAATCCTAGAGGGACAGGACATGTGGAAAGGAGTGAATGTCTTTTAGAGTCTACTAACCTATACTTTCTATGGGTATTTTGATTAGTATTTATAAAGGAAGTAGTTAATAAGTTTGGAGTCATGGTATGACACTGTTTTAGTAAGAGCAGTACTTTATTGAGCTACTAAAAGAACAAATCTTACTTAGTTAATAAGTATAAGACCTCCAAGATAAATTCCATACAATGAGTAATCTTGAAATGCAACATTGTAGAAATTTCCTAAATCAGATTGTTGCTATGAAGAAGGTAATTCTGCAACATGTATAATGATGCTTTCTCCATGCTGTTGACAAGGTTTGTGAGAAATGCACTTTCAGGGCTTCCCTGGTGGTCCACTGGTTAAGCATCCTCCTACCAATGCAGAGGACACAGGTTCAATCCCTGGTCCAGGAAGACACCACATGCCATAGAGCCATTCAGCCCGAGCACCACAGCTACTGAGCCTGTGCTCTAGAGCCCATGCTCGGTAACAAGAGAAGCCACTGCAAGGAGAGATCCATGCACTGCAACAAGAGTAGCCCCGGCTTGCCACAACTAGAGAAAGCCCACATGTAGCAATGAAGACCCAGCACAGTCATAAATAAAGAAATGCACCTTCAGCAATCTTACAAATTCATCAAGTTTCTGGATTTAGGTGAATCAGTGTTGGAGCCATATCAGCCCTTTAAGTGCACCTTGGATAAGTGGATCCTTCTGTGACAGGTCAGCACATGTCACTTTACCCATTGCCACACTTTAGTAGAAATATTTTAAATGCCTTGGAGTTTAATATCTCACTTCTGCCTCTAAGTCTTGAACGCCGCCTTCTGTCCACACTGGGGACAAGATACAAACCTCTTTGTTCCTCAGACTTTCATTGTTGTTTTAGTTTCCCCTTCCTTGGCATCCATGCCAGTGCATTTTATGAGAACTGGCTGTACAGTATCAGTGAAAGATTGACGACGACCTCTATTTGAGCCAAAAAATTTTCAAGAGTACTGAAGTTCAGGACTCTCCATTTTGCTTGTTTTCAGATGGAATACAGACCAATCACAATCTGAATCTTAGGCAACTGCCTGGGCAATACTGGGCATTTATTTCAGTGCCAGGCTAAATAGGCAAAAGATCTACTTAGATATTAAATCTGTTCCAGTTTGGGGAGGAGTTGTTACCAGTTGCTTACAATGGTTCTTTACATTTCTATTGCTGTTAATTATTACTTATAGAAATCTTAATTCATTCTGCCAAAGATTTGGGAATGAATAGATCTCCTTAATAATATTTCTTAATTAAATGACATTTACAAGTAAAAGCCCAGCTTAAATCACTAACACATACAGTAATAGAAACTAAAACTATCAAGATAATAACAGAAATCAAGACACAAAAGCCTCTGTCCTATGTAACTGAAAAACTCCAGTTAAGTAATTTCTAAAGGATTCACATTCTTCAGCTTTATGATTTTTTAAAATCTCATGTCTAATATTTCTACTTCAGCTTTTAATTAAAACAAAAGAATGCATGCAAAATAAGAAGCATATTTTAAAAGTGAAATAGGGAGGGGTGATTTCTGAAATGGAATAAATATTTATCAATAGCTTTGTGGGAAATTGAAGAGTTGGGAATTTAATAGAGGAATGCACTGTATTCTTGTCAAAATTATGACGTGGTGATATTGTCTCACTTGTATTCCTTCTAATTCCTTAAGACAGATAATCATCCATCCGTCATTTCCTAAGACACAGTTATTGTGAGCCTAGTATATTCCAGGTACTGTTTGAGTGCTGGAAAACACAAAGACACAGCTTCTTCCTTGGAGAGGAAAGGCAACGGCATCAGAAATTACAGAACAATGTTCCTTAGCTACTCAGAGTCCCTTGTTTCAAGGCAAGATCCAGGTTTGACTCCTCAGGATAGTAAATCAGGGACCTGGAGCTTTCCCTTTTGTTCCTATTAACTCCAGCAATAAAAGATAAATGATTTTTTTCTCTTATATGGAACATAGAACTTATTATCTCAAGTGGTATCACAAAAACAAAAGGATCAAGATAAATTCATGTCTGATGCTCACAGTTCAGTTCAGTCGCTCAGTCATGTCCGACTCTGCAGACACGACTAAATTTTGAAAGTGATGACAAGAACAATCATGTTCTTCCATGTCCCTTCAGAACCACCGTCACCAAGAGACTATGGGGTAGGACAGAGAGGGACAAGAGAAAGAAAGAAATGAAAAGTTCTGAATACCGTTCAACCTGTTGGGCCTCCGTACTGGGAAACTTAACTGATTTTTTTTTTTTTTTCCCAGTTGTGATGCGGGGAAACTTAGAAATTACTATGGCCTTCTTTTGGGAGAGAAAATTATACCAGAAAGAAAATAATGCTTTTGAGAAAAACTGGAAAATGACCTAGTTGTTATCTGAATGACACACAGACATGAGTAATCTCTTTATTAGCATCTCTATTGCTTCAGAGAAGGGAAACAAAATCTGAACCAAAGGATGAAAAAATACATGTATTTTCACTGATAAATCTAAATGCAAGATGATGACAACATCATGACCTTTAAAAGATTGCTTCCTTTTAAGGCCTTGAGCTTTAATCCAACTGGTTGAATATGTGTCCTCTGTTGGTATATTGCTTCGCTCATCTTTCCCAGACACGCAGACCTCCCAGCACCAGTGTGTACATTCCATCTGACTAGATTTAAAGTGCTAATGGATAGAGTTTCTGGATTGAGAACCTGGCAGACTGTTTTTCATGTTTCCTGATAAAACATGGAAAAACACCTCCAAGGTCTTCCAAAATACGACACGTGATAGATGCAATCAGTTTTCCACTACCTTGCAACCACACTATAATATGACTAACCATGGCATCAGAGATCAGTTTAATACCATCCCATCCTCTAGCCAATGATATTTTTAAAAATAAGTTTTGCGTCCAAACAATTGTAAAACTCACAGTATGGGACTTATGGATATGATAGTGAGGTCCCAGTTAACCAGGAGTCACTTTGTAATTCTTAAGATTTAAAAAGTAAACTTCCTCTGTGGAGTATATGAGCACACTCTTTGTGGATATGGGCAAACTAATGATTTTGGCAGTCCTCTTTTTTTCTTCCTTGTTCAAAAATCACTCAAGTTCTGAGTGCATAAAGGAAGCCTCGGCAGTCTCGAGTCCTTGGAATGCTGCACGTACGCATAGCACAGTAGCATAATGAGCTATCCTTGATTCCAAATTGTAAGAGGGATGCTTAGAATTTGACCCCAAACGTTGTTCTTTCTGGACCAGATAATGTCAAGGTGAACAGGAGAATCAGAATGAAACAAAGTTGCATTTCTGCCAAATACTGAATCAATAATCCTCTGGGAAGAAAGCTTTGAAGCCTATTGATTGTAAGTAAGAGCCAATAGGGGAACAATGATGTACCACTCATTATGCAAATATAGTATTTTACCAGACTCTTAAGAGGGGCTTCTCAACCCAGATTTTCCTCCTTTCAGGCAAGGCCACCATTTGGGCTTCATTGCACAGTGTTTCATCTCTGTCCTTGAAGTTCACAGATTAACTTGCTCTGTGATTTCCTCCCTGTGACAGCCTCTGGCTGTGTTTTTACTGCCTTAACAGCTACTGGCAGGCAGCTTGTCTCCCACATTCACTACAGAGTAAACAGGAATTTGGTCCCAGGGTAACTGGCTACTCTCCAGCCTAAGAATGCAAGTTATTCATAAGCCCAGTGGGCTTGCTTCTGCTTCATGTAGACTGTTTTCACTCCAGAGCACGAGGACAAAAAGAGCTGTGAAGGTTTTGGATCTTGAGGATTATTCTTCGCAAACGTGATAACCGGTGTTTCTTCTCCCCAGCTATTTGCTAACCTTCCCCCACTTCTCCTACCATCTTACATTTCATGGTGATTACCAGAAATTTACCAAAGAAACATCCATGAAATGTCATATTTCTTTCAAAAATATAACTGACTCAATAAACACATCTGGGTGCGTTATTATCTTGGAGAAAGAACTGGTTTACAAAACTTTTAAAATTAAATCTTCATGAGAATGTGGGGGTAAGTGCCAAATGAGTTTGTGATCATGTAGATTAATGATAATTCAAAAAAATTAAGAAAACAATGGAGGGGGAAAAAAACAGCTTCAAGGGTGAAGTGAAGTGAAGTGAAGTGAAGTCACTCAGTCGTGTCTGACTCTTTGCGACCGCATGGGCCATAGCCTACCGGGCTCTTCTGTCCATGGGATTTTTCCAGGCGATAGTACTGGAGTGGATTGCCATTTCCTTCTCCAGGAGATCTTCCCAACCCAGGGATCAAACCTGGGTCTCCTGCATTGTAGACAGACGCTTTACTGTCTGAGCCACCAGGAAAGTAGGCGTATGTATACTTTGAAATTTGAGTTGGTGAATACTAGATTTAAAGTCTACCCTAAATTAAGAGATTTAAACAAAATTTAAAAAGACAAAAAGAGTTATTAATTTATGACCACTAGGAGAAGGTTAAGATTCCTTTAAGATAAGACACTTAAAAGTCTGTTATCTGAAAGGTGCATACTTTTACCCTGGATACCATACTTTCTGAATTCTTTCATGAACCACACTACAAACAAGACTCTAGTATTTGATACTATAGCCCTAAAATCTGCTTAGCAGAGACATGAACAATTGTTTGAGATTTAGGAAAAGGAGAAAATGTTTCATTCCTTCAGTTTACTCAAAGTAATGCAATGAATGTACAACACACAGCGTATTAAATACATTACACACGCTGATTTATTTAGATATTTATTAGTATTTGCTGAAGACCTGAATGGAGGTATTTTGTGTTTTTGGAATGTAATTCACGGTATCAATTCCTTCATATTTCAGTTCCCAATCAGGGTGTGGGCTTCCCCGGTGGCTCAGCTGGTCAAGAATCCACCTGCAATGAAAGAGACCTGGCCTCGATCCCTGGGGTGGGAAGATCCCCTGGAGAAGGGAAAGGCTACCCACTCCAGTATTCTGTCCTGGAGAATTCCGTGGACTGTATAGTCCATGGGGTTGCAAAGAGTTGGACTCGACTGAGCGACTTTCACGCTTTCACTTTCAATCAGCGTGTGGCAGTTTCTCTCTCTTTCTTGATGATGAGTCTACCTTTTGATCAGCACTTGCCAATTGTGTGGAATCTTCCAGAACAGACCCGTGGAGATTGGCAGAGGTCTATTTTTATTAGTGGGTAAAATAGAATATTAGCTAACTTTAACATGTCACCTGTAGCTTTTAAGACCAGTATATTTCATAGTTCAAACATTTGTGTTCCAGGCACTGGAAGCTATAAAACTGAATGATGTATGATTTTTGCCCTTAAGGAGATTTCAGTCTACTGGAGAATATAGAAACACAAACAAACATCAATGATAAAGTATAAGTGCAACAAAGAGGAATGTAATAAACTGCTAGGGAAGTACTGATGAAATAGACATTCATCCTGAAAGGGAGATTGGTGAAGGCAAGTCTAGCAGATGCAATGCTATCTGAGCTTGTATTGCAGAACGTGGAGGGAGGGGATGAGGAAGGCACTTCAGGCAGAGGGACAGTGTGGAGAGAGGTGTGAGGCATGAACTTCTGGGCAGTGGTGAGAGGAGAGGTACTGGAGAAAGAGCTCTCCTGTGCAAAGGGCATCTGTGTACACATGATGTGGTTTCAAGGTCCTATAGATGGTCAGGAGTCTTCAGAGCAAGTAGCATAATCAGGTCCAGGTGCCATTTGGGGTTTTACACGAGAAGAATCTAAGCATTTGTTAAATGTTCACAAAGCATATATCCATCTGATTCATACATTTGAATGTGGATTATTATCCCATTATTACCAATCTTGTTCCTTAAAGATTTAGAAAATTCTTTGTAACTAAAACCCTCTGCCTGGGGATATGTGAAGAGTAAACAGGCTTATAATGTTCTGCACTACTACCAGCTTGAGTGAGATTGCACTCTTCATACTTTATTACAGGCTCAGACTTTCTCTCTTCAGACCAGCTGCAGGGACATCAGAAGAGCCAGATATGAGTTCCAGGGCTTTATTGCAGCTGCCAAGCCAGCTATGCTCTCTTTGGCAAACTGCTTGACTTCTTTAAGTCTCAGTTGCTTTGTCTGTAAAATGGTGGGTTGAAAGAATGGAGGAAGATGATTATACCTACTTTTTCCAGAGCCTTATGAAATGAAATGAAATTAATCAAGTGATCTAATAGACACACAATTTTTTGAAACCATGAAGTATCACAAAAGATACAGGGTTGTGACTGTATTTGTCAAAGACCAGTAATGACAACAGTTATTTATTAAGGATTTGTTTTGTGCCAGCACTGTTCTATGTTCTTTACCTATGTGATCTCATTTAATCCTCATAACAATCCTATAATGGAGGTTTTTTGAAAAAGGAGGCTGGGCTTGATAAGGTTAAAAATTCATGAGCAATAGAGCCAGAAGTTAGACCCATGCTTTCCTGACTTCAAGCCTAGGCGCTTAACCACAACTTCCTCATCAATCTTGGCAAAATTTTTACTTCTTCCTTTCAAGTCCAAACAACTGACAAGAGATCAGCCACAAATGATAATTTCAAAGTTACTAGGCTAAAGTTGATCAGTGTTTCTTCTTATTAATACTATCTGAATTAGGAATCTAGAGATGGAAATTAAAAGTGTAATTCCTTGCCCTTTATTCCAGATTGGAACACTAGCTATGGATTGACCAAAACATACATTCAGGTTTTTCTGTACCATCTTATGGAAAAATCTGAGTGAAATTTTTGGCCAGCCCATTATTGTTGACTACAAATAGAATATGCTATGAATTTTTGTTGTGAAAATACAACTCAAGGAAAAATATAAAATAGGAGTCAGTTTTTCAGGGAGGCAAAACTACACAAATTTTAAAGTTCTTCTTCTTCTTCTTCTTTTTTTTAATCTGTAAAGACTATGTTGCTAATAGTGGAACACACCGAAAACCTGAAATGCTTGTACTCAGTCCCCTACTGCAGTATCTGAAGATCCATCTTCCTTTAAACGGTGAGTAAAGATTGTGTTACTTTCAGGTCTGTGAGAAAACTGAAAAAAGGTACAACTGTCTTTCCACAATGTAGCTGAGTGGTTAAGCTTCAAAAAGCAGTGGAATGCATTGTTATATATTTGATATAGATATATTAGAAACCCTGGCTTGGTTTAATTATCCAGTGTTGAATTGATCCTAGTATCTGTTACTTGTTGATGCAAGCCTTGTTGCATATCCTGGGCAGTATCTCAGTGGCTTCTCTCCATCCTTGTCTAAGTGGGTGTTGGTGTTCCAGCAAAGATCCTGGAGACTCAGGTCCCAACCTTCCATGGTCTCTGCTCCAGGCGATAGATGGCACAATTGAGCTTGGCTTTTGTGATTCTTTGTTCTCATATGTCTTCATTGGTAAAGTTTAAATAGTCTCAAGCTACTCCTTAAAATAACTTTCATTTTTAATCAAAAGAACTTCAGTGTCTCTCTCTTATTCTATTGAATCTCATATATTGCATATTGTATAATGCCTTTTTAAAAAGCTTATAATAACTCTGGTGCATCTCTACCTCATTTGGAGGTTCAGTTCAGTTCAGTTCAGTCGCTCAGTCGTGTCTGACTCTTTGCGACCCCATGAATCGCAGCACGCCAGGCCTCCCTGTTCATTACCATCTCTCGGAATTCATTACCATCACTCAGACTCATGTCCATCGAGTCCATGATGCCATCTAGCCATCTCATACTCTAAAAAGGATACCACCCTCATTTCTATACTTTTTCTTCTGTCAAGCTCATCAAAATTGTCTATTTACTTCCCATTCATTTAGAAAATCTTAAAAATCAATGCTAGATTATTTTCTTCATGTCCTTCAAGTCACTCAAACAGATCTACCAGTCTTAAGACTATGATGAGAACTCTTGCTTCAGTAGTATGTGAGAACTATATCTCTGTATATAGTATACTCTGTCAATGGAGGCAGAATCCTCTTTTGATATAAATGTGTGATTTGAGAAAGCCAAAATGTTATCAGTTCAGTCTAGTTCAGTCGTGTCCAACTCTTTGAGACCCTTGCAGCACGCGAAGCCTCCCTGTCCATCACCAACTCCCAGAGCTTACTCAAACATGTCCATCATGTCAGTGAAGCCATCCAACCTTCTAATCTACTGTTGTCCCCTTCTCCTCCTACCTTCAATCTCTCCAATGAGACTCTTTTCCAATGAGTTCTTTGTATCAGATGGCCAAAAGTACTGGAGCTTTAGCTTCAGCATCAGTCTTTCCAATGACTATTCAGGACTGATTTCCTTTAAGATTGACTGGTTGGATCTCCTTGCTGTCCAAGGGACTCTCAAGAGTCTTCTCCAACACCACAGTTCAAAAGCATCAATTCTTTGACATTCAGCTTTCTTTGTAGTCCAACTCTCACATCCATACATGACTACTGGAGAAACCATAGCTTTGACTAGATGGACCTTTGTTGGTAAAGTAATGTCTCTGCTTTTGAATATGCTGTCTAGGTTGGTCATAACTTTTCTTCCAAGGAGTAAGCGTCTTTTAATTTCATGGCTGCAGTCACCATCTGCAGTGATTTTAGAGNGATGATGATTTTGTTCTAGTCAAGACTTTCTCCAGATTAAGCCTTTAAAGTTGTTTCCTATAAATCAACAGTTGTTAGATAATAAACTTACATGTTTAAGTCCCTTTAGTCTCTAAGCCATTTTAGTTTGGAACATATAGACTTAGTTTACTTCTTTGGAAACATGTTTCTCTTTCAAACAACCTGGAATTGTGAATTCCTTTTTGAGGAAAAATAAAAGACAATGAATAAATTATCAATTTTCTGTTAGGAAGTTTATGGTTCATAAATTAGAGAATCAAATGACATTGATTCGAAAAATACAGTTAAAATAAGAATCACCTTTAAAAGCAATTATTTTCTATTTTCTTCATTTAAGCCTCTAGAGACACTTCATTGTCTGGACAAGGAACTTCCTTAAAGATTACTGTCTTGGAAGTGCTGTAATGAATATGCCAAAAAATTATAAAAGGCTTTGAAATGGGCAAAAATATTATGAAGTATTTTTTTCAATTGAATGCTGTGCTTTTTTTAGTGTATGCTCTAGAGTTATCTGATTCTATAAGAGTCCGTGTCTTTCAATGTCTTTGACTTGTTTTACAACTCTGTAAACTAAAGAAAACAACCTAGATGTCCATCAGTAGATGAATGGATAAGAAAGCTGTGGTACATATACACAATTGAGTATTACTCAGCCATTAAAAAGAATACATTTGAATCAGTTCTAATGAGAAGGATAAAACCGGAGCCAATTATACAGAGTGAAGTAAGCCAGAAAGAAAAACACCAATACAGTATGCTAACACATATATATGGAATTTAGAAAGATGGTAATGATGACCCTGTATGCGAGACAGCGAAAGAGACACAGATGTATAGAATAGACTTTTGGACTCTGAGGGAGAGGGCGAGGGTGGGATGATTTGGGAGAATGGCATTGAAACATATATACTATCATGTAAGAAACGAAGCGCCAGTCTATGTTCGATACAGGATACAGGATGCTTGGGGCTGGTGCACAGGGATGATCCAGAGAGATGATATGGGGTGGGAGGTGGGAGGGGGGTTCAGGATTGGGAGCTCATATACACCCATGGCAGATTCATGTCAATGTATGGCAAAACCAATACAGTATTATAAAGTAAAATAAAATTTAAAAAAAATAAAGGAAAAAAATATCATCAAAGAGGTAAAAAAAAAAATAAAGTTACAGTCTTAAAGAGTCTGTGGATTTAAAGCTAATAATTCAATCCTCTTCACAAATTGGTTATTCTAAGTGCTGGTTACAGAGGTGTGTTAAATTTGTTAAAATTAATAGACCTGAATACAAGTGATATTTTTTATACAAATGCTCCAACAATTAAAAAATTTATACAATTAAAAAAAAAGAAAACTGATAGTAATGCAAATTATGATGCAAGCCATTTCCACCTGACCTGTAAACGAGTCCTGTTTGAAATCCATAATGTATTTCAGCAGTCCTAATCATCTGTTGTGTCTGACATCCTCCAACTACTCTCAGGCTTGATGATTCACTTGAAGGACTCATAGGACTCAGAAAAGAACCCTTATTTTAGTGGATATAGTTTGTTAAAGTGAATGGCTACAGATTAGAATCAGCAAAAGGAAAAGATGGGTAGGACAGAGTCCAGAACACAATAGGCACAAGCTTCGAGTGCTGCCAACCTGGGAGGCTCATGCAAGCCTTGGAGGCCAGGATTTTTATTGGGGATCAGTTGTGCAGGTGTGTAGTATGTGAGTGACCAACATTAGCTACTCAGTCACTACGTCCCAGAGGTCAGACTGATATGGTGTGACCCAAAGCCTCAGACATGAAATAAATGACTCTTGGCAAGCAGGATATTCCAGGAACTCAGACATCTTCTCCCAGGTGTCAGCAGAGGACCAGTCCTTTCTTGGAATGTGCAGGGTTGAATAACCAAGCCTGCTGAGTCAATCCTTTCCTGGACACACTCACCCATATATACTAAAGAAACGAGAGTGTGTGTGTGTGTGTGTGTGTGTGTGTGTGTGTGTGTGTTCTTTAGAGTTCGCAATGAACTGGCTGTTGTTGATTTTACCTTACTTGTTCTCTCATTGGTGGGCTAAATAAAATCTGTGACACATTTGTGTTTACATTCATTGTCATAGTTTAGTTTTACCCTTTAAACATTAATCCTTTAACAAATACATGGGCACAAAAATCAGGAATTTTGTTTTGTTTCTGTTTGTATGTTTTGTCTTCCTTCCTTCCTTCTTTCATTCCTCCCATTCCCCTTCCCTCCATTCTTCCTCTTTCTTTATTTTTCCCCCTTCCTCTTTCTCCATCTGTGCCAACAGGGACATATGGAAACACAGAAACTTACTGCATGCCCTATTTCACACTTTCCTTACCAGCGCAAGGAGTTACATGTCACTAACCAAGCACGCTGCATATCTGCACTGAATTATAGTTTAGAGGGGCCCTTCACAGATGCTGCTTCATCTGTCTTCCCTCCATCCTGTTGCGGCAGGCAGGTATTGAGTCTCATTTTTCAAATAATGAGACTGAGACTCAGGGTTTACAAGGTGACTTGTCCAAAGTTTCGTGACTGATAGATGGCTTCACGTGCGTACAGATCTAGACACATGTACATAACAGCGCATGCTTCTGCTTCGACGTGTTGCAGACAACGCGGACTTCACGTGCAGAATTGAAACTCTCGTCTTACTCTGTCCCCTTCTCCAGTTTCTTCTGCTCCAGTTTTTTTTGCCATTCAGCAAATCCACACTGGTGGCACTCCTGACTCCCCCTTTCTTTTCTCTCACCTCTCATATCTAACCTATCACTAAATCCTCTGGATTATAACTGTAAAACATAGCTCCAACCTATCCTTTTCTTTCCACCTGTACTGTGTGCGTGATGGTTTAACACCAGGTCCTCTTGCCTTTGAAACTATTTCCTACTTACCTTTAACCCTATTTCCATATGCCCTCCAGCATTATCTTTCATTAAAAATAAACTTCATTATTGTACTTAAAATCCATTCAAAGCCACAGTAACTTACTTTCTAATGTTCCCGCAGAGTCTCTGTACAAATTGAGCCTGCTTGCTTTTCCGGCCACCGTGCTGCTTCTTGCCGAAATGTTCTAGCCCTGTGAACCTCTCTGTGGCTCACACATGCCAAACTTGCTCTGTTTTAGCACCTCTCTAGGCTGTTTTCTCTGATAACACCCTCCCCAACCCCCCCTCCCCAAGCTTTTCATTATTCAGTTCCGTGTCTAATTCATGCACATCCTTTAAATGTCACCTCCTCAAGAAAAACTTTCCCCAAACCTTCCAACTCTGTGCAAGTCCTCCTGCATTTTCTAATGATACCCTTTCTTTTTCTTCTGGTTTTNTCAGTTCCGTGTCTAATTCATGCACATCCTTTAAATGTCACCTCCTCAAGAAAAACTTTCCCCAAACCTTCCAACTCTGTGCAAGTCCTCCTGCATTTTCTAATGATACCCTTTCTTTTTCTTCTGGTTTTCATTATAACTTTAATAAATATGTTTTTTTTTTCATGTTCCCCTAGCTCACAAAGAGAATGAGTATGTCTGTTTTGCAATATTCCAGCAACTATAGTCAGAAAAGGGTTGAGCATACAGTAGGCATTTAATATATGTTTTGTGACAGAAAGAAAACATAGCAAACCCCAGAGCCAAAGCTTCTAATTCTGGTGATGATTTACTTGCTAAGTCGTGTCCAACTCTTGAGACCCATGGACTGTAGCCCACAGGCTCCTCTGTCCATGTGATTCTCCAGGCAAGAGTACTGGAGTGAGTTGCCATTTCCTCTCCAAGGGATCTTCCTGACCCAGGAATCAAACCTGTGTCTCCTGCATTGCAGGCAGATTCTTTACCAACTAAGCTATGAATCAAGGACTTTTTCTTGATGCTACATTGACTCTCTAGGGAGCCCTCTTCCCATTTTTACAATTTCATTTTCAGTTTCATTCTTACAGATTTAATTTTCTATTACCCAAGTAAAACATGATTAACTCTTTTATCATTAATTTTTTTTCAAGTGTTGCATTAAAGATTTGAAAATAACTGTGCCCTGAGGGGTGGTTAAGTCAGTGAAAGAAATTTGAGGCTCTTATTCTTAAGGCATTAAATCCTAGACCATACTGAACATTTCTATTCTCCATATCATCCCCTTAGCTCATTTCATTTTCTTCTTTTATTGCCTCAATCAAGTCTATAGTTTTCATTTTTTAATTTAATGTTTTTTTTCTTGTGGTAAAAGTCATGTGATATAAAACATGCTATTTTAACCATATTTAACTATACAGTTCAGTGGCACTAAGCACACTCACACTGATGTACAACTCACTATTGCCCATCTCCCAAATTTTTCACCTTCCCAAACGGAAACTCTGTCCCCATTAAACACTAACTCCTGATCCCCCCTCCCTGCTAAGTCTATACTTTTCAAAGACCTGCAAGTTGGTCTTTCCACCAGCACCCACACCGCTCAACTCTCTTCTTTTCAAATTACTTTTGAGGTTGAAGAGAACTACTTTTCCCTCTGATCCATGTTGTGTTACATATTCTAGATATGCAAATGAGGCAGAAGGTAGCTCACCATGTAGGGGAGCCGCTAACTAGCAGTTAGAGCTACCCTTCCTGAGGAGAGGCTGTGTAACAAACGAGGCACAGCCATTCCTAACCCTCACAACAGCCTTGGAATGGAGTTATTATTCTTTCCATTTGTATTAACTGTGTAACAACTGCCCCTCCAAAAAAAAGGCTTAGAAGCTTAAAACGATGCATGTTTATCTAACCCATAGTTTCTGTGGGTCAGAAAAGCAGGCTTGATCCTAAATGGCTTAGCTTGGCCCTCTGCTCTAGGGACGCTCAGAAAGCTGTACTCAAAGAGGTGGCTGATGCTATAATCATTCAAGGATCAGTTAGAAGATGGTGTACTCCCATACTTCCAGGAAATTGAACTTCCACCTCACATGATTGTTGTTAGGCCTCAGATCTTCACTGCCTCTTGGTCCTAACAGAGGGAGAGAGGAGAGAGAGAAACAGAATATGAATACGGGAGGACCTAATCTTGCAAGTGCTATCACATCGCTTTTGTTGTATTCTGTTTTCTAGTCATTAGAAGCAATGGACTGGGTCCAACCAAGCCACAAAAGGGAATACACAAGGGTGTGAATACCAGGAAGCCATCATTGGGAGCTGTCTTAGAGACTGCCTACCATGCCAGGGGATAGAAAAAGAAGAAAAGAGAGACAGATAAATTAATTATGAGACTAGGATTCACACCCAAGTCTGTCTGATTAAGAATTCATATTCTTTCCATCTCATTTTTTTAGTCTTATGATGTTCAACAAATGATGGTTGCTGAAATGACTCTGACATCACAAATTGGTGCGTTAAAATAACCAGGTATTCTCCACATCCATAGACTAAACTGCTCATCTTGGCCAGCCATTTAACAATGGCCTACAGTTGTTCTGAAGAAATGTCTGGTTAGATCAGCAGTGTAGTAGGAAATCAAGCACAAGAATGCAGAGAGCACAACCTAAAAGCAGTCAGCTGTGACGTGTCTGAAAGACATAGCTAATTATTCCTGTAGAATCATAGGAATGCTGGTGTAGCTTCTGTCTAGATGAATGGGAATTTAGTCAAAGAGTTATTAGTCAAAGAGTATTCAAGTAGCAAATGATTCCACAAGTTCCTGCTTGGTGGAAAATAAGTCTACTAGAGACTAAGTCTCCTAGAAGATCATTTTTTTGGTTTCTATTTTCTTCTGTCCAATTAAAAAAAAAAAATCTTGGCCACACCACAGTGCATATGGGATCTTAGTTCCTGACCAGAGGTTGAACCCAAGCCCCTGCACTGACAGCACAGAGTCCTAACCGCTGGACCACCAGGGAAGTGCCTCTTCTATTCAGTTTTTTAGTACTATTCATTGCCTTTTCTGTACCCCAAATTTTGAGATCACTAATAAAGAAAAGTCACTCACATAATTCCTGCTTACTTAAAAAAAATCGTTATTAAAGTAACTCAGGCAGACCTGAGTGAACTGACCTTTTGAAAGGTTTCAGGTACCGATCACCAGAGGAAACTGGGAAGAGCTGGATCTAATCATCACCCCTCCTCTGTCTCTAAGCTTTGTTTCTCTTACCTTCTGTTTCTACCCGCCCAGAAGCTCTGGAGGGAGTGAGCTGCAAGAGTTGCCAGCTTCTTCTTCCCAAAATTACATTAGAAAGCTTTAAATCCTAAAAGTAAAGGTTATTCTTCATGTCATAAAGCTAGTTCATAGCTGCAGATTTATGTCTGGCTGTAGGAAGGACTTGCAGAAACAGACACAGCATTGTTTGATGTCAACTACATGGTCACTGGTCATCCAGGTGGCACTACTGGTAAAGAACTCCCCTGCCAATGCAGGAGATATAGGCAACGTGAGTTTGATCCCTGGGTTGGGAAGATCCCCTGGAGGAGGGCACAGCAACCTACTCCAGTATTCTTGCCTGGAGGACAAGGCAAGAGGAGCCTGGCAGGCTGCAGTCCACAGGGTCACACAGAGTCAGACATGACTGAAGTGACTTAGCACGCACATGCACATGACCACTACTTGTAAATTTGGGCACTTGTAATTTTTTAGGATCTAGGCATGAGAATTTTCATAGATGGATGTTTTGTATTTCACATGCTTTCTCCTAACTCTTTTAGAACAAAAATGCAGCTGGGTCCCCCTAATAACCCTTCAGAGTTACCCTCTCAGTGTCAAACTACATAGCAGCAGCTCTTATAAGATCCACTGAATGATTTTTAGATTATAGGAATGGAGGAAAGGGCAAGGATTCCATGCTAAGCTCCTAGTCAGATCTCTTCTGGAATAGATACCTATGTGTAAGTGAAAGAAGATTAGTGCCTTGTTTTGATAACTGTCAAAGTACATGAGCTCTTTGTTAGAAACGAAGATGAAGATCAGGGAAAAAAGATAACCATCACCCATGTGATGGCAGGTAACCCGCCCTGTGTAATATGGCTTTCTTTGAATTTTCTTTTCACATAACTGCTTTTAAAAAGCACTCCGGCAGTTGTGCGACAGAATTGCCAGGGCCTTTCCTTCTCAGATAAGAATGACTTCATCTGATTCATGCGACAGTCAGGAATAATAAAGAAACACACTCAACATACTTAACTCCCATGAGGGCACTTTACCAAATAGCTCTACAGATCATAATTGAGACCAGAGAACATTTTTTCCTTCTCTGCTCAGTGATACTGTCAGTGGTATATGAGATACAGTTGTGGGTTGGGCAATGGGGCATGTAGAATTCTCAGGATTGGCCCTAATATAATTTAATCACCCAAGGTCCAAAACTTCCCTACTGACGATAGTTTTTAAGAGACCCAAGCAATTCTGGAAAAACTGGTGTCTGGTCTATCCATCTAGAAGACACACACGCATGTTGATGAATGAATAAGAAGCACAGGTCTGGGGTTAACATAATGTTTACATCCTTCACTGAAACTGCCCTAACTGGCATCAAAGAATTTTAGAACAGGAAGGGTGGTTAGACATATAGTCAGAAATGGTCATGTTTACAAGTAGATCATCTTATTAATCCCAGAGTTTTTAGGTGAGCCTGTCAGTTTGCTGATCAGTGGTAGAGTCCGGTTGAATTCATTATGGGTACTGAAGTGAACTTTGGTTCAGGCAGAAAAGAGATTTACCTAGAAGATATTGGGTGGTTCACAGCATCCCCAGAAAGGCTTGAGAACCAGGATCGGAAGGGGTTGGGAGCAGGGGACGCTGCACTCTGTGTGGTACACGATGCTGCTGGCACTGCACCTCTTGGAAACTGGATTCAGTTGGCTCTTCATCTGCCATCAACATGGTAGAACCTCCAGCGTCTCTACGGCTTCCCTGGTGGCTCAGAGGGTAAAGGGTCTGCCTGCAATGTGGGAGGCGTGGCTTTGATCCCTGTGTTGGGAAGATCCCCTGGAGAAGGAAATGGCAACCCACTCCAGTACTCTTGCCTGGAAAATTCCATGAACCGAGGAGCCTGGTAGGGGATCACAAAAAGTCAGACATGACTGAGCAACTTCTCCAGCATCTCTGCTTGTCAGTGTCATGAAGTTCCAGTTTGAAATGTGACTGGGGGATTGGAATAACCAGGAACTTGGGGGAAGTGAGTATCTACCTTTATACAAAGGGAGTTGTATAAAGCTTTAAATATTGGTTTGGCCAAAAAGTTGGTCTGGGTTTTCTATACCATCTTACATAAAAACTTGAATGAACTTTTTGACAAACCTAATATATGAGGGAGGTTTAGATGGTTGAAGATCAAAAAAATTGACAGTGTTCACTGTCTCAGGTATCTCCTGGTACAGTTCATCAGAGAATATTAAGGTCCACTCCATAGTTTCATAACAGTTCATTCAATGTAATTTTTTGAGCAATTAGAGTGTCCTGAGCATATTACCATGAATTTAGCAATTTCTGTCCTTCAGAGTTTCACAGACAATCAGACCTGTACAAAGGTAAATTATAGTAAAATTGGAAGAATGTTTTAATGTCTGGTCCAGCTGCTATAATATCATAATCTGGGTGACTTTATGCAACAAATATTTATTCACAATTCTTGAGGCTGGAAAATCCAAGATCAATATGTGGAGTCTGCTTCCAAATTCATAGATAGCAAAGTCTGTGTCCTTACAAGGTGGAAGTGGACTAGGGAACTCTGGAGTCTGTTTTATAAGAGCACTAATCCCATTCATGAATCTCCACTCAGCATCTCCCAAAGGCTCTAGTAGCTCCTAAAATTGTCATATTGGGAGATATAATTTGGGATATTTGATATAATTGGGAGGTATGAATTTGGGAGGGGACATAAATATATAGATATTAGCAAATGTCTCAAGAAAAGAATTTCTCCCTAATCCACTAAATAGACAATATTCTTCCTTTAATTCTAATAATTCTGCAGGTTAAAGTAAGTTATATAGTTATTTGGCTGCTTGGTGATAGTTCAGAAGTTCTTCTGACCAAAAATGCCTGCAGAGAGACAGGTTATATTTTATCCTTATTGAAAATAATTTTTTTTTATTTTAGTCTCTACACAGAATAAACTTCACTACTTTTTTCTTGTCCAGTGAACAGTTGAAAAATCAAAATACTGGCTTATACTGAATTTTAATTGGTTTCAGAATGTTATAAATTTGACTTCATTTTTTCACATTTTGAAGTTTAATAATAAAGGTCAAAAGTAAATTTTCTTTTTCTTCTGTACAAAAATGTATACATAATAAAGTTCTCTTCAGTTTTGGTTTTTGCTCAGACATTCTTATTAGAAACAGTTTAGAAATAGGACCAGGCCTGTTGCTAATACACAGAAAGTAAAAACATTTTATTTACTCAAGATAGACACAGAGGGAAATTGTGAGGGCACGGTTGTTTGTTTCAGGGTCAGTGCTTCTGCCCCCGCCGCCCCCTTTAAGGGCCTTTTCTCCCACCAGCACCCTTCCTGGGCACCTGTGTCCTTGACTTGACCACAAAAGCCAGCCCATAGTTCAGGTGTTTCTCTCCTACACAGAGTTTACTGCTTACTGTTGGATTTTAACCAATTCCATATTTTTTGTTCTGAGTTGGGCTTGAGATATTTTGCTGAGCTGATTAAACATATTAATTTTGTAACAAATGAAAAGGGTTAGAGGAGAACTTCCTAAGTGACGCTCAGGGCTCTTTCTTCAGTCTTCTGAAAGTAATAGTTACCACTTATGAACGGTTTGACAGACTGCTGAACCCTTAACAATTCTCACACCAGCTTCTACGGGTGAATAGCATCATTGGTGTTCCCATTATATATATTCATGAATGTTATATGACTTCTTTAAAATCCGCTGATGTGGCTGGGTTTTCAGTCTAGATCGGTATGACCACAAGGCAATGTATTTCCATTAAAGGGTTATTTCATTTTTGAGAACTGTTTTGCTTTTCCTCCAATTTAAAATTAGTTATAGTGAACTTTATAAGTGTATGTTATTTTTTCTTTCCTTCAGTTTTAAGTGTCCCCCTTTTCCTTCAATTTTTCCCTTTCAGTAGAACTCTATTCACTTGCTTCTTGTTTACAATTCCTTCCCTCGTTATATGTAATAGTAAGTAATGAGCCAAATTTGAAGTTGCCATAAGCAGATCAATCTAGTTTTTGTAAATAGGCAGGATGGAAAAAAAATGGCAGAACAACAAAAAATTCTGGCCTTTGCAATAAGTACTTGGAAGACAGGCTGTGCACCAGTTGCTTAGGGCTGCCATAACAAATTACTACAAGCTGGTGGCTTAGAACAAAAGATATTAATTCTCTGACTTCTCAAGGGAAGAGGTTTAAAATCAAGATGTGGCCAGGGCTGTGCTTCCTCTGAGGATTCTAGGGAAGAATACTTCCTTGCCTTTTCCTACCCTCCAGTAGGTGTGGGCAGTCCTTGATATCCCGTGGCTTGTAGATACAGCACTGCAATCCATGTCTCCATTGCCACATGACCCTGTGTGGATCTGTCACTGTGTCTCTTCTCTTCTTATAAGAACATAAGTCGTATTGGATTGGGCTTGCCAGGTGATGTAGTGGTAAAGAGGGAGTACAGTGGTACTGCCAATGGAGGAGACGCAGGCGATGCGAGTTCGAGGGAAGATCCTGGGGAGGAGGAAATGGCAATCTGCTCTAGTAGTCTTGCCTGGAAAATCCCATGGACAGAGAAGCCTGGCAGGCTATAGTCCATGACTGCAAAGAGTTGGACACGACTGAGCAGCAAAGCACGTGCATGCACAATGGGCCCTTAAGGATTCTACTCTAGTAGGATCTCATTTTAACTTAACTGATTAAACTTGCGATGACATCTGTTTCCAAATCAGTTCTGAGGTTGTGGAGATAAGGATTTCCCTGTGTCATTTTGGGGAGAAACATGTCAACCCATAGCAGGCCATAATATTTAAGCTAACATTGACTTCCTCTTATTTCTTAGGGGTTTCAGTTTGTGCTGCCATTGCTTTAAAAATACACGTGAAAAATAGCCATAAAATGCAATTATCCTTTTACTGGGGAAAAAATGAGTCCTTGAAAAATTATTTCTTTAGCATCTGCTTGTGCCTGGTGCTAGGTATTATGGAGAAAGATACAAGAGGGGAAAAATTGTTGCAATATCACCCATCAACTGGTTAAAAATACAGATTGTCAGGATCCACCCCAGACCTCAAGAATCAGAATCTGCATTTTAGCAGCTGTCCACAAGCTAAAACAGACTAAAACCACCAGAGCAGGGACTTGGGGCAGTGAGTTGGAAACTAGGCTGCACATTAGAATCACCTGAGAATCTTCAGAAACATTCCCATGCCCAGGATGTACCCTATGCAAATGAAATAATAATTTCTAGAAAGAGATCAGGCAAGAGTAGTGTGAAAGTGTTAGTCACTCAGTCATGTCTGACTCTGTGACGCCATGGACTGTAGCCTGCCAGATTCCTCTGTCCATGGGATTCTCCAGGCATGAATACTGGAATGGGTTGTCATGCCCTCCTCCAGGGGATCTTCCCATCCCATGGATCGAATCTGGGTCTCCTGCATTGCATGCAGGAGGATTCTTTACAGTCTCAGCCACCAAGAACAGTAAAAAAAACAAAAGCAAGCCCACGTGATTCCAATTCACAGTCATAACTTTGCTTCTCAAATTCTCATGCACATAAAAATCACTTGGGGCTCTTGCTAAAATGCAGAGCCTGACTAATTAAGACTGAGGTGGAGCCTGAGAACCTGTATTTCCAACCAGTTCCCAAGTGATGTTGATGCAATTTTATGTCTCTTGTATCTTCTGCAATGTGCTGAGCTCCAGGCACAAGCAGATGCTAAAACTAAATTTTTAGAAGGCAAAATGGTCCAATTATAGAATTAGTTATTTCAGATATGAAGGAAGAAATACTCTTCACAATGTTTAATTTGTAAGTACTTCAAACGGATTTTTTCTCCCCCTCAAACTTGAAGAAGGCAGAAACACTTCAAACAAGATGGCTTTTGTTTTCTCAGGATTCTCTACAAAAAAATAGACTCAATAAGAGATAACAGTTAGGGTTGTTTTCCTGTTCCTTTTACACAGTTGCTTCAAGTTTCATTTTAGGTTCCCTGGGTACAACACACAGAGATCTTTCCCAGAGTGTATTAAGTTCTTCTGGATTGATTGTTTCATCACAGCCCATGTACACAGACCAGTGATTTGATAAACAATAGATCACCCAGAATTCTTTATTAAGCTTCATGCCACTAACGCATTGTTTTCTGTTTCAAAGGAAATACATCCTAGTTTTGTCAGAGAGATGCTTTTGGGGATAAAAGTTACATGATTTCTTAGTTCCTGATCAAAGTTTAAAGCATTTGACTTGATTAAAAACAATGGGCTTCCCTTGTGGCTTAGCTGCTAAAGAATCCGTCTGTAATGTGGGAGACCTGGGTTCAATCCCTGGGTTGGGAAGACCCCCTGGAGAAGGGAAAGTCTATCCATTCCAGTGTTCTGGCCTGGAGAATTCCATGGACTGTAGAGTCCATGGGGCCACAAAGAGTTGGACACGACTGAGTGACTTTTTGGAGAAGGAAATGGCAACCCACTCCAGTACCCTTGCCTGGAAAATCCCATGGACGGAGGAGCGTAGTAGGCTACAGTTCATGGGGTCACAGAGAGTTGGACACAACTGAGCAACTTTCACTATACTTCTTTTACACAGAATCCATTACAAGATAATCTGACTTTGGTATGATAAAACTTTTTAGGCATTCTAGAATTCAGAATATAAAAAAACATAAAGCTCTGTATATTTCATTCATTTCTTGCTTCCCTCACTCTCATTGTTTCAAACCTCTAGTCTCTTCTTGTTTGTTTGTTTTTTTTTCTAACCTCTTTATAAAGGTTCTTGTTTACCTCTGCCTTGAGTCAAGGATTGTGTGATTCATATAATTTCACAGGAGAGTCAAACTACATACAATAATAATCTACTCAGCCCTGTGTGTTCAAATTCAGTTCCTGCTTAGCACTCGGTTCAATGCTTCCTCCCGCCCCCGTCACTCTATGCCCCTCTTCATCCCTCAGGCATTCCTCCAAATTATTCTGTTTGTCTAGGTACTGACATCTGGTATTCTATCTGTTCTAGGCACTGAGTGCAGGGCTAAGTATACTGTGATGAATAAAATACAGCAGCCCCTGAAACCTTTCTGAGTTTTTCCTTTCGCTGAATTCTCATGTACTTCTATTGAATACAGTGTCATTTCGGATTAAATGGCTCTGTAATTTTTTTTCCTGTGAGTTATTTTTCAGTTATTAAGCAGATCAAAGACTCGTTGAAGATGTTGGGTTGGTAGTATTCAAAGTTATTAGTACACAAAGAAAATGCATACCTGGAAGGCTGAAGAGGCTTTGGAAAATGGTAGGGGAGACACCTGCTCTAACTTTTAGGGTCATGGAAGGCTCACTGGAGAAGATGACATTTAAAGCTGAGTAGGATAAGCAGGAGGTAGCTCAACCTGTGTCCTTGACATGCAGGGGACAATGCACAGTTAGTATGATGAAGTGTCAGATTGTGCTATAGATGCAAAATTCTAAAAGTTGGATTTTGCTCATCTTCCCGGGAATTTTACAGGGCTAACAGAATGCTATGAGACAGATGAGAGATGGATGAGAGTTGGAATAGTATCCATAGCAGAGATGGCCTCAAACTGGGCTGACTTGGAGAGACAGAGAGGAGGGCAATGACACTTTAGGCTGGGAATACAGTCTGAACAAAGGCCCAGTGGTTGGTAGTCATATTTTACAGGCCTCCTGAGAACAGAGATTTCTGCTCAAATCTGCCCAGTGATACATTTGGTGGGCTGGAGCAGGACCATAAAACCAACTGTCTGTTTCCTAGATCACAGAATTATTTATTATGCCCCAATGTCAATTTTCTCAAATCCCTGAGTATGCTTTCTTCACCTTTTCTTTATTTCTCACTGATAATCATACAGCGCTGACATCCTTTATGTCCNGGAGCAGGACCATAAAACCAACTGTCTGTTTCCTAGATCAAAGAATTATTTATTATGCCCCAATGTCAATTTTCTCAAATCCCTGAATATGCTTTCTTCACCTTTTCTTTATTTCTCACTGATAATCATACAGCGCTGACATCCTTTATGTCCAAGTTTGCAGCTCAGTAGGCCAGGTAAGTTATACACAGAACAATGAGTTCTATACTGAAATAACAATGATCTTTATCTTCATCATCTCAGAAATATTATTGTTATTTTCTTGTTCACTATCATTCTCCTCTTTCTTTCAGCTACATTTCTTTAAGTTCTTTATGCTTTAAACACGATGGTAAGTTATTTACAAATTGTAAGATATAACGGATTTCTTAATTTTTAGCATCCCCTCCCTCTTCTTCCAGAAATTTTTTTTTTTTTCCTATTTGGAAACCAACCCTTCCTCATTCTAGGTCACTGCATCCATACCACTGCCCATAAGCTTTGCAGTTGTGGTGGTCATGGCCTGGCTGAGTCCACAGATGGGCACATATCCTGAGGTATATTCCAGGCTTTTGCTGGAGTTTTTAGAGATGAGCTGCTAGCCTTCTGGTGGGGTCATTAGGTATAAGAGCCATTTAAACATGAGACTGCCCAGAAGTACTTGCTCCGATAAGAAGAGTCTCTACCTGACTGAGGTCAACACACAAGAAAGCAGTCCAAGAGGTGGATAGGGAGCAGCAGCAACCTCAAGACATGAAATTCTGAAGCCAGCCATTCCTGAAGGGAGCATGCTGCTGGGCCTTTCTGTTAGGTGACCCAAGGAATTCCTATCTGTCTTCACTAAGCTAGTTTGAGTTGGGCTTTTGTTCTTGATCAGTGGAATAGGCACAGACCTTGCTTTTTTTTTCTTTTTACTAAAAACCTCCTGTTTTTAAACACCGGTATCTTGAAGGATGTATACTGGTGAAATACTGTGAGTAGTCATGTATGGGTGTGAGACTTGGATCATAAAGAAAGCTGAGCACCAAAGAATTGATGCTTTCAAACTGTGGTGTTGAAGAAGACTCTTGAAAGTCCCTTGAATGGCAAGGAGATCAAACAAATCAATCCCAATGGAAATCAGTCCTGAATAATCATTGGAAGGACTGATGCTGAAGCTGAAGCTCCGAGAGTTTGACCACCTGATGTGAAAAACTGATTCATTGGAAAAGACTCTGATGCTGGGAAAGATTGAAGGCAGGAGGAGAAGGGGTCGACAGAGGACGAGATGGTTGGATGGCATCTCTGACTCAATGGACATGAGTTTGAGTATGCTCTGGGAGTTGGTGATGGACAGGGAAGCCTGGCGTGCTGCAGTCCCTGGGGTCAGAAAGAGTCAGACACGACTGAGCAACTGGACTAAACTGAGTGTGACTAAACTCAGAATTGCAGTCCACCTGCCCCCAAATTTTGAGAGCTTCCCTTTAAAGAACAACATATTTAGTATGGCAGCTTAGCAAAGTGTTAGACTGTCCACAGAAAATCAGGTCCATGAGAATGCTTATTTTCTCTTGGATGAGACCTGTAATGGGACAGGAACAGCTGTGTGAGTTTTGGGGAGCTGTTCAGGGTGCCTGCATTGCACCCAGTATTCTCCCAGTCCTCACAGAGGGGATCACAGGCTTGAGGCACTCTCCCAACCCAGCCTGCAACCGATAAAGGGTCCTGGCTCTTCCCTTTTGCAACTGGTAAACAAACTCCTCACCATCAGTTGAAAAGCTTGCTGTCACAAGAAAAGTATTGCTTCAGTATCGTCAGGCTTGAAATTGATGAAATGGCCCCCTCCGGTGGTTAGAGCAGCTGCTGTATTCTCCTTTTTCAAGAAGCTGCCTGCAGATAGGAGGCCTAAAACCAACCTTAGAGACTCTCTTGTAGATTCTGCTGTCCCCTCATATTTACTGTGTTGGAGAAACTGTACAAACTAGCCTGCAGTTACCACAGTACTACTCAGATGGCATCGTTCAAGAAGTCCCAGTTTGAATGACTTCTAAATACTAGAATTGAGTTCCTTATATTCCGGGAGTGTTAATTCACCTTTATAAGGGGAGGCTCTGGAGAAGGCAATGGCACCCCACTCCAGTACTCTTGCCTAGAAAATCCCATGGACGGAGGAGCCTGGTAGGCTGCAATCCGTGGGGTCGCGAAGAGTCGGACACGACTGAGTGACTTCACTTTGACTTTTCATTTTCATGCATTGGAGAAGGAAATGGCAACCCACTCCAGTGTTCTTGCCTGGAGAATCCCAGGGACGGGGGACCCTGGTGGGCTGCTGTCTATGGGGTCACACAGAGTCGGACACGACTGAAGCAACTTAGCAGCAGCAGCAGCAGCAGCAGGAGCAAGGGGAGGCTCATGAAATAAGCTTTTCAGTAATGTATAGTAAATAAAACAAAGCAACCCTAACATAGTAGATTAATTTATCTATGTTTAGTCTGTAGAAGGGCAAGATTAAAATGGAAGTACTATATCAGAAAATTAAAAAAAAAAAATTACAGGCTTCTTGATGTCCCTGAACACTTGGCCTAAATACTTCTTGGCTTGTTTTTAAATCAGCTGATATGAGTGACAAGTTATAAATAATCAGAGAGCCAGAGTGGCCTGCACTAGAGAGAGATGACCTTTGTGCTCCCTGAACATCTGTTCTAGCATTCTCTAGGGAGTCCACCTGAAATTAGAATAAGCAGAGCTTATGATAATGTTAAGAATAATTCTCCTTCTTCTTTAAATTGCATGAGACTTAAAGCGATTCTACAGTTATTAAGATGGACCTTTTAAGTATTTTCAGAAATATTTTAATTTTTCATTTTTCAGTTAGATTGGTAGGCCCAACTCCTGTAAAACTACTCATTTAGTTGGAAAAATAACTTTGTAGATGTCACTGTGATGTTGAAGTCTTAATCTTTAAATACCTTTTTGATTCTGAAATTCTGATAGACATATTCTTAATGAGAGAGAGACAACTTATACCAGTTAGATACTGTGATTCCTTCTCCTTTTAAAATGTTCCTCTGGCTTTGAGATGCCAGATTTCCTTGTATTTCTGTCCTCTCACTTTCTGCTGGCTCTTCCTCTTTAACAAGTGCCTTAAACCTTGTTCACCCCAGTGCCCTGCCTGTCCTTGTACTATATTAGAAAATTTTTTTTAAAATTCCAGGCTTCTTGATGTCCCTGAACATTTGGCCCAAATACTTCTTGGCTTGTTTTTAAATCAGCTGATATGAATGACAAGTTATAATAATCCGAGAACCAGAGTGCGTGAGTTTTCTTCTTAATATACAACTTATCCTTGGTCAGTTTCATCCAACCTCATGGCTCTACTTAGCTACCCATATATTATGGCTTCCTAAATTAGTGTTGTTATCAAAACTCCAGAACTCAGTCCCAACCTCCAGACCTAGACATAACACTGACTGCCAAACATCTACCTGAATGTCCCTTAGGACTCAAATTTAATATACCTAGTAATTTAATATAGTAAAAATAAACTTACTCTATTTCCTCCCAGAACTCAGTATGAGTTCATTTCATGGCACCAAAACCCAGGAAACACACCAGAATTTCCTTTCCCTCTTTTTCTTCAACCAGTCACTTACCTTATGTTAAATCACCTACTTCTTCGATGTCTCTGATATTTGTCTTCTTGTTACTATTCCCACTGATGTTACATCATTGAGGCATTTGCCATCTTGAAATTCCACTCTCAACTCAGCCTGTTACATCACTGAGGCATTTACCAAGTGGAGATTCCACTCTCAACTCAGTCTGCACATTGTAACTAGAGTTACTTTTCCAAAATGCAAACTAAGTCATGTTTCTCTCCTTTGAATACCCTGCAGGTTTTCCATTTCATAAGCTCAAATTCCTCAGAGTAACAGACAAGATCCTCCATACCTGATTAACAACTATCTTTCTGTATCAGTTGTGTATTGCCAAGACAATGCTGTATAACAAACAACTGCAAAATCTCAGAAACATACTTAGGAAACATTAATGCTTTCTTGTTTGGGCTGGTATGCTGTGTTGGCTCTCTTGATTTTGGCTGCAATTGCTCTTGTTTCTGGTGGTTGGCTGGCTTTGACTGGTCTAGGACAGGCTTAGCTGAAAAACTGGGACAGCTTGACTTAGCCTGTGTGTCCCTCATCTTCTAGCAGGGTAGCCTGGGCGTGGTTTATGGGAATGATAGAGGTACAAAAGAAACCAGAATCAGAAACATACAAGGTTTTTTGAGGCCTAGGCTCAGAAGCAACACACTGTCATATCTGCTAATTTGTTTTGGACCAATGGAGGTCATAAGACTACTCCAAATCAGGGTTCAGGAAACAGAATCCTGTCTGCTTAACGAAAGGAATTGCAAACTAATGTGGCAATGGGCTTGAAACAGGATTGGGGGAGGGTGAAGAGGGGGAGAGTTAGAGGCTTTATTGTATTCTCCACGTTCATCTTCACTAGCCTACACCTCTACTCCGGCTTTTCTGAACAGAATGGATGACAGTCTCCTAAATATGTTCAGCTCTTTGTCACTTCTGTTTTGTTTAGCTCTTACATATATTAAAAAAAAAGAACAGGGCACAATGGAAAAAGAAAAATTAAAAGAAATACATACATAGTTTTTATTATGTTGAGGTATGTTCCTTCTATTCCTGCTTTCTGGAGAGTTTTTATCATAAATAGATATTGAATTTTGTCAAAGGCTTTCTCTGCATCTATTGAGATAATCATATGGCTTTTATTTTTCAATTTGTTAATTGGTGTATTACATTTGAAACATGTATAATATCATATAAGAAACAAATCACCAGTCTAGGTTCGATGCCTGTCTCTTATACACATCTAGCCAGCCATTCCTGAAGGGAGCATGCTGCTGGGCCTTTCTGTTANACAAAGCATCAGACACAACTGAGTGACTACACGTACACACACACAGAATCAGCCTAGAATATTCAATACCTAATGAACAAGGGATCCAAATAAGAGAAGGAAATTATCAAAAGTATAGAAAAAATGCAGATGCCTAGGGTTTATGGCTGGAGACCTCTCGATTCAGAAGGTCAGTAGGTTGGATTAATGAATTAATTTTATACCTTTCCTCCAGCTTCTTTGAAGCATTCAGTATGAAACATGGAGCAGAATGCTAGAATTGATGATGCATTATTAAAAGTTGTTTGATTTGAAAATGTGGAGGCTGAATGTGGGAAAACATCATAAGGATGGGGTAACTATGATTAAAACTTATTTTGAAAGTAGAAAACAGCTACACAATGTTCAGTGATTACAGGAAGTACAGACAATGCAGTTGCTAAATGAGTCCCTTAAATATTGACATGATTGATTCTGGTGTGACTTGTTTAGTAGGAAGTGGGAGAGGAAGCAAAAATAGACCAAAGCAAACATTTGCTCAGACAAATGAAGAGAAACACATCCTCTCTGTGCCCCTCCACGCCTGTGAAAACATGGCCATACGCTTTTGACAGGTTTTCTCCCTTATGTTTCTCTTGGTATATTTATAACAACATAGTAATTTTAATACACTAATTGTATTATTTCTAAGTCATGATTGTGATGTAGCACATTCAAATGACTTATTTGTGCTTATTTGTCTGATCACATGCTAAACAAATATTTTGTGTTTACATTGTCACAACTCTTCAGGGATGAAGGTTACTGCTTTCCTTCATCAGAGACTGGAGGGAAGTATTCAGCATTAGCATCTTTCCTAAGATTATTTTAAAATGAAATTTCAAGGGATCTCATTTTTTATATCTCATCTGCTTAAAAAATTACTGAAGTATGACTTGATTTATGTGTTTAATTTGTGGTGTACAGCAAAGTGATTCAGTTATATATATATATATATATATATATATATATATTCTTTTCCATTATGGTTTCCACTATTTCCATTATGGTTTCCATTATTCCCATATTATCACAGAATATTGAATATAGTTCCCTATGCTGTATAGTAGGATCTTGTTGTTTACCCATCCTATGTATAATAGTTTGCACCTGCTATTACCAAGCTCCCAGTCCTTCCCTCCCTAGTCCATCTCCCCCTTGGCAACCATGTCTGTTCTCTATATTTGTGAGTCTGTTTTTGTTTTGTATATATGTTCATTTGTGTCATATTTTAGGTTCCACATAAATGATATCATATGGTATCTGTCTTTCTCTTTCTGACTTACTTCACTTAGTATGGTAATCTCTAGATGCCTCCATGATGTTGCAAATGACAGTGAGAGACTATTTTCTTGGGCTCCAAAATCACTGCAGATGGTGACTGCAGTCATGAAATTAAAAGATGCTTGCTCCTTGGAAGAAAAGCTATGACAAGCCCAGATAGCATACTAAAAAGCAAAGACATTGATGGAAAACCATCAAAGCTATGTTTTTTCCAGTAGTCAGGTATGGATGTGCGAGTTAGGCCACAAAGAAAGCTGAGCACCGAAGAATTGATGCTTTTGAACTGTGGTGTTGGAGAAGATTCTTGAGAGCCTCCTGAACTGAAGGAGATCCACTCAGTCAACCTTAAATGAAATTTGTCCTGAATATTCATTGGAAGGACTGATGCCGAAGCTGAAACTCCAATACTTTGGCCATCTGATGAGAAGAACTGACTCATTGGAAAAGACCCTGATGCTGGGAAATATTGAAGGCAGGAGGAGAAGGGGATGACAGAGGACGAGATAGTTGGATGGCATCACCAACTCAATGGACATGAGTTTGAGTAGGCCCTAGGAGTTGCTGATGGACAGGGAAGCCTGGCATGCTGCAGTCCATGGGGTCACTAAGAATCAGACACGACTGAGCAACTGAACTGAACTGATGAACATAGGGTTGCATGTGTCTTTTCGAATTATACTTTTGTCTGGGTGTATGCCCAGGAGTGGGATTGCTGGATCGAATGACAACTCTATTTTTCATTTTTCAAAGAGCCTCTATACTGTTTTCCATAGTGGATGCACTAATTTACATTCCCACTAACAGTGCAAGACAATTCAAGTGATCCTGTTTTAAAGGTTATGGAACTATGTATAGACAAAGTTAGTGGAAGAAATTGAGGCAACAGTTAAGTAATTCTGAACAGATACTATTTTACTGAAGTTTCAGTTATAATTGAGGCAAATTCAGTAAAATATGAACACAGTTGGATAATTGCTTAGTTCTCCACTGTGCCTTTTATGTGTAATGTGAGCGCTAGAGAGTTTAAATCCTCCGCAGAGAAATCTCAAAGGAATGGAGAGCACACAAGTCTTGTGCCTTTTCTTTTAATGGATGAAGAATATGTACTACAACAATTAACTCACTCAGGCTATATTGAGTGTTAAGCAAAAGATTTTTTATGTAAAGTAAATTAATTCATTATTCCTATCTCTACTGTTTGAGAAAGTATTTCTAGAGCCATGTTAGGTGGAATTAGCCTAAGCACCTTGAGAAATGTCTGTTCTTATTGTTTTTGTCTATCATTTCTGTGCTGAATAGATGCATTTACAATTAGACTGAATTTTTAAAAAAATTAAAGTCATAAAAATCATAGGCATTTATTGAATAAAATGTAAAAAATTCTTATTCTCTGACTTTCTCTTCTGTTCTTTATTTATGACTGAGCTTTTCATTTTAAATTATGTACCTAATAATAAAGTATGTATTGTTGGTAGTGGTGTTAATACTTCTAACACNAAAAATCATAGGCATTTATTGAATAAAATGTAAAAAATTCTTATTCTCTGACTTTCTCTTCTGTTCTTTATTTATGACTGAGCTTTTCATTTTAAATTATGTACCTAATAATAAAGTATGTATTGTTGGTAGTGGTGTTAATACTTCTAACACTTCAAAGTTTACAGTGGTAGCAATTATATTCTATAATAAATGTGTTGTTGTTGTTCAGTTGCTCAGTCATGTCTGATGGTTTGCTACCCCATGGACTGCAACATGCCAGGTTTCCCTGTGCTTCACTATTTCCTGGAGTTTGCCCAAACTCATGTCCATTGAGTTGGTGATGCCATCCAACCATCTCGATCATAGCATTGACTAGATGGAAATTTGTAGGCAAAGTAATGTCTCTGCTTTTTAATAAAATGTAAATCCAGTTGTCTGGGTTTGTCATAGCTTTTCTTCCAAGAAGCAAGCATTTTTTAATTTCATGGCTGCAGTCACCATCTGCAGTGATTTTGCAGCCCAAGAAAATAAAGTCTGTTACTGTTTCCATTGTTTCCTCATCTATCTGCTACGAAGTAATGGGACTGGATGCCATGATCTTTTTTTTTTTGNCAAGAAGCAAGCATTTTTTAATTTCATGGCTGCAGTCACCATCTGCAGTGATTTTGCAGCCCAAGAAAATAAAGTCTGTTACTGTTTCCATTGTTTCCTCATCTATCTGCTACGAAGTAATGGGACTGGATGCCATGATCTTTTTTTTTTTGAATGTTGAATTTTAAGCCAGCTTTTTCACTCTCCTCCTTCACCTTCATCAAGAGGCTCTTTAGTTCCTCCTTGCTTTTTTATGCAATAGTTACTTTTGAGAATATATTGCAAGTGCTGTCCCAATATGAAATCCTGAAACTTAAGCACAATTTTTAGCAAGGAATTGCTGTAGTAAAGCAAAATATTAATTGCCTATGTCATGAAGTCATACTCTAGGTCATCTGAAAACTTCTTCAGGTAGATTTAGCAATATCCTACCATAGCTATTTAAATGTGAACGATTACTATGCTTTTCCAAAGATTCTCCTCATGTTTATCAATGATAACAGTTGTATGAACTAAGCCTGGATTGACAATAAGCCAATTATAAAAATAGGCCACCAGTAGAATCCAGCAAGAACTCTGCTACCCAAATGTACTTGAACACTTATTTTTTAAGGTCTATTTAAATACTGTTTTTAAAGTATTATGAATTCTGATTAACTTTAACAACTCATAGCCCCCATATCTTTCTAAATAGATTTAATACAATACTGTTGAGGGATGAACTGAAGCAAAGAAATAAGAAATAATAGTTCTTTGAGATGATAGAGACCAAGGTATATATATATATTCACAGGGTAATTTCAGAAATCATCAAAGGCAGGTTGATGCTTCTTCCTAATCCTTAACTTCTTTCCCTAGAAGATGTCAAGAAAGTAAGATGAATGATTTTTTATTCTATATAAATTTTAATAATTATGCATTTTAAGGATCTATTTTTTCTACCATTGCCACACTTTCTTACCTTTTCCTTCTGCTTTACTATAGTGAAAAGCCCATCTTTTACAGTGAAAAGCCCATCTCAATGAAAAATACTGATTCCAAAAATACCAGAATTCCAGTACATGGTATTGGAAGCCCTGTGGTAGAAACAAAAAGGGAGTGAAGTTTACTATCTTATTAACAAATGTATTATCCACATATGGTTAGGAACTTTAAGAACATTGTCTGATTTCCTCTTTGCAACCAACCTGGGAAGAAATAATGAATTCTTCCATTTTATAGACAAGAAAACTGAAACTCAAAGAGTTTATATGAATTTTCCAACATTACACTGCAAGTAAGCAACAGAATTGTCACTGGTGATCCAGATTGCATGATTCCAAAGTCCATACTCCTTTTACTCTACCACCTAGACCTTAGGATCAAAAGAAAATAATGTCAAACCAAGTCAGTCAGAGCAACGTTTCTCATAGCCTGTCTGTATCCATCCGAGGTGAGGTAGGGAGTTTGTGCGCTTGCCTGGTAGCTCAGCTAGTAAAGAATATACCTGCAATGCAGGAGACCCTAGTTTGATTCCTGGGTTGGGAAAATCCCCTGGAGAAGGGATAGGCTCAGTTCAGTTCAGTCACTCAGTCGTGTCCGACTTTTTGTGACCCCATGGACTGCAGCATGCCAGACTTCCCTGTCCATCACCAACTCCCGGGGCCTACTCAAACTCATGTCCATTGAGTTGGTGATGCCATCCAACCATCTCATCCTCTATTGTCCCCTTCTCCTTNTAACATGTTAATTACTGGTAAGAAAATAAAGCCCAACTCTAACAGTCACAACTTAAAATTTTTTCAGTTTGCTTTCTTACATTACAAATTTACACATGTACAGCATGCTCATTCATGTGCACACACTCCCCTCCCAGAGCACACTTCAGTTATTTTATTTCAAGTGCAGTATTGGTATAGGAGGAGTAATAAAGGGAATCATAGTGCTCATTGGGTCTTTGCCTTCAGCTATCAGCTCCAGATTGGTCTTTATGCCAGATGCCTACATGTTGTTTGTGGCTTGCTATGGGAAATGCAGTTGAGCACAATTAGTGAGAGAGACTGATTTTCTTTGACTCTGAGGACACCTTGAGTTTTGTACAATAAGTGTTTTCCATTAGAAGGAAAATGCTGTGCATTAGTGCTCATGAGAAAAAAATAGTGATTGCCAGTAATGCCATCAGGAAACAATTTTTTAAATGTTTTCAAGTACAAGCATGAATCGATCATTAAATGGGGAATATAGCTTATTATTGGAACACACTTGGAACATGAATCACAATTCTTTTTGAAGTGGTGTTATTCTAGGAAAGTGTGAATTTTGATTTTAGGAACACACGCAAAGGATACAGTAATAAGGAGTATAATTCAGAACACTTCATTAAAATAAATAAAAATGGAGCCAAGACCCAGAGGACATGAAACTCTGTTTTGTCTTATTGGAGAATGGAATGGGATAAGACACGAGAAAGCTGACATGGCATCACCAATGATCCCAATACTGNGTCAAAGTATTGAAGTTTCAGCTTCAGCATCAATTCTTTCAATGAATATTCAGGACTGATTTCCTTTAGGATGAATTGGTTGGCTCTCCTTGTTGTCCAAGGGACTCTCAAGAGTCTTCTCCAACACAGGAATAGGCTACCCACTCCAGTATTCATGAACTTCCCTGGTGGCTCAGATGATAAAGAATCTGCCTACAATTTAGGAGACCTGGATTTGATCCCTGGATTGGGAAGATCCCTTGGAGGAGGGCGTGGCGACCCACTCCAGTATGCTTACCTGGAGAATCCCATGGACAGAGGAGCCTAGAGGGCTACAGTCCATGGGGTCGCAAAGATTCAGATACCACTGAGCAACTAAGCACAGCACAGCTCAGCTCAGCACAGGAGTTTATACCAGAGCACAGAACTACACACTGCTTCCCTCCCTTTGCCTTGAAAGCAAATGTCAGTTAAACTAAATGGTGCGCTTAATGAGGTAGCTGTTTTGTTTTCTAGAATAAGCCCTTTATCTTAGATCCATAACAAAGAGTTTGGAAGTGGCAGGACTACACTTTGAGTAGCGCTCAACTTAAAAAAGAAACCATAACTACTGTGATCGCCACCAAGCCCCCTTTGAATATGGGATCAATACAATTGCATGCCTTGCACCTGTCTAATTTATTACATTATTATCCATGTGTGTGTACATGTTCATTTGTGTCTGACTCTTTGCGACCCCGTGGACTGTAGCCCGCCAGACTCCTCTGTTCATGTAATTTTCCAGGCAAGAACACTGGAATGGGTTGTCATTTCCTTCTTCAGGTCATCCTCCCGATCCACAGATTGAAACAGAGTCTCCTGCATTAGCCAGTGAATTCTTAACCACTGAGCCACCAGGGAAGTCCATTGTTACTCATAGAGGAAATCAAAGTGTTTGTTGTAAAGAAGTTCAACATTTCCTATACAAGGAGAGGGAAATGATTCTGAAATATGGACAGAATCCTGGCTTAAATCCTGACACTTTCTGGAGTTGTGCTATGAAGGAAAAAGCAGTGTTCATGTTTGAATTACTGGAACGTTGGTAATTGGATGGACTGGTGAAAGTGTGTCATAGTAGGTTAATAGCATAGGCCTGGGAACTAGACCAGTTTGAATTATAAAAGGGTCTTCTTTAAAGGGCTGTTGTGAATAATTCAAAATGCTTAGCACAGCCTGGCATGCAGTGCTCAATAAATGGCACCTCTATTAGATTAGGATCAACTTTACAGGGAAGATAGAATAAGTGAAGTAATTTGAGCATCTTATTCACAGTACATGAAATACCATCTTAAATTGTAATTTCTTCACATCTTAAAGCCTTTTAATCTTCCAAAAGCCAATTTTAAAATGCAAATACTCTGGACTCTTCTTATCTTTGGCTAGTATGAATAAGGGGTCAGTTTAATTTTCTACTATGTGTTTGACAGATTCCAAAATGATCATTCAGAATTGTAAAAAAGTATCTTTCTGGAAAGGAGCCATCTTAGATAAACTCATTAGGAATTAGCTTATGTAACAGTGTTTCCCAAATTGTGTTTTAGTTTATTATAGTGCCTGTGACATATACTTTGTTTTAAAACAACAAAAAATGTACTAAATAAAGTTGGAATATGAATATCTGAAGATATTAAAGACCAAGAAAAAGTATACAGAAAAGAAAAGAAACCTTTGTTCAGCCTAGAATTTCCAAGCCTCATTTTATCAGAGACCTCTTTTGTTCGGCAGCATCTAATCATATGCCATGGAGCACGTTTTGGTTTAAGACCATATAATGGCTTAAGAGATTATTTTCCAAACAATGCTGCTGCTGCTGCTAAGTACTGGAAAACCAGAGTTTTTAGGAACAGGACATAGCCTAAGCACTTGGAACAAAGGAACATTGAGGGGTTGAGGGGAGTCCTAAAAGGGGATATAGGAGGATGAGAGTTAGCTCTGTCCTACACACAGAGAGCAGAGAAGAGAGATTCATGTGACCTTTTGTCTGTTTCTTGTTTATTCACTAATAGCCACTAACCTGTACTTACCTCTAAGTCAGTAAACTTATCTGGCTTTGAGATTTTTTTCCTCTGTCAAGTGAAGGGTTCAAGGCAAGATATTTTGTAGTCAGTCAGTTCAGTTCAGTTGCTCAGTCGTGTCCCACTCTTTGTGACCCCATGAATCGCAGCACGCCAGACCTCCCTGTCCATCACCAACTCCCGGAGTTCACTCAGACTCATGTCCATCGAATCATCGACTCATGTCATCCTCTGTCGTCCCCTTCTCCTCCTGCCCCCAATCCCTCCCAGCATCAGAGTCTTCCAATGAGTCAACTCTTTACATTAGCTGGCCAAAGTATTGAAGTTTCAGCTTTAGCATCAGTCCCTCCAANAGCAATGAATGGCAGGCAAGAACTGCAAAGTGAAATGTAATTTTGAAATTTACCTTGTTATTTTTCTGAACAATAGATAACTTCTCAACTACATTAGTATGTGAACGATCTCTCAATTTAAACACAATTGGATTTTCTTTTTCTGCAGACATCATCAAAATGCATCACAGTTACTATTCCCTCTGTGGCTTTAACTAGGGAAGAATGGAATGCATATATATATATGTATTTATATATATATAAATACTTCCTCAGGTTAATTACTTTTTTATAGTTCTAAATGAAGTCCATTAAAATATTCTTTAATTACAAATATTTTTTCTTGTGGATTTCTCAGTATTTTTACTGAGAAATACGTGTGTAAATAATAAATTGTGAGTTAACAGTATGCCTTTTCCAGAATGTGATATAGCTGGAGTCATACAGTACATAGTCTTTTTAGATTACCTTCTTTCAGTTAGCAATATGTACCATTTAAGGTTTTTCTGTTTCTTTTTTTGACTTGCCAGCTCATTTATTATTATCACTGGATAACATTTCCTTATATTCATGCACCACAGTTTCTGTATCTATTCACCAATGAAGGACATCCTGGTTTCTTCTCAGCTTTAGCAAATGTGAATAAAGTTTTTATAAGCATTAGTGTGTAAGTTGTCGTGTGGACAGAAGTTCTCATTTGTAAGTACACCAAGGTACAACAACTGGATCTTACAGTAAGATCCATAAGTTTATGAAACGGATAATCTATTTTCCAAAGTTGGCAGTCCCACCAGCAATGAATAAGAGTTCTCATTTCTTCTCATTCTTATCTGCATTTGGGGTTATCAGTGACTTGGATTTTAGCTACTGTAATAGGTAATACTGATTCGTGTTCTCTATTGAGGGCAAGTCTTGTTAGAGAGAACAGACTGTTCTGGATAAATGGCGACTTTTCTCCTCCACCAGCTCAAAGCAGAGAGGAGTTTTCTCTGATCTTTACTGTGAGAAATGGTAGGGCTCCTGAAGTTAAAACGTAAACAAGTGTGAGGACCTCTAACACTGAATCTCCCCCAGGGTCTTTTAGTCTCTCAAATGGGTGCACATTGTTGTTTAGTTGCTAAGTCATCTCCAACAATTTTGCAGCTCTGTGAACTGTAGCCCACTAGGCTCCTCTTTCCATGGGATTTCCCAGGCAAGAATACTGGAGTGGGTTGCTACGAGGGATCTTCCTGACCCAGAAATCGAAACTGCATCTCCTACATTGGTAGGCAGATTCTTTTCCACTGAGACACCTGGGGAGCCCAGTGCACATTGAGCCTAGAGCACTTCATCAGTTATGAATTAGAACCCCGCCGCCCGCCCCGCCCAGTTCTGATTCCTGCAGAGGTTTCTGCTCTTGAGCTTCTGCTCCAGGAAGCTGTGATTCTGTTTCTCCTATTTGTCTCCAATTTGGAAGCAGTGGTTTATCTTTGACATCAATTCTCTTACAGATCTAAAAGAGCTGTTGATTTTTAGTTTATTCAGCTTTTTGTCTTGTTATAAGGATAGTAATAAAGACTTCCAAATGACTTACATGTCAGATGAGAAACTGAAAGTGACTAGTATATATTTAAAAAAACCTATTCCTTTCTGAAAGTATTTCTCTTCATTAAGGACCCTTATAATGTCTGGCAAAATAAAAAATCTTATCCAAGAAAAATAACCAAGAAACATGAAGTATGAGTTATTGCAGCAAGATTCTCCTCAATACAAAAGAGTGGTGGGAATTCCCTGATGGTCCAGTGGTTAGGAAATGGGCTTCCTAGCCAGGGGGCTGAGTTTGATTCCTGGTCAGGGAATTAAGATTCTGCATGCCACTACTAAGACCTGATGCAGCCAAATAAGTAAATAAAGCATTTGTTTAAAAAAGCATGGTACTGGAAATAATTTGAAATGTTTCCCTATTACATCTGTGAATGGTCTTCTATCTTCAATGTTCTATGAAATTTATTTTATGTGCTAGCATGTACTGGATTAGAAAAATTGTACACACTATTTTAATCCAAAAATCAAACAATTTTCTTTCACATTTCATTGCAAGGATGTCACTTGCTTGTTTTCTTCTTTGGAAAATGAAGACATATATGTGGCATGCACAACCAAGGTATACATACACTTCATCTGTCAAACCTACTAAGAACTGTGACTTATTCATTAAGAACATGCACTCTTTATGCTATATTGATTAAATAAGAACATCAAAGCTTTCCCTCATCTTATTACATTTTACACCCTTGATGACTTATAATTAGCTTAAATAATTACTCTTTTATATAGTTAAGACTTTACTGAAAACATAGTGGATATAAAGAAATAGACTTGATCGAGTTCCAAATAAGGTAAATTAATGCTAACTGTCTGGGCTGCCATTGTTAGCGCATGCACAAGGTGGCTTGGCTCTGTCATAGGAGCCTCACTGTAGGCATACTCTCAGTAGGGAGCAACTCTGGTTGCAGGCTTTATGAGTGGGCACGTAGTGTGGCTGTGGCTGGTGTGTAAGCCTATTATCAGTGTTCCAACCATGGGGGTGGGTCCAGCAGCATCCACTTTGTTGGTGAACACATTGGGCGGTGAGCTGTATCACAGAATCCCATGTACTCTGCAGACAGCCCCTAGGGTGATGCATGCTGGGATCCCTTTCCAAATGGAGTATTCCAGTCCCGCCTATCTCACACCACAGCTTGGAGCTGGATCTCAGCAGATAGGTCCTGGAAGAGTCCTGCCATACAGGCAGCCCAGTTTCTAAGAGGCAGCATAACCACCTCAATCCCCACAGCCACACCTCAGGCCCTAGCAGCAGCCTGGCCTTATGTCTTGTATAAACAAAATGGAGAAAGGGAGGCAGCACTGGGGCTGTTTCTGGGTAGAGCCCAGGACCCCTGCATGGTCACTCGGTGCACAGGCTCTCTGTGACCACACAGGCCTCACTTGCATTTGTGCTCGCCTTCCTGGGGACAGAACACACACACGAGCAACAGGCCCTTATCAATCCAGACCCTCAGGGCCTCTCCTCAAACAACTGGGAAGCAGACCCCATCCCTGATAGGTCTGTGACAGCCACACATCAAAGAGGTCCGACACAACTTCCAGACAAGGCTTTTGTCACCACAACACCAGCCACACCCGCTATCAAAAGGGTGACAGCCAGCACACCCCTTGGATGTATGCCTGTCATGACTTGCAAACAGTGCTTGCACCCAAAATATTGGACTCATGCAGTCTGCACAGGGATGGTCTCACATAAAAACAATCCTTCAGGACCACAGAAGTTTAACTGTTTCTCCTGAATTTACAGAGACAGAGAAATTTTAGAAAAGTAAAAGTGAAAGAACTATTTCCAACTAAATAGGCAAGGCTATAGTTTTGCCAGTGGTCATGGATGGATGTGAGAGTTGGACTGTGAAGAAAGCTGAGCGCCAAAGAATTGATGTTCTTGAACTGTGGTGTTGGAGAAGACTCTTGAGGGTCCCTTGGACTGCAAGGAGATCCAACTAGTTCATTCTAAAGGAGACCAATCCTGGGATTTCTTTGGAAGGAATGATGCTAAAGCTGAAACCAGTACTTTGGCCACCTCATGCGAAGAGCTGACTCATTGGAAAAGACCCTGATACTGGGAGGGATTGGGGGCAGGAGGAGAAGGGGACGACAGAGAATGAGATGGCTGGATGGCATCAACGACTCAACAGACGTGAGTTTGAGTGAGCTTCGGGAGTTGGTGATGGACAGGGAGGCCTGGCGTACTGTAATTCATGGGTTTACAAGGAGTCGGACACGACTGAGAGACTGAACTGAACTGAACTGAAACAGGAAAAATCCCCTGAAAGAAGAAAACAATGAAACAGGCCTTTCCAGTCTGCTCAGTACCAAGTTCAAAAACGAGGTAATAAAAATGATAAAGGAATTAAAGATTATCAATAGCTGAAAACTTCCCTAACACCCAAAACAATTAAGAAAATGGTGATAGAAACATACATATCAATACTTACCTTAAATGTAAACAGGTTAAATGTTTAAATGCTTCAAGCAAAGGGCATACACTGGTTAATGGCTAAAAAAGCAAGATCTGTATGTATGCTGTCTATAAGAAACCTCCCACTCCAGATCTAGGGATACAAACAGACTGAAAGTGAGAGGATGAAAAAACATATTCCATGCACATGGAATTCAGAAGAAAGCTGCAGTAGGAATTCTAAGACAAAATAGACCTTAAAGACTGTTACAAGAGACAACGAAGGACACTACATAATGATCAAGGGATCAGTCTAAGAAGGTATAACTATTGTAAATATTTATGCCCCCAACATAGGAGAACCTCAGTATACAAGGCACATGTCAACAGTGGGGGACCTTAAACCCCAATTTCATCAATGGTCAGATCATCTGGACAGAAAATGAAGAGGAAACACAGGCCTTAACACACCCATTATAAGCAGAGAGACTTGATATTTATAGAACATTTCATCTGACAGCAGGAGAATACACATTTTCAAGATACATGGAACATTTCCCGGGACTGATCACATGCTGGGTGACAAAGTGAGCAAATTTAAAAATTCTTAAATTCAGGAAAATTGAAATCATATCAAGCATATTTTCTCACAACACTATCAGATTAAAAATCAAGGGGAAAAAAGCTGTTTAAAAAAAAAAAAAACACATGGAGGCTAAACAGTGTGCTACTAAACAACCAGTGGATCGCTGAGAAAAATAAAGAGGAAATAAAATACCTGGAGACAAATGAAAACAGAAGCACGATGATCCAGAACCTATGGGATGCAGCAGAAGCAGTTCTAATAGGGAGTTTTATAGCAATAGTCTTACCTCAGGAAAAAGAAAAATCTCAAACAACCCAACCTTACACCTAAAGCAACTGGAGAAAAGAGAACAAAATCCAAAGTTAGTAGAAGGAAAGAAATCTTAAAGATCTGAGCAGAAATAAATGAAAAACAGATGAAGAAAACAATAGAAAAGATGAATGAAACAAAAAGTTGGTTCTTTGAAAAAAATAAAATTGATAAAGCTATTTCAATAAAACATAGGAGAGAGCTCAAGTCAGTAAAATTAGAAATGACAATGGACAGATTACAAATTACAGTGAACACTGCTAAAATAAACACCCACAAATCACTACTATTAAGCACCTGCTGCTGCTGCTGCTGCTGCTGCTGCTGCTGCTAAGTTACTTCAGTCATGTCCGACTCTGTGTGACCCCAGAGATAGCAGCCCACCAGGCTTCCCCCTCCCTGGGATTCTCCAGGCAAAAACACTGGATTGGGCTGCCATTTCCTTCTCCAATGCATGAAAGTGAAAAGTGAAAGTGAAGTCACTCAGTCTATGTTCCGATAAAATGGACAAATTATTTGAAAGGTACAATCTCCCAAGACTGAACCAGAAAGAAACAGAAGATATGAACAGGTCAATTGCAAGTCTGAAATAGAAACTGATTTTAAACCTTCCAACAAATGAAATTTCAGGACCAGATGGCTTCACAGGCAAATTTGATCAAACAATTAGAGAAGTGTTAACACGGGTTCTTCTGAAACTATTAAAACAAAAAAAAATTGCAGAGGAAGGAACATTCCCAATCTCATCCCATGAGGCCTCCATAATCCTGGTACCATTGCCAGGCAAAGACACCACAAAAAAAGAAAATTATAGGCCAAGATCACCAATGAACATAGATGCAAACATCCTCAACAAAATATTAGCAAACCTAATTCAACAATATGGGCTTCCCTGGTGGCTCAGATGGTAAAGAATCCACCTTCAATGCAGGAGACCTAGGTTCAGTCCGTGGGTTGGGAAGATCCCCTGGAGGAAGGCATGGCAACCCACTCCNCCTCAACAAAATATTAGCAAACCTAATTCAACAATATGGGCTTCCCTGGTGGCTCAGATGGTAAAGAATCCACCTTCAATGCAGGAGACCTAGGTTCAGTCCGTGGGTTGGGAAGATCCCCTGGAGGAAGGCATGGCAACCCACTCCAGTATTCTTGCCTGAAGAAGCCTCGTGGACAGAGATGCTTGGTGTGCTACAATCCATGGGGTCACACAGAGTCAGACACAACTGAGCAACTAAGCACAAGCACACAATCTTTTTATAAAACGATTCCACATTTCATAGTTTAACTCTTAAATAGTATGACAAACATAATGAGATAGATGAACTTCGAGCCCACAAAAGCAAATTATGTTTAACTCAGACATCAAAAATATTTCTTTCCATGTTTAATGCTAACATGATGCTGAAGATTAAATATTTAGGAAAGTGGGGCAAAAAGTATTTGTGTTCATTGACATGAATTTAATCTGTTTTACAAAATTGGGAACTCTCATTTAAAACTGGTATTGTAGTAAATTATTCTTCTAACTACAAAAATACACTGAAACTTCACTAATTCAGATGTTTCTCTTGAATAGTTTTAATTATATAGTATGTAGTTAAAAAGGTAAGCTTTAAGCTTGCCCAGAAACCTGAGTTCATTCTAACCAAGTTCTCCATTCTTGGTCTTTGCCTACTTGCTTTTAGAGTGACTTAGACTACAGCATCCTTAGTGTCTCAATACCTCTTTTCATGACACCTCAAGTGGGAAGTTACATCTCAATTTTCTTTATTAAGTACTTCAGTGCAAACAACTTAGTATTTATTGGTATCTGAGAGAGATGGGAATACCAGACCACCTGACCTGCTTCTTGAGAAATCTGTATGCAGGTCAGGAAGCANAGCCTGCCTCTGTGAGAATCAACTGGATCCTGCATGCTGTTAACAGAACTTATCTGAATGAGCCTAGGATACCTGAAGCCCCCAAGCTTCCAGTCTAAGGCTGTCACCTGTTACATGCATGACCTGAATCCAGACTCTGTACTCAGGCTGCATAAGCCTGAGCTTCTCCACCTGGGAGAGGAGAGGGTCCTGGCCTCTATATGGATCTGCCTTCAGGCCTCATGCATGATCCATTCACAAGCTCTGTGTCTTGTCATTTATGTCTCATGGGAGGACCTAATGATCTGCTGGACACACGGGGGAGGTCAGCATGTGTCTGACCAGGCTTCGAGCCCTCCCAGAACCCCAACATCACACGTCCATTCTGAGGAGGCCCAAAGGCACCTCCCTCAATAATCCTGTTTCATCCTGGAGAGCTGTGTTCCAACAATCAGTTGAGCAAGTTCAGGCTTATGGTGACTAGCCTGAGGCTGGGAGTGCTGCATCCATCCTCACAGAAGCAGTGGGCCGGAGAGGACGTCTCAGGCACAGAGAGGTTATTAACGTGTACAACTTTGGCATTGCTGGTACTTTGCATCTCGGTACTCCTGTTTGCCCAGCTGCCACACTGACCTCCCCAGACCCTGCCATGCCATCCAATCAGCTCATTCCTCTGGGTNGTCTCAGGCACAGAGAGGTTATTAACGTGTACAACTTTGGCATTGCTGGTACTTTGCATCTCGGTACTCCTGTTTGCCCAGCTGCCACACTGACCTCCCCAGACCCTGCCATGCCATCCAATCAGCTCATTCCTCTGGGTTCTGCATGGTCTTCTTGGACCCTTGTTCTCATCCCACAAGGGAGGATTTGTTTCTGACCAATCCTGATGTATGCCTGTCCTGTGTGTCCTGGGGAGTGGCATGTCACTGGCATGAAACTACAGGATATATTTCTATGGGAGATGAGGAAGAGGACTTGGTGTTTCTTTGTGTGAGTGTAGAGATGNTCGTCCCCTTCTCCTCCCACCTTCAATCTTTCCCAGCATCAGAGTCTTTTCCAATGAGTCAGTTCTTCCCAGCAGGTGGCTAAAGTATTGGAGTTTCAGCTTCAGCATCAGTCCTTCCAATGAATACTCAGGACTAATTTCCTTTAGGATGGACTGGTTGGATCTCCTTGCAGTCCAAGGGACACTCAAGAGTGTCCTCCAACACCACAGTTCAAAAGCATCAGTTCTTCGGTGCTCAGCCTTCTTTATAGTCCAACTCTCACATCCATACTTGACTACTGGAAAAACCATAGCTTTGACTAGATGGACCTTTGTTGGCAAAGTAATGTCTCTGCTTTTGAATATGCTGTCTAGGTTGGTCATAACTTTTCTTCCAAGGGGCAAGCATCTTTTAATTTCATGACTGCAATCACCATCTGAAGTGATTTTAGAACCCCCCAAAATGAAGTCTGTCAGTGTTTCCATTGTTTCCCCATCTATTTGTCATGAAGTAATGGGACCAGACACCATGATCTTAGTTTTCTGAAGGTTGAGAAACAACACTATTATCTCACCTAAAGTTAATAATAATTATATTTTCAAATACCCGATCAGTTTCATATTTCCTCAGTTGTCTCATGATTTTTTTAAGATGACATACTTGATGAAACTAAGAACTGGTTCTTTGAAAAGATAAACAAAATTTAAAAACACATTTAGCTAGAATCACCAAAAGAAGAAAAAAAGAGAGAGAGAGAGGATTCAAATAAAAACAAAAAGGTGTTACAACAATACCACAGAAATACAAAGGATCTTAAGAGATTACTATTGACAGTTAAATGCCAATAAATTTTACAGTCTATAAGAAATGGATAAATTTTTGGAAGCATGCAAACTACCAAGACTGAATCTTAATGAAATAGAAAATCTTGAGGTTGATTACTAGCAAGGCAATTGAATCAGTAATTTTAAAAAAACTTTCAACAAATAAAAGTTCAGGACCAGATGACTTCAATGGTGACTTATACTGGACTTTTTTTTAATTAATTAATTAATTAATTAATTTTTTGATTTGACTTTACAATACTCTGTTGGGTTTGCCATACATCGACATGAATCCACCACAGGTGTACACAAGCTCCCAATCCCGAATCCCCCTCCCACCTCCCACCCCACAACGTCTCTCTGGATCATCCCCGTACACCAGCCCCAAGCATCCTGCATCCTGCATCAAACATAGACTGGTGATTCGTTTCTTACATAATAGTATATATGCTTCAATGCCATTCTCCCAGATCATCCCGCCCTCTCCTACTCCCTCTGAGGCCAAAAGTCCATTCTCTATGTCTGTGTCCTTTTGTTGTCTCACATACAGGGTCATCATTACTATCTTTCTAAATTCCATATATATGTGTCAGTATGCTGTATTGGTGTTTTTCTTTCTGGCTTACTTCACTCTGTATAATAGGCTCCAGTTTCATCCATCTCATTAGAACTGATTCAAATTTATTCTTTTTAATGGCAGAGTAATACTCCATTGTGTATATATGCCACAGCTTGCTTATCCATTCATCTGTTGATGGACATCTAGGTTGTTTCCATGTCCTGGCTATTATAAACAGTGCTGCGATGAACATTGGGGTACATGTGTCTCTTTCAATTCTGGTTTCCTTGGTGTGTATGCCCAGCAGTGGGATTGCTGGGTCATAAGGCAGTTCTATTTGCAATTTTTTAAGGAATCTCCACACTGTTTTCCACAGTGGCTGTACTAGTTTACATTCCCACCAACAGTGTAAGAGGGTTCCCCTTTCTCCACACCCCGTCCAGCATTTATTGCTTGTAGACTTTTGGATCGCAGCCATTCTGACTGGTGTGAGATGGTACCTCATTGTGGTTTTGATTTGCATTTCTCTGATGATGAGTGATGTTGAGCATCTTTTCATGTGTTTGCTAGCCATCCGTATGTCTTCTTTGGAGAAATGCCTATTGAGTTCTTTGGCCCATTTTTTGATCGGGTCGTTTGGACTTTTAAATAAGAATCAATGCCAATCATTTTCAAACTCAAAATATGGAAGGTGGAGGGGAAGATTCTTCCAAACACATTTTAGGAGGTCAGCATTACCCTGATATAAATCCAAAGAAGGACACCACAAGAAAAAAAAAATTACAGATCACTATCCTTGATGAACATAGATGCAAAAATTCTCAGGAAAATATTAGCAAGCTGAATTCAACAACACATTACAAGGATCATACATTGTGATCAAGTGATATTTATTCCAGGGATGCAAGGATGGTTCAATATCCATAAATGAGTCTATGTGATATATCACAATAACAAAATGAGGAATAAAAATCAAAACCATCTCAATAGATACAGAAAAACCTTTTGATGAAATTCAACATCCACTTAATGTAAAAATTCCAAACAAAACATGTATAGAGGCAATGTACTACAGCATAGTAAAGATGATAATGCCAAGCCCACAGCTAACATCATGCTCAGTGATGGATCTGACATCAAAAGCATAGCAACTAAAGCAAAATTAAACAGGTGGGACTAAGAAGCTTCTGCACAGTAAAGGAATCAACAAAATTGAAAGGAAACTTACTGAATGGGAGAAAATATTTGTAAACCATATATCTGATAAGGGGCAAATGTTCAAAATACAGAAAGAATTCATATAACTCAATAGCTGGAAAACAAGCAATCTGATTACAAATGATCTGAATAGACATTTTTTTCCAAAGAAGACATGCAAATAGCCTGCTCTAAGTACAGAAGAACATGTTCAACTTCATTAATAACCAGGGAAATGAAAATCAAAACCATTGTGAGATACCACTTCACTCATGTCAGAAAGACTATTATCAATAAGACAAACAATACCAAGAGTTGATGAGAATGTGGAAAGAAGGAAACCCTTGAGCATGCTCAGTGAGAATGTAAATTGGTGCATCCACCATGAAAAACAGAGGTTTCTCAAAAAATTAAAAATAGAATTACCATATGATCCAGCAATTCCTCTACTCTGCACTTACCTGAAGAAAACAAAAACACTCACTTGAAAAAATATATATACACCCCATGTTCACTCCAGCATTGTTTACAATAGCCAAAGTATGGAATCAGTCTAAGTGTCCATCAACAAATGAATCAATATAGAAAATATGATACATACACACATACATACAATGAAATATTATTCAGCCTTAAAAATGAAATCTTGCCATTTCTGACAATATGAATGGAACTTAAGGGCATTAAGCTAAATGAAATAAGTCAGAAACAGAGAAAGACAAATACCATATAATCTCTCTTCCATGTGGCACCTAAAAACAATAATGACAATAGCAATAACAAATTAATACCAAGCTCATACACAAAGAGAACAGATTAGTGACTACCAGGGAGGAGGGGGTGGAAGAAGAGGATGAACTATGCCAAAGATGGCATTTTTGAGACCAGATTCAAATGAGATTCATACATAGTGTTGTGCTGAGTTTAGAGTATGTTTAAATGGCATAAAGAATTAGCCAAGATAATATGTGACATATGTAGGGCTTTTTGTATGTGTTTTGTTCACTATTTTGTAATTGTTCTTGTAATTATTATTCACCATTTTGATTACCCCGGTGCTTACACATAATAGGTGCTTAGGAAATATTTATTATTTAAGTGAACAAATGCAAGAATGGGGTAGGGAAGCATCTCAAGCCAAGGGAGCGGCCACAAGTGTGAGATCACAGTGCATGTGGGGAACTATTCATTTTATTTATGGCTGGAGTATAGCATTGTGGTAAGGATAGGAAATGCGGCTGAACCGAAGTCAGGGCCAGACCATGCTAAGCAAGCAGAGTGGGAAGAAACTTTTGGAGGACTTTCAGGAGTGGAGGGACATGATCCAATTTGCATTGTAGAAAGGTTGTGATTTCCATTTACCAGTAGATCCCTAGCAGATCATGTCATATTCAAGACCATACCAATCAAGCTATGAAACTTAATTAAAGAGAAGTGAGTGAGTGTTGAACATTAATCACTCAGTTGTGTCTGGCTCTTTGCGACCCTGTGGACTGTAGCCCACCAGGTTCCTCAGTCCATGGAATTCTTCAGGCAAGAATATTGGAGTGGGGTATCGTTCCCTTCTCCAGGGGATCTTCCTGACACAGGGATCAAACCTGGGTCTCCTGCATTGCAGGCAGATTCTTTACTGTCTGAGTCACCAGGGAAGTCCCAGTTAAAGGGAAACTAAATGTTTATTGCAATGTCCTAAGGAAAATTTTCTGGGAAGGTTCATCATAGAGAATCTCTTCAAATGTTCTCTCCCAAGTCTGTCTCCTGCTAAAATCTCCCTCATGTCCTCAATTCACACAGGCTGTCTTGGATCTTTCATCTCTGATCCTTTACTCATCTATTTTGCTTTCCTGTTCTCTAATATAAATCCAGGTGGACTTCAGTCCTCTCCTCTTGTCCCCATGCCCAGGAGGTCAGATGGACATATCCTCAGCCCAATGGGAGCAGAGAGGTCATTTTAAAAAATTAAATGTATTTATTTTTAATTGAAGGATAATTGTTTTACAATACTGTATTGGTTTCTGTCAAACATCAACATGAATCAACCATAGGTATACTTATGTCCCCTCCCTCTTGAAAGAAGTGTTCCAACCGTATGGTCTGTTCTGTTACTCTTACGTGATACAAACTTCTCAGGTTCTGCAGCACCTGTTTGGATGCTGGTGAGACTCTGACTGATGCTCTTTTCCCAAAAGGCTACAAATCCAATTAGTATACTTGAAATTGGCCTCTCTCCTTTCACCAGAACACAGCTCTGCTACATAACAGAAAATTGCATCATCAGTGCCTTACTGGTGTGTACAGTTAACTGAAATGTCACTGTTCCAGTCTTAGAATTTTGGATGCCTCCTGGATGCCCCCACAAGGGATGAGTAGCACCCTGAGGCTCTTGTGAGAACAGCAGTGTTGGAGGTTGATGGACAGGAGAGGAGGCAGGCTGGGGAGGCTTCAGGCAGGAGGCCACGAGCTGATTCCCAAGAAGCTGTTTTCTGGTGTGAAGAGCTGACTCAGGAAAGACCCTGATGTTGGGAAAGATTAAAGGCAGGAGGAGAAGGGGACGACAAAGGATGAGATGGTTGGATAGCATCACCAACTCTATAGACATGAGTTTGAGCTAGCTCCAGGACATGGTGAAGGACAGGAGAGCGTGGCATGCTGCAGTCTATGGGGTTGCAGAGTTGGACACAACTAAGTGACTGAACAGCAACAACAAAAAAAGCACATCCTTTTTGGGTCCAACTTATTTCTGGGACTGGCTTGTTTTGAGTAAAATTTAGAGTCCATATGTGCCTGCCAAGTCACTTCAGTCCTGTCTGACTCTGCAACCCTATGGACTGTAGCCCACCAGGCTCCTCTGTCCATGGGGTTCTGCAGGCAAGAATACTGGAGTGGGTTGCCATTCCCTCCTCCAAGGGATCTTCCCAACCCAGGGATCGAACCCACATCACTTATATCTCCTGCATTTTCAGGCANGTAGCCCACCAGGCTCCTCTGTCCATGGGGTTCTGCAGGCAAGAATACTGGAGTGGGTTGCCATTCCCTCCTCCAAGGGATCTTCCCAACCCAGGGATCGAACCCACATCACTTATATCTCCTGCATTTTCAGGCAGGTTCTTTACCACTAGCACCGCCTGGGAAGCCCTTAGAGTAATTAGTGACAAAATAGTGATTATTCTGGGCCATTCACTTTATATTTGTATAAGTATTTCATAGTCTACTAATGTGTATAGTAGGAATGAAACCTGATATTTTAGAATTTTGTTTACTGGCATGGGCTTCCTAAAATAGATCAGTCATGAGGGTTTTTTTCCCCCTTTTTGGAGTAGCTGCTGCCATCTTTGCTTTTATTGAATTTTTTTTAACAGCCTGTTTGGAAACATACTTATTTTGAAAAAGCCTTTAGGAGCACTCATGTATTAAAAAAAAAATCTTAATATCACTGTGAAAGATATCAAAAATATCCTCTGATGAACTGCTATAAGAAAGGTTTCCTTACATTTTGAATCAGCACAAACTTCAGTTGCTTCAATGGGATATATTATCAAAACAACCTCTTTGTAACCCAGTTGAAAGGATTTTTCTCAAATGAATGTTCAAAGAAACAGAAGGGTAAAGTACCAAACTTATAGTTTTAAAAACTTTCAAAAAGTGAAAGTGTTAGTCACTCAGTCATTTCCTTGTGACCCCATGTAGCCCACTAGTCTCCTCTGTCTATGGAATTCTTCAGACAAGAATACTTGAATGGGCAGCCATTCCCTTCTCCAGGAGATCTTCCCAACCCAAGGATCAAACCCAGGTCTCCTGTACTGCAGGCAGATTCTTTACCATCTGAGCCACCAGGGTAGAGTTTTAAAAGCTTTTACATTCCAATAAAATAAAAGAGAATGTTCATTTTAATGCTTGCTTTCCACTACCAAAAGGTCCTTTTTCCACTTTAAAAAGATACCGATGTTCAAACTATTCTTAGAGACTGCTTCTTAAATTTATGTTAATCCAGGACACAATTCATAAGGAAAGAATAAGATATGAAACAGACCAATCATAAGCCCTGTTGACATGCTTAGCAGTTCTGACAATGAGGTAGAAATTCAAGTGCATTAATAAACTGTTAACCTCATTATAGATTTCAGCTAATGTGTAGTTTTTCTCACGATTTCACAGATAACAAAAAGTAACCTGTACAAAATCAGTGGCAAAATTGACTCTTCTTTCTCGTGGAGCAGTGCTTTCTCTTTTTTATTTTCCATATACTCTGCTTTGTTTTTGAAATGAGTATTTAAAATATATATTGGTTTGTTAGTTTTGAAAAGTTCAGATCATGAAGAGACTTGCAAGACGTGTTAAAGGGATTTGTGTCCTAGTGGTAATCACATTTGAATTTTAGAAAGTTTTATATTCCAAACCTCACTGTTCTTTGCATGTGTTATTTATGCCATCTCTCAGTCTCTACATATCCTTATTTTTATATTATCTGGTAATAAATTATAGGCTTGCTAATTCATGTGGAAGTTGGTTCAGAGGTTCCTACACTTGAATTTTAGACATGCTTATAGCATATGTGTATACTTACGGCTTTGAAGTCTTTCCTTCCATCAAAAATGAAATAAATTGCAGAATGGTATATAGTTTCTGGCAAGAATGCCATTTCAACTGCATTCTTTTTTTATATGTGTGCAAGAATCTTTTTTCCTAATCTGGTAAAAATTATGATTCTTAGTACTGGGATTTATTTTTATAGAAAACTCAATTTATCTTGGAAACTACTGTTAACAGCAATAAAAACTAAAGCCAAACATTCCCTGATAGCTCAGTTGGTAAAGAATCTGCCTGCAATGCAGGAGACCCTGGTTTGATTCCTGGGTCAGGAAGATCCACTGGAGAATGAAAAGGCTATCCACTCCAGTATTCTGGCCTGGAGAATTCCATGGACTGTGTAGACCATGTGGTGGCAAAGAGTCAGACACAACTGATTGACTTTCACTTCACTTCACTTCAGATATTGATGCACAGTGTTTAAATGGCAAGCACTCTCTCTTCCCAACCTTTGGCAAAATTCTACATAATCCATTGAATACTTCAATGTTATTACTAAAGATGATGGGAAGATGATAGAGAATTGTGGTCAAACAGATGCTGGACTTGCCTGAGTAATTTCAGAGGTTTCACACAGACCTTATTAGTTAACAATAGGTTATATCAACCTTTTTCCATCTCTTCCACTTCCAATTGTGTTACAATTGGAAAGCCATAGGGAAAGAATCTTATTAATTAATCCTCAATCACTCATTTGCATTTATCAAAGTAAATCTGAAACTCCTAGAGCTACCTAGAATAAAACACAAGCACTGTGCTGAGGACTTTATGTACACTCTCTTCAGCAACATAGAAACCCTATATTATATTCAATGGATAGGACAAAGAGAAGATTCTATAATAAATTTAAACATTGGATCCATGTGCATTATAGAGGCATCAAAACTGAAGGATTCTTTACCTGTAATATTATTGTTGTTTGAGCAGCAGAATTCTTGGTTATGTGGGAAGCCCCTAAAGTCAAGAGATTTTGCATCTCTGACCCCAGACCACAAAATACCCATTGCATCCATAAGTCAACAGTGTGACCTTGCCGCCTATATTCCCAAATGTCCATTAGAGGGATGGTTCCATCCCATACAGGCTTCCCTAGTAGCTTAGCTGGTAAAGAATCCACCTGCAATGCAGAACACCCCAGTTCGATCACTGGGTTGGGAAGATCCCCTGGAGAAGGGAATGGCTACCCACTCCAGTTTTCTGTCCTGGAGAATTCCATGGACTGTGTAGTCCATAGGGTCACAAAGAGTGGGACACACTTTCACTTTCTATCCCACATAGAGACGAGATGATATCCATCTTGCCTGTACTCAAACTTCACTCTAAAAAGAATTTCAGAGGAAAGATCACAACCTTTTTGTCAGAGGTGAAATTCCTGATCAACCTACTTGACTGACCTCATGAATGGAGCTCTTTAGGATGCTGCATGAGTGAGGAAGACTGAAAGTTATGTACAATCTACTCCTTCCCCTCCTATTAACTAGAGACTCGGTGAGCATCCATATAGGGTGGTAACACAGTTGCCATATAGCAGTGGTTCCTAAACTTCAGTGTGCTTAGAAATCACTTGGAGTGTCTATTACACTGTAGATTTTGATCTAGTGTGTTTGAGCCAGGGTTCAGGATGTGCATTTTACAAAATCACTCTAGATAAATGTGATTCACGTTCCCACCTCTCCACACTTTCTTTTATTTTATTTTTCCTATTGAAATATAGTTTATGTTCAGTCAATGTTGTGTTAGTTTCTAGTGTACAACAAAGTCATTCATATATATATATATATATATACACATATACATATATATAGTTGTTGTTGTTGTTCAGTTGCCATGTTCAACTCTTTGTGACCCCATGGACTGTAGCACTCCAGGCTTCCCTGTCCCTCACCATCTCCCAGAGTTTGCCCAAGTTCATGTCCCTTGAACCTGTAATACCATCCAACAAATCATCCTGTCACCCTCTTCTCCTTTTGCCTTCAATCTTTCCTAGCATCAGAAGCTTTTCCAATGAGTCAGCTCTTTGCATCAGGTGGCCAAAGTATTAGAGATTCAGCTTCAGCATCAGTCCTTCCAGTGAATATTCAGAGTTGATTCCCTTTAGGATAAACTAGCTTGATCTTGTTTGTATCTGCTAATGCCAAACTCATAGTTTATCACTCCCCAACCCTGTTTCCCCTTTGTTAATCATAAATATGTTTTCTAAGTCTGTGAGTCTGTTTCTGCTTTGTAAATAAGTTCATTTGAATCATATTTTAGACTCCGTTTCTCTTCCTGGCTAACTTCACTTAATATGATAAATCTCTATGCTCATCCATTTTGCTGCAAATGGCATTATTTCATTATTTTTTACAGTTGAGTAGTAAGTGATGGACAGGGAGGCCTGGCGTTCTGCGATTCATGGGGTTGCAAAGAGTTGGACACGACTGAGCGACTGAACTGAACTAAGTAGTCTTTTATATATATATATATATATATACACACCACATATATGTATACCACATGGTGTATACCATGTCTTCTTTATCCATTCTCTCTACCCTTTCTATAGATAATTCCTTAGAAGATTTCAACTCCAGGAAGAATCTTACAGAGCAACTGGCAATAAAACCCCCTATGTACACATGTATAGGGGGTGGGAAAATTTCTTAGGATAGGTAGATGGCTATATTAGAGGGAGAGAAAGCAGCTGTCTCCTGTATGTAAGTCTAGTGAGTCAGGATTCAGATTTATTTGAAGAGAGAGGAAATAAACATCTGGTCCCATGGGAGTGGTCCATTTATGAACCCTCTGTGGCACTCTCACCAGAGAGGAAGGATGCAGAAATTGATGGGAATGTCTTCAGCATACAAATGGGTGGAAATGGAGAACAGAAGTAGTGGGTTCCTGAGCTGTGGTGGACACGGAGACTATGTTCATGGACATACCCCTCCACTTTTGCTGGGATCATTTACAATAATGAAGGCTCTGATTAGAAATGTATTGCTGGGGTTCATCTTCATTGTTGGCTGATACTCTACAAAGGGAGCATATTATGGGAAACCAATTTAAGATGGCGGCCTACTACCTGTGGCAACCTCCTGCAGCTCCTTATTTACAAGGCTGGTCACAGACAAGCCTGAGGAAGAGGCAAAGTTTGTCCTGAGAGTGCCGCCCCCTCTTTCTCAACCTTCTTCAGCACCCTTCCTCTTCCACCACCTCAAGGCTACTAAAGCAGACCCTCAGTCCTATTTTTCCAGAGGCTTGTACTCAGCTAGTTGCTACCTCCTCCTCACTGGTGGCTTAACCAGAAAATGAATTAAAATTGTCCTCCAGGAGCTGTGTATTCAAGTTGTTCCTGAAAAGTGATAAGCCTTTACTATACAAATGATAAAATGCAAATGCTGAGATCAGGCACCAAGGTGATGGGCCTTATGGGCAATCTATTCATTAGTCTTGAAATAAAGTGAAATATCATTTATAAGTCTGGTTATGTAACAGTGTGAATTAGAAGTTCATCTAGATCATGTTAGAGTATTAGAAGGGATATTGAATGGTCATGTGGCTTTTAGGCACATCAATACTTGGATCCCCTGGAGAAATGACTTTTTTTTCTTCTTTGCACAAATTTCCACTAAAGAAGATTATAGTGAATACTTTACTACCATAAAGTCCAATCTACCCCTGGACTCTAACAGTAGTGCCCTAATCATCACTGACTCTTGCCACAACTACCCCTTTGCCCTCTGTTCTCCCTTCTAAGCCCCATCCCCTCATACCTGGTAATCTGTTTGGCACACTGAAGCCCAAGTGATCTTTTAAATATGCTAATTTGAGCATGCTAATCCCCTGCTTAAAATCATTTTGTGGCTTCCTGCTGTTCCTAGGATAAAGACCTTCTTGTCCTACAGCAACCTTTGTGATCCTTCCTTAGCCTGTCTCTCTCCCTCTCACCTCCAGCCTGTCTGGTCTTTCATGCCCTCACCTCCTGTAAGAAAAGAAATTCCTTTGACCTTACAAGTATTGTAATAGCTCCTGCAGGCTTTCCTCTGTGCTAGCCCAACCCCACTGTCACTGTGGTGTTCTAACCTGTGTTTTGCTCCGTTGCAGCTGTCAGTTTCTCTTTGTTAATGTAGTGTGTACTTATTGGGTAAATGCTTGTTTTCTCATCTAGACCATGAGCTCCATGGGATGAGGACTTGGGTCTCTTCTGCTCATAGCCAGTGTATTCCCACAGAGAGAGACTATAGTAAGTTCACAATTAATATTTTGCCCAATAGATGAGTGAGATATTCCTTTTATCTAACAACCATCTCTCATGCTTTGGATTGAGCCCATTTTCAATCATCGGAAGAGGTGAAGAACTGGTCACTTTCCCCAAGTTCTCCTTTGTTTGGGGATGTAATATACTAATATTTTGGTGGAAATGCACAGATGCATCATAAACATGGAAACTAGGTGGTATAAATTAATTTTAATGTCACTAGAGTGAGTTTATTCACACATACTGTTAGTTTTCTTCATTTTCTTCAATTTGTCAAAACTCTGACTTTGTAACTGGAGAGGGTTAACTCCACTATTCAAGAGTTTAAGGCTCCTAGACTTTTTCCATATTTAAAAAAAAAGTCTTTTTGGGTGGTGCAAAGAGGTGTAAACAGCAGGGGAGAGAAATACAACAGCAATAGACGAATAAAAAAAGTAAATGTTAGAATGAGCTTTAAAATGGCAACAAAGAAATGGGAATTAAGGATGGGTTTCAAGAAAGAACCAGGGATCCTATCAGAGATTTCATTTTAAAGGAGAAAGACTGCTCTTTAGATTATATTAGTCACTTTTTATTTAATCTGAATCCAAAACACATATAGGATCCTAGCCGAAGTATCTCCTGTGTTTAGATCTCAGAGATTAGAGATTAGCCTACAAGTGAACTGTTTGGTTGGTTTGTTCTTACTAATAGTGTCTGCAATTTTTAAAGTAAAAACAACCATCTACAGAGTTTTATGTGCCAGACCCCTTACATACAGTATCTTGTTTGGTTCTCAGAAACAGATGCGATTATTAACCCTCATTTTACAGATAAGGAAAGTGTGGGTTGGGAAGATTAAGCAATTTGCCTAGACTTACAGTTTTGGACAGATTCCTCACTCGAACCCCAACTGTGACTGGTTCTAAACTCGGTGCTCCTGTTTTGCCTCAGTTCCTCTTTCAAATGAGATCTCAACATTTGCTAAGACTTAAGTTTTCTCCATTTTCACAAGTAAACTCACTCAGAGCTGTGGATCCTCAGGTCAGATGAATCAGGGTCACATGGTGACGTGTTAGAAGTGCAAATTGTCTGACCCAATCCAAGAACTGGCGTGAAAACAGGATGAACACAATAGTTTGCATTTTAACTAGCCCTCCATGCGATTCTGTTGCACACAATGGTTGAGAACCACTGCCTGGAGGAATTAAGAACTGAGCAGCCCATATAGCTCACTATGCTTGTAACTGATCATGTTATAGCCCACACATCACACTCCCTTTCCAGACGCCACTCCTGAAGAATATGTCTCACTCTTTTAGGTTCTCCAGGGATGAAGCCAAAGCTGAAAGTCTTCTACAGATTTTGTTTGGGTGAAATTATGTCATATAAGTTTACACTGGGTTAAGTAAAGAGACAACATTTGAACAACATTTTACTTGGATGTTGTGGTGGATCGCAAAAGGTCAAGTGTTTTTTTGGTTAATGTTTTCATGTTTCTCCACTTCTGCTTTCCTCCAGAACAGGAAGCGGAAGTTCTAAATACACGATGAAGCCTGCTCTTGGTATTTCCGGACTGGCTGAGACCAGAAAGTAGCGGAAGAGACAAATATTTCTTGTTAGAGTTCCAATTTGATTTCCAAATCAAGGTGAACAGGATCAAAGGTCTTTTAAGTACAGATCAGCATCCCAAACTTTGATGCTTATCTAAATAAACAACTCTGGACTCTGTGCTACTAGTTGTAACATAGGCAGGTGACTGAGATAAATCAGCCTTAAGGAATGAGGGGGAAATTCTCACCAGATAGCTGAAAACAACAATTCTTGAGCTTGTGGTTGCCTTTCTTATTAATTTTCTAAGTATTGATGATGAAAACCTATAATAAATTAAAGAATGAACATCTTAAAACCTGAGTAAACTAGGAAGAAAAGCAATTTCCACAAATGGATTCTTTCATTATGATAAAAAGTTGCAGAAGACCTTGAAGAAATTACCATTTCGAGAATTTTAGCTACTTTTGAGAGTCATTCATTTACTTCTGTTGCATTCTCTCGCTAAGTTTTCCTCAGTTGTGTCCAACTTTGTGCAACCCCATGGACAGTAGCCCACCAGGCTCCTCTGTCCATGGAATTTTCCAGGCAAGAATACTGGAATTAGTTGCCATTTCCTACACCAGGGAATCTTCCTGACCCAGGGATCAAACCCACATTTCTTGCGTCTCCTGCATGGGCAGGTGGATTCTTTACCACTGCACCTCCTGGGAAATCTGTTCTGTAGATAATCACTAAGTTAAGGCACATGAAACTAGAAGAAACAGAGAGGGATAAAAGATTGTACCACATTTTCTATTTATTATCTAGCTTAGATTTTTTGCTTTCAGTTTGTTTTGGTTTGTTTTTATAGGGAAGAATAATAGTTCACACTACAAAAAAACCAAAGGAAATTCAGATTATTTTTAAAATAATGAACCTTCTAGATGAGTAAACTGGGAAGATAATTCGTGAATCAAGCAAGTACATTTAGTGTGGAGCTTCACTTGGTGAGCTGGTCCCACTACCATATTGAAATGAACAAAACTAGAGGGATCTTTCATTCATACTCTTGGTTTAGAATCTTCAGAATTATTAGTCTAGGATTGCTATCTGTCAAGGTAAAGGGATTTAATTATTCATTATCAGCCATAAAATATCTGTACTGATATAGTCACATTAGCCCCTTGTTAAATGTGCTCATGATCAACTGAGAAAACAATGGTGTTCTCTCTCCTTTAGACCTAAACTTGACATTTCTAAACAGTATCTCCACGTTGCCACCTAATATTGTATTGCTTAGAATTTCCTGAAATACTTTGCATGTCAGGTGTATTTCCAATCTATACAAAAGAATCCTGATACATAAGCGCTGTTTTCCTCTAGCTTAAATAATAAGTCAGTTTCTGGCAGAATCTGAGAACATGCACCACTCGAATCTTAAATGAGAAATTCTGGATTCTAAACTGGAGCCTGCTGTGAAAACTAATCATTGCTTTAGGTCTCCACCTTGTGGTTGTGCTTAGCTGCTCAGTCATCTCAGACTGCGACCCTATGGACTGCAGCCCGCCAGGCTTCTCTGTCCATGGGGATTCTCCAGGCAAGAATACTGGAGTGGGTTGCCATTTCCTTCTCCAGGGGATCTTCCCAACCCAGGGTTAGATGTTTAAAATGTAAATTCCTTTTGATTTTGTGATCCTTGTTTATAGATTCTTTTGAGAAGGAAGTCAGGATGAATATTGTCTGAAAATAACAGAATAGATGGCATTGTCTGAAAATAACCGAGACTGATGATTGGGTATTTAGAAATTTATAGTTTGGATTTAGCTTACTCTGGAGTGAATTTTTCCTCTGAAGCACATTTTCATCATTTTCTGTTCAACTATCTTGAGAAATTAATTTTAGATTTCTCAAGAGACATTCAGAGATCACTGTTTGTGATTTCTCATATAGAAGGATCCCATAAGAGAAATCGCATTATTAGTATCTTCCTTTGCCTTCAGTAAACTCCCATGGGTGGATTATAAGGGGTCCAGAGCTTACAACCTCAGAACGCTAGGGAAAGATGTACAAACTACTCAAACATGTGGTTTAACTTGGTCCAAGAAAGCAGGTGACAACTAGGTGACTACTAGGAATTCTGTGATTTCATTTTCTAAATTTCTTAGCAGTATGGAAAAGCTGTATGGCATTCCCTGCTCAGCTCTGTGCAGCTTTACACAGGTAGGTCAAACATGAAGACCTGCTAAGGATGGGCCCGATGTGCTGAGATCAAGATTAGAGTTCTTTGGACTTGCATGAGACTTGATTTACAGGATGTGATTAACAAAACACAGTATTTTATTAGTTGTATTTGTTATATCCTTGACTTCTATCTCTGTTGTCTGAATCTAATGGCAAATGGTAACTTTACCCAAAAATCATATCTAGAATCTGATAACCTTTCATCACTTCCGTTGTTGATCGCAGCCTGACATCCTATTAGAACAGAAGTCGAATTCCCATCACGCTGCTGCTCAGAATGCTTCTATGACTCCCTTTCACTCAGAGGAGAAGCCCAAGTCCTCATGGCGGCCCTCAGGACCCATGCTACCTGGCTGGTGTTACCGCTGCAAACTCACGTCCTCTGACCGTCACCAGCTGTTCTGCTGCAGCCCTGTCGGGGTGGCCTCCCCCGGGGGTCTCAGCACAGAAAAAGCTTTTCATTACTGCCCTGTCCACCTGGAGCTCTCTCCCTCCAGACACCCACGAGGTGGGCTCCCTCACTCTTCAGGATTGCTCACAATTCATGTTTCTTTCCTGGATGCATGCTGTGTGCATGCTAAGTTGCTTCAGTGTGTCCGACTCTCTGCGACCCCATGGACAGTATCCCGCCAGGGCCCTCTGTCCATGGGATTCTCCAGGCAAGAATACTGGAGTGGGTTGCCATGCCTTTCTCCAGGGGATCATCCTGACTCAGGGATAGAACCCCCATCTCTTATATCTCCTACATTGGCGGTTGGGTCCTTTGCCACTAGCGCCACTTGGGAAGTCTTCTTTCCTGGCCATCCTGTTTAAAATTGCAACGCTCTCCCTACACCCCCATTCCCACTTCCCTGCTTTATTTCATTAGTTCCTCTGTGGTGCATGCATGCTCAGTCAGGTCCAACTCTTTGTGACTCCATGGATTGTAGCTTGCCAGGCTCCTTTGTGCATGTAATTTCCCAGGTAAGAATACTGGAATGGGATGCTCTGCCCTCCTCCAGGGGATCTTCCCAACCCAGGGATCGAACCTCTGTCTCTTGCATCTCCTGCGTTGGCAGGTGGATTTTTACCACTCTGCCACTTGGGAAGTCCTTAGTCCTGCTTTACATTTTACTTATTAATCTCATGTATTATCCATCTCCTACCCTAGACTATAAGTGCCATGAGTAGGGATTCTGTTTGTTTTGTTTGCTTTTACATGCTTGGTGCTCACGACAGTGCCTGGATCCAGGGGATAACAGTAACTGATTTCTGAAGGAGTGACTTTGTCACACAATAGTGTTTAAGTTCCTTGGGTCCACATCTTATTTGTTTGTGCCCAGCACAGCGCGCAGCAATTTGACTTTTAACCCATGTTTGGTGGATAAATGAATGACTGTTGATGTACCTTTCTGAGGGCTCTCAACTTACTGAACATAGAAACATGTAATAGTTGTATTTTTTTCTTATTACTGATTTTAAATGATCTCTGCTGTACTGCCCTTAAAAACATCTTGGCAAATTTCATTTTGTTCTTGTCAGTTTGATCATTGGGTCTGTCTTATTTGAGCACCTACAATAGTTCATTTGTAAACTTCATTCTTAAGCTTTATCTAAAGCTTTTCTCCTCCCCTTTCTCTGACACTGTCTATCTGCTGATCTGATGACTGAGCATATGTGGGCTGTCTTACATATTCTTTCTTCTTTTCTCTTTCCTTTGGAACTTTCTTCTTGACTCTCATCAGGCCCTGGACTCCCGCCTGTTGCAGAAACTCGGCAGGAAGGGCATGGAGGCTCCACTCCCCTGATGGGTGACAGATTCGTGACTGACAGCGCTGTCACTCAGGCTTTCCTGTGTAGGTTCATCTCCTTCTGGCCTTGATAAAAAAAGCAGATTCTGATTCAGGAAGTTGAGGGTGCGCTCTGAGACTCTGCATTGCTAGGAACTCCCTGGTGATGCTCATACTGCCTATCAGAAGGTCACGTGTAATAGAAAGGCATAGTGCAGTCTTCGGCTCCTCCTGACCTAGCCTGTTTCTGTCTAATGTTGGAAGCCGCTGTTGGTGTGGTGGTCTCTGCATAGGGGCAATTGGTGGCTTTTAGGGGTCACAGCTTAGCTTCTTTTTGGCCCCTTTGTTGCTGCCAGGAGGAAAAGTGCTGAACTCTCCTCCAGTGGGATCCTGCCCCACTGCCAATCTATGGGCACTTTCTTTTGGGGGCAAGGAATGAAAGGGGGTGATTGTGCATCCCTCTAAGGGCCCTTGGGAGGTGGGATTGGGTAGGGCTCACCCCATCGTCCTCTTCAGCATGTTAGAACTGTCCCATCAGACCTTGCCGATGTAGCTTTCTGGGATCTCTTAACATGAGAACTGATGTTAAGTGACCCTTCCTTCATCCCCGGACTGGGGAGGAGACTGTGGAGGCTAACGTGCCACAGGCCACTCCTCTGAGAATGCACCATCTCCACCCTGAGGATGGTATCACCAAGCCTGGCTCCTGTGCTGAGCTGCATGTGGACCCGTGGGCTCTGCAGCCCAGTGTGGATCCAGCTAGGACATGATGTCCCTTTCTGCAGCCACCCTGCTGTCCTTCAGGACTTTTCTCAGGGCTTCCCTCCCTTGCCTTCAGGAAGGAAAACTTCCCCACTGGAAAATGGAGGTATAGCCAGACACATGACCTCAAAACCATGGGTGATGACCTCGTCTTTCTTTCTTACAGGACTTGGCAAGACCCCATTCTGTGAACTTTGGGGCCCTTCCTTCTCTCCTTGTTTTTCTGTGACTTCAGCCTAGACTCAAAATTTCAGGAGGTAAGGAGCCAGGGATGAGTAGGAATGATGGTCCATCCTCCTTGGTCCCTGCCCCAGGGATGAAGCAAAAACTGAGCACCACTCCCCACTCCACCCCTTCACATGTTGATCTTTTCCTCTTGTCTCTCCACACCAGAGATGTGAGTTCTACCCTTCTTTCTCCAACTCAGTCTCAACTGACCAGGACCACTCCTTGTTCTGGCCCATATTCACATCTAAACCACCACTCCCACCATCCCATATTCATCATCTCTCTATGACCTCCAGTCAGGCTCCCTATCTGCAGTCTCACTCTCAAAATCTGGCACAGGTCAAGACCATTTATATCTTGTTCTCCAACCTTAGTGAAAGTGAAAGTCACTCGGTCGTGTCCAACTCTGCAACGCCATGGACTCTAGCCTGTCAGGCTTCTCTGTTCTTGGGACTCTCCAGGTAAGAATACTGGAGTGGGTTGCCATTTCCTTCTTCAGGGGATCTTCCCAACTCAGGGATCAAACTCAGGTCTCCCACATTGTAGGCAGATCCTTTACCATTTGAGCCACTTATACTTTACCCCAATCTAAAATCAAGCCTAGATCTGCTTGTAGGGCTATGCACATCCTAATCCACCTTCTCTCCCTTTGAGGCCTCCGTGATACTCCATTGACAGAAGGCTCTGCACACACACAAAATGTAATAAATAGATGAATTTTTTAAATTATGATGGGTTTTGGTGGTGGTGGTGAAAGTGAAAGTGAAATCGCTTAGTCGTGTCTGACTCTTTGAGACCCCATGGACTGCAGCCTACCAGGTTCCTCCCTCCATGGGATTCTCCAGGCAAGAGTCCTGGAGTGGGCTGCCATTTCCTTCTCCAGGGTGGTGGTAGGGCTGACCCTAAATGCTCGAAGTTCTACGAACTTGAAATAAGGAAATATGAAGTGCCATTTACCCTCATCCTGATTTAAGACTTAAATGCAGGTTTGGGATGATGGGAAAAACCCCATTTCATATCCTGGTACAGTTGAATGAATGAACTGCAGCAACCCAAGTCTCACTCTTGTTTCTCCTCCTTTCCTGGGAGTGAGTCAGTAGATAGAGGTTTTATAGGGAGGAAGGTAGGGTAAAAATGAAGATGAGAGGCTTGAGAGTTTAGGGTAATCTGTTAATAAGATGTGTAATGTGGTAGAGAAAGCACAGATTTTAGGTCAGAAATACTTGCAGTCCTGTCATCTGAAAGCTCTGTAACTGTGGGCAGTTAATAAACTTCCTTGACCTTGTTTCCTTAGCTGATAAATGGGGGAAATAATGCTAATTTCTGTGGTGGTTAAATTATATAAATATTAAATTAAATGCTCATATACATAATAATCTCAGACCTATAGTGAATGTTTAGTAAAAGGTAGACATTTGGCTTCCCTGGTGGTCCATTGGTTAAGATTCCAGAGGGAATTTTATTTCTGTTGTAGGAGGCGTGGGTTCAACCCCTGGTCAGGAAAGTTCTACATGCAGTGCAGCCAAAAAAGAAAAGAGGTAGATATTCAATGAACTGTGGTATTACTATCTTCACCTTTCTTTTTATGATTTTAAAGATTTATTTTATCCCCAAAATCTAAGTGTCCTTTGGACACAATGCATTGAAGAGGGTTTTTTCCCCTGAAAACAGTAATAAGTTCTATAATAGATGGCAAGTGATAAATTGGAGAGTGGAATGTTATTAAATGAAAATCACTATTTAGTTAAATAAAACTGAAATGTTACCAGTGTTAAGCTTAGCATTATTTATTACTTTAGATGATGCTAACAACAAACTCTTATAAATGAACCTGAAAATTTGTTACTTAAATGAGGTGAATTTCATATTTTTTGAGATCTTAGGCATTATGCTTAAATTTTGAAAATTGAAACCAAACTGACTTCTAAAAGTTCATACTATCCATATTTTTTAGGGCCAATGAACAGTATCATACCATTTGAATTAACAGTAACATTATAAAAACATTCTAGAGGCTATTTCAGATGAAGAGACTTGGCAGTTTGCTAAGGAAACTTCCTTCAACAGCCATAGCTTAATCATAATCCTAATTGTTACCCTGTTTTATTGTTGATGCAATATTTTGACTTTTTTTGATACAGTAAAAAGTCTTGGACAGATATGTAGTATTTTCCATTTGCAGGGTAATAAAAGATTACAAATATTACATTGTTAATCTTTATACACTCATGAGAGAATTATTGTGAAATCCAAAATTTAATTTCAATTCTTGACAAGATATCTTGATGTTACAAGTGAGTTGCACTTGTAACTTGTAATCAAAATAAGCATACACAGCTGTGAAGATAAATTTTTTAAAATAATTTTGCAAAAATGTTCCTTCAGCGGTGGTCTTACCATATCATGGCTGCAATAGTAAAAATAATTGTTATGCATTGAGTAAAACTATATAGTAGTTACTGTATCAGGCATTTTAAATGTACTTAGCCATTTAACCAACAAAGGTCCATCTAGTCAAAACTATGGTTTCTCCAGTAGTCATGTATGGATGTGAGAGTTGGACTATAAAGAAAGCTGAGCATCAAAGAATTGATGCTTTTGAACTGTGGTGTTGGAGAAGNTAACCAGGTGAAAGGTCACGATGATGCAAAGACCTTGGTCCCTCAGCTGCAGAATCTGTAGAGGGAGACAGAGCACAGAGGCAGAGAGGGGAAATATTGTTCACACCTCACAAGCTCCCTGCTCTTGGGCAGGGGGCGAATTTGGTGTTTCCAACTCGAACCTGTGAAAGCAGGACGGGAGTGCCGGCAGCTGGTAGACAGACTGGCCCATCACTTGCTCAGAGGCAGGATGATCAGATTTACATCATACGCAGGCGTGGTTACTAGGCAACTGATTAAATAAACGAGCTGGTCCTACAAGCAAGCTCTCAATTAATTAACTTAACCATTTTCATTTCAGCTGTTTTCTTTCCTTCTCCACCTCAACTTGCTTTGAGATACTGAAACGTGAGAGGCATGGCGGAGGCCGAGGATCCATGTTGCCTTCCACGGGAAATTCGAATTTCTCTTAGTGTTTCCCACGCATGGACTGGGAGAACCTGATCAGCAGGTAATTAGCCTTTTAAGCAAATAAGAAATCACACATGAAAAGGTCTAGAAGAATGCTGGGCATGTATTTATTCACAATCTGTCATTCTCCCTAATCATGCTAGTCACTGGGATGAACAAGATGCAAAATTTACACTGCAGGAAATCATTTCAGGAGATTGTTTCCATGTAATCTAACAGGGAAGAATGAATCTGACTTCATGTTGAATCTTCCTTTTAGTTTAACCTTTGTATGCTATTGCTTTTGCTGCAAGAATGTTGCTGATAGCCTGAAACATGCAGAATAGCCAATTCACAAGGCTCAGAGTGTAACATTTTNTGCAGTGCAGCCAAAAAAGAAAAGAGGTAGATATTCAATGAACTGTGGTATTACTATCTTCACCTTTCTTTTTATGATTTTAAAGATTTATTTTATCCCCAAAATCTAAGTGTCCTTTGGACACAATGCATTGAAGAGGGTTTTTTCCCCTGAAAACAGTAATAAGTTCTATAATAGATGGCAAGTGATAAATTGGAGAGTGGAATGTTATTAAATGAAAATCACTATTTAGTTAAATAAAACTGAAATGTTACCAGTGTTAAGCTTAGCATTATTTATTACTTTAGATGATGCTAACAACAAACTCTTATAAATGAACCTGAAAATTTGTTACTTAAATGAGGTGAATTTCATATTTTTTGAGATCTTAGGCATTATGCTTAAATTTTGAAAATTGAAACCAAACTGACTTCTAAAAGTTCATACTATCCATATTTTTTAGGGCCAATGAACAGTATCATACCATTTGAATTAACAGTAACATTATAAAAACATTCTAGAGGCTATTTCAGATGAAGAGACTTGGCAGTTTGCTAAGGAAACTTCCTTCAACAGCCATAGCTTAATCATAATCCTAATTGTTACCCTGTTTTATTGTTGATGCAATATTTTGACTTTTTTTGATACAGTAAAAAGTCTTGGACAGATATGTAGTATTTTCCATTTGCAGGGTAATAAAAGATTACAAATATTACATTGTTAATCTTTATACACTCATGAGAGAATTATTGTGAAATCCAAAATTTAATTTCAATTCTTGACAAGATATCTTGATGTTACAAGTGAGTTGCACTTGTAACTTGTAATCAAAATAAGCATACACAGCTGTGAAGATAAATTTTTTAAAATAATTTTGCAAAAATGTTCCTTCAGCGGTGGTCTTACCATATCATGGCTGCAATAGTAAAAATAATTGTTATGCATTGAGTAAAACTATATAGTAGTTACTGTATCAGGCATTTTAAATGTACTTAGCCATTTAACCAACAAAGGTCCATCTAGTCAAAACTATGGTTTCTCCAGTAGTCATGTATGGATGTGAGAGTTGGACTATAAAGAAAGCTGAGCATCAAAGAATTGATGCTTTTGAACTGTGGTGTTGGAGAAGACTCTTGAGAGTCCTTTGGACTGCAAGGAGATTCACCTAGTCCATCCTAAAGGAGATCAGTCCTGAATATTCATTGGAAGGACTGATGTTGAAGCTGAAACTCTAATACTTTGGCCAATTGATATGAAGAAGTGACTCTGTGGAAAAGACCCTGATGCTTGGAAAGATTGGAGGCAGGAGGAGAAGGGGACAACAGAGGATGAGATGGTTGGATGGCATCACTGACTCAATGGAGTCAGTCAACGTTTGAGTAAACTCCGGGAGTTGGTGATGGACAGGGAGGCCTGGCGTGCTTCGGTCCATGGGATTGCAAAGAGTCAGACATGACTGAATAACTGAACTGAACTGAGTCATTTAACCTTCAAAATATATACAGTAAGTAACATCTCTTTTCCCATTTTACAGATAAGGAAACTGAGGCTTTACAAGTTTAAGTGACTTGACCAAAGTCACACAACTTGTAAGCATCAAAACCAGGATTCATGCCCCTAAAGGCTATTTCCAGTAACAAATGAAAAATGTAGGTTCTATCTCCTACCCTAGCAACTAAACATTTGTTGCTAAACATCTGTTACTAAATCCTTGTAACTAACCATCTGTAAGTTGGATAGAGAATGAAAAGCAGTGCTAGAAGAAAGATCCGATCTGCATCCTCAACTTACAGTGGCAGAGTGACTTGACCCAACCCAGACAACTGCTTGTTGGTAAAGCTCTGATTGGAACCCCGAAACCCTGCTTTGTTTGGTGTTCTTTTCCACTCCGTTTCCTTAGACAAAACAAGTTAGCAGCGTGAGTAGATCCATTACAGGACATAGTCCTCTCTCCTTAAGTGAGCTGAGGCTATGAGAGTTCTCTGGCGATTACTTCCCTCATATTACTTTAGGAATGTCTTATGTAATGTGTCCTCTTGAAAGTTGTCTGTAAGTCACGAAATGAAGTTGGATGGAGTCTTAAAATTCCATTAGACCCACTAATTCATTCTTGGATAAGGAAATCCTATCCCAGTGAGATGAATAGGTTCCTCTAAGGTCACACACTACCAGTAGTACCAAAATCTCCCTCACTCTACCACATTGCTTTAAGCATTTGTATTGAGATATAGAGAAAAAATAAAAGAAGAAAAGAGAATTTTAGAGTCCTAGGGAATTTTGCTCCTAAAAGCTTTTATTATGAATGGTTTTGTACAGTGGAAAATCCTTCTATGAAGAGAATAATTCTTTCCATTTATATCGACTGTATCTTTTATATTTTTCTTATTTTAAGTTTATTGAATTCTTTGTATCCTTCAACTTTTGTCCACAGATATGTGGATCATTAGACTCAATTATTCATACAAATTTAAATTTAAATCTAGATTGTCCATATCTTTCTTCTAAATCTTGGGTATGTGAACCTATGATAATTCCCGTGGCTTAGAAGAGTCATGAATTGAGTGGAAATTTGGCTCCAAGTTTTGCCAGATGGTTTCTATGTTGATGAGCATTACATATTACCAACATGAAAAAGAGCTTAAACCAACGAGCCCACTCCTTCAGAGTCTAACTTTGTTTGTTCTCCTCTGTTGGCAGGAAACTAGAAAGAAACTATATTTTGTATGTGCAAAGCTAGCCAGACATTGTGAGCATGTGGTAACATGAGCCTTATCTCTTAGACCATTGCCAAAGATTGGAATAAGCAAGAAAGGGACGCCGATCACAATCATTACAGTGATTGTGAATTCATTGCAAATACAGTTGTATGAGAACTTAGACCTTCTGCCAACTTATCTGTTGCAGCAAGTAGCAGCTCTTCTTGATCATGTCTGAACACAGCAATGCCCAGCTACAGGAAAATATGGAGAAAAACTCTGAATTGATTTAATAGAAGAATTAGAAAGTGATCATTCACATTGCCAAATCATCTTTCATTTTGTTAAAATTATGGTAATTACTTTCCTAATAAGCTCTTCAGGGCTGCTGATATATAATTTTTAGAAAATGAAAACCATGACTCACATTCAAATATAAGATGAATGCATGTCAAAGATTTAATTCACTCACTTATTAATGAAGGAATTGGGAAGATGTCAAGACTCTTTCAAATAGCATTTGAGGACCTAAATTCTTACAGGCAATTTAATAAAAGAACATTAGGATAAGATTGCTGGAATAGATACTCCCCAAATACCCTATAGGGCAATAATCATAATCTTTGGGATTATCTATTCCACAAGAAAAAAAACAACATTGTTTGTATCTACTGGACAAAAATCTATACGTTTCTTGGTAAAATCGCTAAGCCTACGATCTTTAATTATTTTAGTAAATAGTAAATGAAACATGACATCCTCTAGATATCCCTGGGTGGACCTTCAACCAAAATGATCCTGACAAGATTTACCATCTACTCTTCCCCCTTTTTCCAGTGTTCACTATTTTTCCTTACAAAGATATCTAATTTTTAAAATTAATTACATATTTTTAGTAATATTGACATGGGGAAGACTAGAAATCTCTTCAAGAAAATTATAGATATCAGAGGAACATTTCATGTAAGGATGGGCACAGTAAAGGACAAATGGTAAGGACCTAACTGAAGCAGAAGACATTAAGAAGAGGTGGCAAGAATATATAGAAAAATGATACGAGAAATGATCTAGAACTATTCCTTAATGACCTAGATAACCACAATGTGGCCTCAGGACTGGAAAATGTCAGTTTTCATTCCAATTCCAAAGAAGGGCAATGCCAAAAAATGTTCAAACTACTGTGCAATTGCACCCATTTTACATGCTAGCAAGGTTATTCTCAAAATCCTTCAAGCTAGGCTTAAGCAGTGCATGAACCAAGAACTTCCAGATGTACAGGCTGGTTTCAAAGAGGTAGAGGAACCAGAGATCAAACTGCCAACATTTGTTGGGTCTTGGAGAAAGCGAGGGAGTTCCAGAAAAACATCTACCTCTGTTTCATTGATTACACCAAAGCCTTTGACTGTGTGGTTCACAACAAACTGTGGGAAATTCTTAAGGAGATGGGAGTACCAGATCACCTTACCTGACTCCTGAGAAACCTGTATGTGGGTAAAGAATCAACAGTTAGAATTGGACATGGAACAATGGACTGGTTCCAAACTGGAAAAAGAGTACAGCAAGCCTGTATTTTTCCCCTTGCTCATTTAACTTATATGCAGAGTACATCACGAGAATGATGAATCACAAGCTGGAATCAAGATTGTTGGGAAAAATATCAGCAACCTCAGATATTCAGATAAGGTACCATTCTAAAAAGAGCCTCTTGATGAGAGTGAAAGAGGAGAATGAAAAGGCTCTGAAACTCAACATTCAAAAAGCTAAGATCATGGTATCTGGTCCCATCATTTCATGGCAAATAGATGGGGAAAAATTGGAAACCATGACAGACTTTATTTTCTTGGGCTCCCAAATCACTGTGGGCAGTGACTGCAGCCACGAAATTTAAAAGATGCTTGATCCTTGGAAGAAAAGGAATGACAAAACTAGAGAGGATATTAAAAAGCCGAGGGGTCACTTTGCCAACCAAGGTCTGTATAGTCAAAGCTATGGTTTTTACAGTAGTCATGTACGGATTTAAGAGTTGGACCATAAGCAAGGCTAAGCATTGAAGAATTGATGCTTTTGAATTGTGCTGGAAGAGACTCTTGAAAGTCCCCTGGACAACAAGGAGATCAAGCCACTCGGTCCTAAAGGAAATCAACTGAATATTCATTGGAAGGAAAAGGAATTCAAATTATTACAAAAAAATAAAAGTTGTGTGTAGTAGAATGGAAAGTACTTAGAGGAAGCTTCGAGATGGGACACCATAGTCTGCAAGCCCCCTTTGATCTACTGCTGGCTGTGCTGTGGTAGTGCTTAGTTGCTCAGCCGTGCCTGACTCTTTGCAACCCCATGGACTAGCCCGCCAGGCTCCTCTGTCCATGGGATTCTCCAGGCAAGAGTACCGGAGTGGGTTGCCATGCCCTCCTCCGGGGGATCTTCTACTACTATTTGTCAAACACCTGCTATGTGCCAGGTGTGTCGCATTAGGTATTTTATTAGCACAGTGTCTAATTCTCAGGTAGTGATCCTAAAAATAACTCTGTTATGACACTAGATGACTTACTTGGGATTACACAGCTACTGAATATGAATCAGGGTCTAAATTCTCAAGTAGTGGGCTCCAAAGCTTGTGCTCTGTGGAGGTTACTCTATACTCTGCCACTTCTCACCATGTTACTATGAAAATAAGGATCCTAAAATTTTACACATTTAATTTTAACCACAAATATGGACTCTCAATCCTTGCCTCTGTATGAAACCTACAACTGATATTTAATGGAGATTGACTGATTGCTAGTCAGCGTTCAAGTGCTTTGCCCTGGTTGTCTTATTCAATTATCCCAACAGCCCCATGAGGGTGATTATAAAGCACCCTTACTTTACAGTTTAAGACTAAACACAGTGATATTTAATTAAATCCTCATTTGCTCTAATTCTAAAACCTCCAAGTGACTTGTGGCATGGTGTAGCTGTAAAATAGACTCTCTTTCCCTCTCTGAGTGTATAATCTGGAGATACAGTGTAAATATAAGAAAATATTGACGTTTGTAAAATGAGGCAAGTACTGAGCAGAAACATAGATTAGACAGAGATGTAAATCATGTCCATTAGTAGCTTTCCTAAAGCATTGTGAACATTTAGAGAAAAATGTATCAGTGGTAACTTTTAACTTTTGGAAAATCATGAGCTTGCTTTATTATGATGGTACAAACACTAATTTGGTAATTTGGACTTTCTTACTCCTGGCCCTTGATTTAGAAAGTGGAGTTATATACCCTGATATTCTTTCTTTATTTTTCTTTATTTCAAAAAATCTCTAGGTAAGAGAGTTCTTGGTAGGACACAAGACTTGAGAAGAACAAATTTGTCATTATCTGTACTTTGTTTTATTTTTATTGTAGCTAATAGTCCCAAATGACTTTCATAGGATTAATTTATTAGAATTCCCTTTTTTACATCTTGTCAGAAGAAAATGTTGGAACTGATGGGTAGAGATATGTGGACACATGGTATTTTCGGAAGCTGAGTACATCTAATTTTAAATGTATGGGGTTTGAATGAATGCACATGTTAGTTTGTCTGACCTTTCTAACTCATTAACTGCAATTTACATATTTATTGGCATGAGAATTTTACTGGATGGATATGTGTAGAATCCCAGAGTCACGAGGGATCTTTTGAGATCATCATGTCCAAATTCTCCTTCAATGAAGATATCTGTTTCACAACACCCTTGCTGTATAATTGTTTCATCATAAGGAATTGATTATACCTCTTTGGGCTTTTAATGATTCACTGTCTATTAGTTTCTTAGGCTGCCATAACAAATTACCACAAACTTGGTGGCTTAAAACAGCAGAAATTTATTGTCTCACAATTCTGGAGGTTACAAGTCTAGAATCAAGGTATTGGAAAAGCTATACTCCCTCCAAAACCTTTAGGGAAGGATCCTCCTTAGTTTCTCTGAACTTCCCGTAGCCCCAGATGTTTCTTAGTTTGTGGCAGCATAACTCCAATCTCTGCCTGTCTGTAGCTCTCTCTTCACACAACTGTCTTCCCCTCTTATTATTATTCCCCCTCCAGCCATATTGGATCAAAGTCCCACCCTAATGATCTCATCTTAATTTTGTTACATGTGCAGAGACCTTACTTCCAAATAGGTTTAGGACTTCAGTGTATTTTTGGTGGGGTACTTGGGGGAGAAGTCATAATTCCATTCACAACACACAGTATACCCAAAAGAGCTAACTGAGTACTCTGGCTATGTCCCATTATTGTGCTTCTGTTCTTGGCTTTTTGGCCACGAATCCTTCATAGCTTTTCAATCCTAAACTATCACCTGTCATTATTTCCTTGTGACCCCCTACCTGCTGACCGAGTACCACAGGGAGATTCCAGATTCAGATCAGACTTACCCTGAAAGAGTCTTAAATCAGTCATTCCAGGAAGCTTATTCTACCTTTGGGTAGAAAAAGTTGTTTAGAGTTCTTTTTTTATATTTGGTATAAAACTCCCACCTTTGGTCCTAATTCTTTTTTTTTTTCTGTAGTAATGAAAGGTTGATGCTGAGCCATGAAAGATACCAGGATTCTTGGCCTCCAGAGGAGAGGAATTCAATCAATAAATCAATAAAATCAAAATTTTATTAAAGTATAAAAGAGATAGAGAAAGCTTCAGACATAGACATCAGAAGGAGGCAGAAAGAATTCCCCTCTGCTAGTCTTTAACAGGAAGTTATATACCTACTAGCAGGCTGCTAATTAGAGAAAGGAAATGTCAACATCTGTTGGATCATTGAAAAGCAAGAGAGTTCCAGAAAAATATCTACTTCTACTTTACTGACTATGCCAAAGCCTTTGACTGTGTGGATCACAACACAATATGGAAAATTCTTAAAGAGATAGGAATACCAGACCACCTTACCTGCCTCCTGAGAAATCTGAATGCAGGTCAAGAAGCAGCAGTTACTGGACATGGAACAACAGACTGGTTCCAAATTGGGAAAGGAGTACGTCAAGGCTGTATATTGTCACTCTGCTTATTTAAATTGTATGCAGAGTACATCATGCAGAATGCTGGACTGGATGAAGCACAAGCTGGAATCAAGACTGTCGGGAGAAATATCAATAACCTCATATATGCGAATGACACCACCCTTATGGCAGAAAGCAGAGAAGAACTAAAGAGCCTCTTGATGAAAGTGAAAGAGGAGAGTGAAAAAGTTGGCTTAAAACTCAACATTCAGAAAAGTAAGATCATGGCATCCGGTCCCATCACTTCATGGCAAATAGATGGGGAAACAGTGGCTGACTTTAATTTTCTGGGCTCCAAAATCACTATAGATGGTGACTGCAGCCTGAAATTAAATGACACTGGCTTCTTGGAAGAAAAGCTATGACCAAGCTAGACAGCATATTAAAAAGCAGAGACATTACTTTGCCAACAAGGTCTGTCTAGTCAAAGGTATGATTTTTCCAGTAGTCATGTATGGATGTGAGAGCTGAACTATAAAGAAAGCCGAGCACCAAAGAATAGATGCTTTTGAACTTTGGTGTTAGAGAAGACTCTTGAGAGTTCTTTGGACTGCAAGGAGATCCAGCCAGTCAATCCTGAAGGGAATCAGTCCTGAATATTCATTGGAAGGACTGATGCTGATGCTGAAATGCCAATACTTTGGCCACCTGATGCAAGGAGCTGACTCATTGGAAAAGACCCCGATGCTGGGAAAGATTGAAGGCAGGAGGAGAAGGGGATGACAGATGGTTGGATGACATCACTGACTCAATGGATATGAGTTAGAGTAAGCTCTGAGAATTGGTGATGGACAGGGAAGCCTGGTGTGCTGCAGTCCATGGGGTCTCAAACAGTCAGACACGACTGAGCAACTGAACTGAATGTCTCCAAACTCAGAGAGTGGCACCAGGCCCCTCACCCACAACATGAATTTTGAGATAACATTGGCATAAGGTGAGTCATCCCGGGCCATAAAACAATTGACATGAATCTTGAAGAAAGGCAGGTTTCCAAGCAAATACATAGTCTCATTAACATAGCTTAAGAATTTGCATAAGTAAAACATACTGGTTTGTCGGTTCTGAATCTTAGGCAAACCAACTTGAAGAAAGACAGAGTCTAAGGTAAATAAGTAGTTCATTAAAATAGCATACGAAATACATTTCCGTAAGAAAAACACGTTGGTTAGCTCAAGGTTTGAGAAAAGTTAAATTCAGGTGGAACCAGGTGTCGTCATGGCACAGAATTTTAAAAGAAACCTCCTTTTAATTTTGTATAGAGAAGGGAAAAAAAATCTGACACTTGTAGTGTGTTTCCTGCTGCCACTTAAGAGAAAGATAAAAAACCTCTTGACACTTGCAGCCTATTTCCTCCTTTGGAGACCCCTAGGCTTTCTGCCTGTTACCCTCTCAGTAACACACAAAATAATACATCTATTTGTAAAAATAGTTTACAGCCATATTTTACAATGAGAAGTCTGCTTCCTGGAAGAGGGCCTTCACATGATGATGCTGGCACGCTGATCTCAGACTATGAGCCTCTGGAACTGTGAATGGTAGATTTCTGATGTCTATTTTAAAAAATCATATTTCTATATCATTATATCACTATAATTTACAGAGAGACTTTATATTTTCACATTAAATCTGAACAAGAATTTCATAGAAATTAACAAAATGAATTGCCCATGGTCACACAACCTTTGAATGGCAAAACTTGGATTCCCTTGAAAGTCATCTGACTCCAGGGCTGAGTTCAGTTGCTCAGTAATGTCCAACTCTTTGTGACCCCATGGACTGCAGCACACCAGGCTTCCCTGTCCATCAGCAACTCCTGGAGCTTGCTCAAACTCATGTATCGAGTCGGGGATGCCATCCAACCATCTCATCCTCTATTGTCCCCTTCTCCTCCTGCCTTCAATCTTTCCCAGCATTAGGGTCTTTTCCAGTGAGTCAGTTCTTCACATCAGTTGGTCAAAGTATTGGAGCTTTGGCTTCAGCATAAGATTCAGTCTTTCCAATAAATATTCAGGACTGTTTTCCTTTAATATGCACTGGTTGGATCTCCTTGCAGTCCAAGGGACTCTCAAGAGTCTTCTCCAACACCACAGTTCAAAAGGATCAATTCTTTGATGCTCAGCTTTCTCTATGGTCCAACACTCACATCCATACATGACTACTGGGAAAGCCATAGCTTAGACTATACGGACCTTTCTAGCAAAGTGATGTCTTTGTTTTTTAATATGCTGTCTAGGTTAGTCATAGCTTTTCTTCCAAGAAGCAAACATCTTTTAATTTCATGGCTACAGTCACCATCTGCAGTGATTTTGGAGCCCAAGAAAATAAAGTCTCTCATTGTTTCCATTGTTTTCTCATCTGTTTGCCATGGAGTGATGGGACCAGATGCCATGTTCTTAGTTTTTTTAATGCTGAGTGTTAAGCCAGCTTTGGCACTCTCCTCTTTCACCTTCATCAAGAGGCTCTTCGCTTTCTGCCATAAGGAAAGAAAGGCATATCTGCAGGTTATTGATATTTCTCCTGACAGTCTTGATTCCAGCTTGTGTTTCATCCAGCCTGGCTTTCCTTATATTTTGCTTTAATTATTGTAGTCCTCTTCCTTATGATGCTCCTTTAAATATTTGACCAAACAATTACATATCCTACTTTCTAGTAATCCCATTCTTACTTATATTCCTAAAATCAGCCTTCGTAAAAAAAAAATTCCAGGAGATGTATAAGAATGTTCTTGGCAAAACTAATCACAATAACCTGAAATAACCTTACAGCCTCATTGACAGTAGAATGGATGATCAACTTCATATATTCATTCAATGTAATATTATTTAGCCACAGGACTGGAAAAGGTCAGTTTTCATTCCAATCCCAAAGAAAAGCAATGCCAAAGAAGGCTCAAACTACCGAACAATTGCACTCATCTCACACACTAGTAAAGTAATGCTTAAAATTATCCAAGCCAGGCATCAGGAAGTTCACATGTGAACTGTGAACTTCCACATGTACAAGCTGGTTTTAGAAAAGGCAGAGGAACCAGAGATCAAATTGCCAACATCTGCTGGATCATCAAAAGAAGAAGAGAGTTCCAGAAAAACATCTAGTTCTGCTTTATTGACTATGCCAAAGCCTTTGACTGTGTGGATCACAATAAACTGGAAAATTCTGAGACAGATGGGAATACCAGACCACCTGACCTGCCTCTTGCGAAATCTCTATGTAGGTCAGGAAGCAATAGTTAGAACTGGACTGGTTCCAAATAGGAAAAGGAGTGCGAAAGGCTGTATATTGTAACCCTGCTTATTTAACTTTTATGCAGAGTACATCATGAGAAATGCTGGATTGGAAGAAACACAAGCTGGAATCAAGATTGCCGGGAGAAATATCAATAACCTCAGATATGCAGATGACACCACCCTTATGGCAGAAAGTGAAGAGGAGCTACAAAGCCTCTTGATGAAAGTGAAAGAGGAGAGTGAAAAAGTTGGCTTAAAGCTCAACATTCAGAAAACTAGATCATGGCATCTGGTCCCATCACTTCATGGGAAATAGATGGGGAAACAGTGNCTTAAGCACCACAATTCAAAAGCATTAATTCTTTGGTGCTCAGCCTTCTTTATGGTCCAACTCTCACATCTGTACCTGACTACTGGAAAAACCATAGCTTTGACTATATGGACCTCAGTCAGCCAAGTGATGTCTCTGCTTTTTAATATGCTATCTATGTTTGTTATAGCTTTTTTTCCTAGGAGTAAGCATCTTTTAATTTTGTGGCTGCAGTCACCATCTGCAGTGACCAGCATTAACTAAATATTACTTCATACTTCATTGATATTTACTAGATTTTTGCTGAATGCTTCTTGTTTACTTCAGGATCCCATCCAGATACCAAATTGCACATTAGACTTCTCTAGTCTATGACAAGAATTCTAGGGGGGATTCTTGGAAGGAAGATGACAAATGCTAATCTCATCTCATTAAGAAAACATGCTACCAACACGACTTATCATTGTTGATGTTAATGAACCTTGACCACCTGGTGGACTTAATGTTGACCAGGTTTCTACTCTGTATTTTCCCCCTTTCTTTACTGTATTTTTGAGGAGCAAGTTACTTTGTTGAAGGAGTGAGTATTTATCTTCCATCTCCTTGAGGGTGGTGGTTCTATATATATTATTTGGAATTCTTCTGCATAGTAGAAGAACCCCTTGTTTGCTTTTTTATCCAGTTATTTATTTGTATCCTTATGGACTCAAGAATAGTTTTATACTTTGGGTTGTAATTTGGTATTATGTTTTGCTGCTCAAATTGTTTCAGTTTAGACACTAGGAGTTCTTTCAGTTGGCTTCTGTGTCCTTTGACATAAACTATTATTGTGTGTGTGTACCTTTTTCATTTTGTTTTGCATTTCCTTCATTTATGACCCAATAAGATACTCTAAGCTCATCTTGTATATTTTCTGTTCCAGCCTTATAATCAGCCATTTCTCTGAGGAGCCCTGGTTCCTCTTATTGGAAATTTCCATTAGAAACCAAGATTTGGGGGACTTCCTTGGTGGTGCAGTGGTTAAAAAGCTCCCTGCTTCCAAAGCAGGGGACGCAGGTTCAATCCCTGATTGGGGAACTAAGATCCCACATGCATGCTCTGTGGCCAAAAAGAAAGAAAGGAACCAAGATCTGGGCACAAAGTTTGCCCATTGCTATTGGAGTATCATTGTCTGTAGGCCCTCTCAGCTGACTGAGCAAGGAAATACATATGTGTATATTAGCCTGCCTATAAAAATGTGTGCAGAATTGCTTCAGTAGTATCTGACTCTTTGCAATCCCATGGACCTGCCAGGTTCCTCTGTCCATGGGATTGTCCAGGCAAGAATACTGGAGTGGGTTGCCATACCCTCCTCCAGGGGATCTTTCCAACCCACGGATCAAATTCACATCCCTTATATCTCCTGCATTGACAGGTGGGTCCTTTATTACTAGAGCTACCTGGAAAGGCTGCCTGCATATATACACATCTCTATAAGTATTTTCATATGTATTTATTTGTATCTGTATCAAGTTAAACTGACTTATTTTCTCGTCTCTCACCACAGTATCCCCATAACCTTCTTTTTAATTAAAAAGGAAAACATTTAATTTAAAACTGATTGTAGGGTGAAAATTAAAAGGAAAAAAAGAAGATTTATTTTTATCATATATTCCCTTATTTCTTCAAAGGAACCTGGAATTATTTATTATATTTTGATTAACGTGGTTTGAATAGTGCTAAAGTGTCAGGAAGCAACAGTTAGAACTGGACATGGACCAACAGACTGGTTCCAAATAGGAAAAGGAGTACGTCAAGGCTGTATATTGTCACCCTGCTTATTTAACTTCTATGCAGAGTACATCATGAGAAATGCTGGGCTGGAAGAAGCACAAGCTGGAATCAAGATTGCCGGGAGAAATATCAATAACCTCAGATATGCAGATGACACCACCCTTATGGCAGAAAGTGAAGAGGAGCTAAAAAGCCTCTTGATGAAAGTGAAAGAGGAGAGTGAAAAAGTTGGCTTAAAGCTCAACATTCAGAAAACGAAGATCATGGCATCTGGTCCCATCACTTCATGGGAAATAGATGGGGAAACAGTGGAAACAGTGTCAGACTTTATTTTTGGGGGCTCCAAAATCACTGCAGATGGTGACTGCAGCCATGAAATTAAAAGACGCTTACTCCTTGGAAGAAAAGTTATGACCAACCTAGATAGTATATTCAAAAGCAGAGACATTACTTTGCCGACTAAGGTCCGTCTAGTCAAGGCTATGGTTTTTCCAGTGGTCATGTATGGATGTGAGAGTTGGACTGTGAAGAAGGCTGAGTGCCGAAGAATTGATGCTTTTGAACTGTGGTGTTGGAGAAGACTCTTGAGAGTCCCTTGGACTGCAAGGAGATCCAACCAGTCCATTCTGAAGGAGATGAGCCCTGGGATTTCTTTGGAAGGAATGATGCTAAAGCTGGAACTCCAATACTTTGGCCACCTCATGCGAAGATTTGACTCATTGGAAAAGACTCTGATGCTGGGAGGGATTGGGAACAGGAGGAGAAGGGAACGACAGAGAATGACATGGCTGGATGGCATCACTGACTCAATGGATGCGAGTCTGAGTGAACTCCAGGAGTTGGTGATGGATAGGGAGGCCTGGCGTGCTGCGATTCATGAGGTCGCAAAGAGTCGGACACGACTGAGCAACTGAACTGAAAGTGTTTTTTTTTTTTAAATAAAGGCAGAAAGCCTAGATCCAAGTGCTTATTATTGAAGCCAATACCTTTCCCTTTTATGAATTGATAGAGAAAAAATATGTTTAGAGGGATGTGACCAGCTGTAGTTCTTCCGAAAACAGAACAAGAAGAAAAAGGCTTAACTTATGTTAGAAGAAATGTAAGGAAAACATTCTGATCAAGAGAGTTACTGAAAGATAGGAAGTTAGAGTGTCTTCCTCTGAAGTTAGGGCAGATTTCCAGCTGTCTAAAATAGTAGGTGGTTTCTGATTTTCAAAGCTCTCTTCCCTCTCTGAATTCTGGGACTCTTTATATATATAATCAAAACCTTAGCCTAGGGAAAACCCCTGTTTGAAAACATGGAAGGGAGGTCTGCAAAAAGAGAAAAAAAGTTTCATCCCTAAAAATAAATTGTAGTTAGACTAGAAGTGAAAACAGAAAATGGGTTATGTCTACCATCTGAGCTATACTCTAATACCTTTTCTTATTCTTTAGAATATTGGTCTTTCTCTTGTTGTTAATAGAAACTGGTCACAGACATTGATAGGTGTTTCTAATAAACAGATGAGTAGCTTAATAAAATATTCACAGCTTCACACTATTCCCTTTTCTTGGAGCTGCTTTTTTTTTCCCCAAAAAAAACTACATCCTACTATATTGTCATCACTTTTACAACTCTGACTACCTATCTGGAGTTAAATAAAGATAGCTTCATGTAAGCAAGATGATTTAAATACATAATTTGACCTTAGATACATAATTTTCTTTGCAGAACATTTATTTTTCCTAGAAATGTCAGGTTCAAGCTAATAATGAAATTATTTTGCATGATGATGATGAAGTATATTGGAAAGAGTCCTAAAGACTTGGGTTTAACTCCTAGATGTACCATGTTCTACCAATGTGATCTTGGGCAAACTGCTTTCCATTCTTAGTTTAGTTTGTGCATCTTTGAAATCATTATAGAAATATCTTATAAGATCATTGTGACTATTGAATGTTTTTATTTCACTTATGTTACAAGAACATGGTTAAAATATCCCTTAGATGGCAATTGTTATTATTGTTGTCATCATTATTAACCATTATGAACTCAGCAATTCATTAAAGAAACATTATTGAATTCCTACACCGTGTTGAGCACAATGTGTTTATGAAGATGACCCCAATATAGCCCTTCAGTTCAGTTCAGTCGCTCAGTCATGTCTGACTCTTTGTGACCTGATGGACTGCAGCACACCAGGCCTCCCTGTCTATCACTAACTCCAAGTTTACTCAAACTCATGTCCATTGAGTCGGTGATGCCATCCAACCATCTCATCCTCTGTTGTCCCCTTCTCCTCCCACCTTCAAGCCCTTATTCTCAAGGAATTCATGGAATCATGGGAAAAATATAAAATTAGTTTGAATCGATACATAATGAGGGAGGAAGCTCAGAACTAGTCTTAAGGGCAGGAAAAGCTCATTATATACATATAATAATAAGCATCCAAAGACTGCTTCATGGATAATGGACAAGGCAAAAGAAATTAAGATTGTAGTATCTTTTTTTTCTCTGAAAAGGTCAATAAAGTATTTTTTATTATATTACTAATAAAACTTTGAAAACTTATACTATAAGGTAATTACTTCAAAATGTGATTATTAAAATTTTCAATTTTACTGTAAAATAATAGGAAAAATGTGGACTGAAGGCAAAAGGAGGAGAGTAAACATGAAGAGAAGAATGAGAACCAGATAGAGAACCAGGCCAGATGATCTAACCCCTTTGTGTGAATTTCATCTTTAATTTCCTCTTCTGTGAAATGGGGGTCATTATGTTAAACATCTCATAGTTTTGGAATGAGAACTGAAGGAGGTTAACTGTATTCATACATAAAAAGTACTTAAATACTCAATAAAAATTAGCTAATACAGCTAGTGAGGTAGAAAAGTGATAATTATGGGTCCAAAATATACTTCCAAGCCCTACTTCAAAATTTTATGAGACCTTGGACAAGTCACTCTCTGGGACTCAGTTTTCTTTCTGTAAAATGAATACCCTGGAGTATAAACATACTCTCTAAAATCTTTTCTGGCGTTTGAATTGAGATAAAGGAGCAGAGACTGAGTGTGTGACTATTGCCCTGGCTTTATGGGGACAGCAGCTTTCTGTGAGAGGGGATGAAGGTTTGAAAGGACATCTGGAGAGAGGTCACTGGGAATAAATTTTAATTTCTTCCATTTTTTTCTTTTCCCAGAAAGGGAAGCTGAGACATTCTTGGTTCAAGCCTCTCTCCTCCATTAAGTGTTCAGTTAAGCTTTCAAAAGTTCTCCCCAAGCAGTCTGATGACAGCTTGTAGGTCTCTTGGTGTATTTTAGGGGCAGTGGTGGATAGCTGAGGTCCTTATGAAGAGCTCACCATTGAAATGCATACCAGAATCCTGAGTCCCAGAGAACTAGGACAGAGGCTGGGCCAAAAGGGAGGCTCCCTTTGGACAAACCACCAGACACATGTTCCCTCTTCCTTAGGCAGCATACTTCCCATTCCGTAACAGACAACGGGTTTGGGCTTACGAAGGGCAGAGACTCAGTCCCAGCGCTGCTCCCTCTCCTGGCTGTGCCCCTGGCTGGCCACAAGCTTGGTGGCTTCATTAAAAATGTAAAAGGAGAATGTTTTATTCCGCAAGGCACGCCATGAAAGAGTTATGCTGTTCTTTCTTCTCTTGACATTTGTACCAAAGGAGAATAAGAGTGTAAACATCTGTTTTATATAAGCCAATTCCAGGCTTATAACTTGATTAGTATGAGAATATTTGATGTGATTAATTTTCCAGTTACAACACCATGGCTTTCCATCCTTTTATTGCCTTCTTAAGGGAGACGAGAAAAAAAATAATCTAACTTTATTCTTATTTTTTAAGTTTCATAGCGGTGCCAAGTATAACCACTATGGTCAAAGTACAAATGTACTTATGGTGCAAAAGTACTCTACTTTTAATTCATTGTATTGCAAAGAATAGCCCATTACTTACCCTGTAGAAATGTGCTAAAGTAAACATTAAATAATCCTGGGGTTCGTTACATGGAGAACTAGACGTTTGGGGGAAGATCATTGAGGATAATGTCAAACCATCTAGTGAGTTGCAGGAGGCAGTTTACAATAAGCGGTGTATAGACACGTTACTTTATAGCAGTTGTCTTGAGAACTCAGTCATTTAAGGCAATGTTTTCCTGAGCTAGGCTTTATTAGGCCTAGTGTGATAAATGCTTCCAATTAGGTAATCTCTTAAAATTCTTAGCCAGTGAGCAGAGTCTGATCTTCTCCAGAATAGGTAAAAGAATTCCAAGGGCGAAAACTGAATTGGAGAGATTTTAGTGTTGACTTTGCTATAAATATGCTAGACCACTTTTTAAAACACATTACCTGTTCATATTTCCATCCTAAAATATAGCAAAGATAAGAACCTTCGTAAAGAGGACTTCTGAGAGCAAATTTGGTGATTGTTAGCATGAAACATGAGAAGGCAATGGCAACTCACTCCAGTACTCTTGCCTGGAAAATCCCATGGGCAGAGGAGCCTGGTGGGCTGCAATCCATGGGGTCGCGAAGAGTCTGGCACGACTGAGTGACTTCACTTTCACGCATTGGAGAAGGTAATGGCAACCCACTCCAGTGTTCTTTCCTGGAGAATCCCAGGGACGGGGGAGCCTGGTGAGCTGCACAGAGTTGGACGCAACTGCAGTGACTTAGTAGCAGCAGCAGCATGAAACAGGAGATGTTCTGCAATCTACTCCACCTCACTCAAAATCCGCATTGTGTCTCCGTTTCCAGGAGGAGCTACTCCCTTCTGAACTCCCATCCTTTATCTCTAAGGATCTTCTAGGACTTCTTGGAGGTAATCTAGGATAGTATTTAGGGTTGACCAAGAAAGGATAGGTAGCAGCTACCATGGAACTTGCTTTTTCCTCTCATCCTGCTCTCTGTCCGTGGAAACTTTAAAGAATGTTTATGGCTTGCGCTTGTTTGGAATTACCTATGCAGATCTTTCATAAAAGGCAATGGGAAATTGCCAAATATTTTTGTTACTTTTAAAAAAAGTAAAACTGTCTGTATTTGCAAATAATGTAATCACATATGTAGAAAGTCCTTAGAATCTGTATGAAAAACCACATCTTATTAAACAGATAACAAATTAACAAATTCAGCAAGGTTGTGGTATACAAAGGCAATATATTAAAAGCAGTGGCATTTTTTAAACTTTTATATTAGAGTCTAGTTGATTTACAATGTTATGTTAGTTTTAAGTATACAGCAAAGTGATTCAGTTATACATACATATATATATATATATATATNGCCGAAGAATTGATGCTTTTGAACTGTGGTGTTGGAGAAGACTCTTGAGAGTCCCTTGGACTGCAAGGAGATCCAACCAGTCCATTCTGAAGGAGATCAACCCTGGGATTTCTTTGGAAGGAATGATGCTAAAGCTGAAACTCCAGTACTTTGGCCACCTCATGAGAAGAGTTGACTCATTGGAAAAGGCTCTGATGCTGGGAGGGATTGGGGGCAGGAGGAGAAGGGGATGACAGAGGATGAGATGGCTGGATGGCATCACGGACTCGATGGACGCGAGTCTGAGTGAACTCCGGGAGTTGGTGATGAACAGGGAGGCCTGGCGTGCTGCGATTCATGAGGTCACAAAGAGTTGGACACGACTGAGCGACTGAACTGAATTTTTATAGTAATTCTTCCTGAAACCCACTTGACTTCACATTCCAGGATATCCAGCTCTAGGTGAGGGACCACACCGTTGTGGTTATCTGGGTCATTTAGACTTTCTTGTGTAAGTCTTCTGTGTATTCTTGCCACCTCTTCTTAATCTCTTCTGCTTCAATTAGGTCCTTACCATTTCTGCCCTTTATTGTGTCCATCCTTACATGAAATGCTTCCTTCATATCTCCAGTTTTCTTGAAGAAATCTCTAGTATTTCCCATTCTGTTGCTTTCCTGTATTTCTCTGCATTGTTCATTTAAGAAGGCCTTAACTCTCCTTGCTGTTCTCTGGAACTCTGTATTCAGTTGGGTGTATCTTTCCTTTTGTCCTTTGTCCTTTGCCTTTTGCTTCTCTTCTTTCTTCTGCTATTGTAAAGCCTCCTCAGACAACCACTTTGCCTTCTTGGATTTCTTCTTCTTTAGGGTGATTTTGGTTGCTGCCTCCTGTACAATGTTATGAACCTCTGTCCATAGTTTTTCAGGCACTGTGTATACCAGATCTAATCCCTCGAGTTTATGCATCATCTCCACTGTATAATCCTAAGGGATTTGATTTAGGTCATACCTTAATGGCCTAGTGGTTTTTCCTACTTTATTCAATTTAAGCCTGAATTTTGCAATAAGGAGTTCATGAACTGAGCCACAGTCAGCTCTCAGTCTTGTTTTTGCTGACTGTATAGAGCTTCTCCCTCTTTGTCTGCAAAGAAAATATTCAATCTGATGTCAGTATTGACCATTTGGTGATGTCTATGTATAGAGTTGTCCTTTGAATTGCTGGAAGGAGGGGTTTGCTACGACCAGCATGTTCTCTTAACAAAACCCCTATAGCTTTTGCCCCGCTTCATTTTGTACTCCAAGGCCAAACTTATCTGTTACTCCAGGTATCTCTTGACTGCCTAGTTTTGCATTTCAATCCCCTATGAAGAAAAGGATATCTTTTTTCTTTTTTGATGTCAGTTCTAGAAGGTGTTGTAGGTCTTCATAAAACCAGTCAACTTCATCTTTTATGGCATCGGTGATTGGGGCATAGACTTGGATTACTGTAATGTTGAATGGCTTGCCTTGGAAATGAACTGAGATCATTCTCTCATTTTTGAGGCTGCGCCTAAATACTGCATTTCAGATTCTTTAGTCGACTATGAGGACTACTTTATTTCTTCTAAGGGAATCTTTCCCACAATAGTAGATATATTTTATACATAGCAGTGTGTGTATGTTAATCTCAGACTCCTAATGTATCAAGTTTCCCCTTGTCTTATCCATTGCTGTTATACCAGTTCATAATTTGGAGCCTGAGGCAGCAATGCAAAGCAGTGAAGGGCAGGAGCTTGGGAATCAGCTTGCCTGTGTCCAAATCCTGGTTCTGCTCCTCACCAACCATGACCTTAAGGCAAATTGCAGAAACTGGCCAAGTCTCAGTTTTGTTGGATGAAGGATGTTGTTAATATTATTACTGCAGCCTAAGTTTACTTCCCTTATTCCATTTCTCACTCATTGTCTGATTTTGCTGAAGTATAACTAATATTTTGCTTTTTTGCTCTTTAGTTTGAATTCCTTCAGTGTCTTTTCATGCCTTCAGGATATAACACAAGCTCCAGCCAACTTCATGCAGGTGTGAGCTGACAGCATCTTGCCTCTAGCGTCTCCTGTGCCTCTCTTGTCTCTGTCCTGGGCTTTCCTATTGATGCCTTGGAGCAGGATGCCAAGGAAATCAGATCAGCACACATATTTGTAGGACCCCAAATTGTGGGGGTTTTGGCCTGATGGGATCAGTCTTTGACCAGTGAGGATGGTTGCTGATGGCTAGCTAGTTTCCTCTGTTACTTCTTTCACTTCCCTTGCTCCTTCACAGCGTTAAGGGGCTAACATAAGGGTTTTCAGTCTGTCCTATAGGACCCAGTAGCCAGTAGCTGAAAGCAGAGGGCAACTTGAGAGTGTACTTTTACACTGGCTCTCCTTCTCTTCTGCATCATTCCGTCTACCCCTCATGCCTGCGCCCTGGCATCACATCCTAGACCTTCATTTCAGGCTCTGCTTTCCGGGAACTTCAGCTAAGACCAATAGAGAATGTTACAGCTCGAACAAATTTTAGAAATTGTTTAGTATGACCTGCTTGTGAGTGACAGAACAGAAAACAATTAGTGGTTGAAGTCACTTGATTCATAGACTAGTGTTCCTTCAGCCTCACAGAGTGTTTTTAATAATACAAGTGTGAAAAAAGGCTCTATATTACCATTTATTATTATCGTTATTTCTGAGAAATACTCTGTTATTTCCAAGAAATATATCTTGTTATTTCTGGGCGATACTCTGACTTAAGCATCACCGTCTTTTTTGCACCACCCTTCCTTCTTCCGTCCTGGGCCACGTTCTCTTCCTAACCCAATCACTTTCTCCCATTATATATTCTTGGTTTTCTTAGCTGACTGCCTGCCAACATCTACTTTCAGGGAGTCGTTTATTTTAAAGTGTAAATAACATTTCTGTACAGGGCTACTTGGTCCCTAGAGATCTGCATTTGAAAAAAGAGTTCAAATTTTATTGAAAAGCAGTGGGAGAACCATGTATGTCTCCCCCATGTTGCAAATCATAGTCATCAGTTATATGAGACTGGAGTGGAGAGATGCACTGGGATTACAGAAGTTAATGTGTTTTTACACTAAATATCCCTGTTTCTTTATCACCTGTTTTCCCCATCATGGTAAAACTTAAACGTGTTCTTAAGTGTTACCACCCACTTCGATTTCAGGATGCTAGTGAAGCTACAAAAGATCGTCTATAAACAAATAAAAATGCCTCCTTAGTTATCCATCTCTTCCAAAGCATTGTGTCCCCAATGCATATACATATAGCTTCAAACTTGCAATGCTGTAACTTCAAATATAATGGTAATAATACTACTAAACTTTATTGAGTACTTGCTGCGTTGCCAGGCATTGGGCTAAGTGCATCATACGCATACTTTTCATTTTGCTCTCAGGCAAAGAAGGACAATGATCCCAGAGAGATGGGAAACAAATCCTATAACTGTCCCAGTTCACCATCTTCAGAGAATTTCCAGGCCATTGTGTGCGGAGGTGGAATCAAGATGGAGCGGGGAGGAGAGTCCTCCTTGTATATTCAGCTAAGGGCTGACCAGCAATGTGCATGTGAGGGAAAAACCACTTGAAAGAGTAAAGTTGACAGTGCCCATGCTCACACAGGGATGCAGATAGCTCTGTCCCTACCTGCCAGACTAGAAAACTTCATGCAGCAAAGTGCACTGGGTGGAGTATTCAGGAGAGTCTTTTCTCAGCAATATGGAATAATTCATTCTCCACTGAATAGTGCTTTAGTCTGAATGACAAATTTTAAACTTTAAAATTTTAAAACACTTTAGTCTGTCCCAGAATAGAGTTCAAGAATATTTATAAAAATACACAAATATCTAGTATAAATTCATAATATAAAGGTTAAATTCATATGTCTGACATTCAATCAGAAAATGTGAGACCTGAAAGGAAGCAAGAAGATACAACCTATTCTAAGGAGAAACACTGATTAATTGAAACTGATGTAGAGCTGATACAGATATCAGAATTACCAGTCAAGGACATAAAAAGTTATTAAAACTGTATTCCAAATATTCACACACTTAAAATGAGACATGGAAGACACACACACACACACACACACACACACACACACACACACACACACACGATTCTGACTGAGCAACTGAACTGAACTGATATATAGGATTCATAGAGAACTTCCAGAAATAAAAACTGCAGCGTCTGAGGCATAAAGTACATTGGATGAGACAACTGGCAGAATAAACAGTAAGGAGAACTAGATTAGTGAACTTTAAGAAACAGCCTGAAAACTAGCAAAAATTGAAACATAACAAGAAAAGAAAATAGTTAATTTAAACTGAAGAGACCATCAGTGAACTAGATAACAATTTCATGGCCTCATATATGTTAATTGTTTCATATAAAAAGACAAAATATATATGATAGAAATTTCTCACTGGAAATAGTGCAAGAAAAACGACAGTGGGTAACACCTTTAAGGTGCCAAAAGGAAAATGAAAACCTACCAACCTAGAATCCTCTATCCAGCTAAATAAATAAAAACAACCCACAGACATAAACGAAACAAACCCCCAAACTGTCAAAAACAAAGGTGAAACAAATAATTTTTTGAACACACAAAGTGAAATAATTCATCACCGGCAGAACGTCACTACGGGAACCAGTAAAGCAAACGCTTCACGCGGAAGGAAAATGATACCAGATGAAAACCTGGATTTACACAAAGATGAACAGCACCAGAAATGGCGACTACATGAGTAAATATGTTCATTTGTAAATTATTTAAATATTTTAGAAAGATAATTGACTACTTTAAAAGTTACATTAATATAGTGTTGGGTTTAAAATATTGTAAAATAAAATGGATGAAAATAGCAAAAAAGATTGGGAGGAAATTAATGGGAGTATATTATTTTGAGGTTCTTTTACTGTATGTGATGTGGTATGTAACTATATGGAACTTCCCTGGTGGCGCAGATGGTAAAACGTCTGCCTACAATGCTGGAGACCCGGGTTCGATCCCTGGGTCTGGAAGATCCCCTGCAGAAGGAAATGGCAACCCACTCTAGTACTCTTGGCTGGAAAATCCCATGGATGGAGGAGTCTCATAGGCTACAGTCCATGGGGTCGCAGAGAGTCGGACAGGACTGAGCGACTTCACTTTCACTTTCTTTACTGTATGTGACGTGGTATAGCATTTCGTGAAGGAAGATGGTGATGTATATTTAAACACTGTTGTTATTTAGTTTCTCAGTCCTGCCCGACTCTTTTGCGATTCCACGGACTGTAGCCCCTCCACTCCTTTGTCCATGGAATTTCCCACCACCAGGCTCCTTTGTCCGTGGGAATTTCCAGGCAAAAATACTGGAGTGGGTTGCCAAGTCTTTCTCCAGGGGATCTTCCCAACCCAGGAATTGAACCCATGTCTCCTGTTTGCAGGCAGATTCTTTACTACTGAGTCACCGGGAAGCCCAATTATAAACACTATGTGCTTAGTCACTCAGTCCTGTCTGACTCTTTGTGGCCCCAGGGACTGTAGCCCTCCACGCTCCTCTGTCCATGGGGTTCTCCAGGCAAGAATACTGGAATGGGTTGCCAAATCCTCCTCCAGGATAAACACTATAGCAACCATTAAAATAGTTACAGCTAATAAGCTAGCAATAGATAAAATGGAATCATAAAAAACATTCAATCAACCCAAAAGAAGGCAGAAAAATGGGAAAAAAGAAACAAAGAACAGAAGAACATATGAAAAACAAATAGCAAGATGATAGATTTCAACCCAACCATGTCCATAATCACACTGAATGGAAAGAGTATGAGCTCTAAAGAGCTCAATAAAAGGCTGAGATTGTTTGCATAAAAAAAGCAAGACCCAACGTTAAGGTGATTACAGGAAACACATTTTAATATACACAAATAAGTTAAAAGTGATAGGATGGGAAGTTATATATCATGCTAAAACACTAATCAAAACTGGAGTGCTATATTAATATTAGACAAAGCATATTCCACAGTAAATAATATTACCAGGGATAATGAATGTAACTTCACAATGATAAACATATCAATTAATCAAGCTGACATAATAATCCTAAGTATTTATGCATATAATTACAGGCTTCAAAATCCATGAAGCAAAACCTCATAAAAGGACCAGAAGAAATTGACAAATCCACAATTAAGTCAGATTTTGATTCTGCTTGTTCTGTTAGGAAGGCAGAAATCAGTAAGAACACAGAAGATTCAAACAACACTATCAAACTAATTGACATTGATGGAGAATTCCCACCAAACATTTTTTTCAAGTGTACATGAAACAATTTCCAAGATAGATCACTGAATCCTTATTAGGTCGCTTCTATCATTATTTCCATTTACAGCTGAACCAACAAAGGCATGAAGAGGTAGGTAACTTCTGAAGATACATCGTAATTAAGGGTCACAGCTGGGCATTGCACCCAGATTATCTGACCTAGAAGTCTTAATCAGCAAGCTCTACCACCTCCCCTAAACACCTGGAACAGCTCAGGTCTCAGTGAAGTCTCTAAGACTTAGAATGCAATCCCCTTAAGGTAAACAAAGGACTAGGTTACTCAAATAGCATTTTCTAAATACTACTTAGAGAGGAAATACTTTCCTCCTTTCTTCTCATATTCTCACTCAGCCCAAATGGCTAGGCTGCTTCCTTTAAATGACATGACTTATAGGTATCATAAACTCAGGTTTCAGAGTCGCTCGATCTGAAAGGGAAGACAGTTGCAGATTAAAGTCTAAGAGGCTCAGGGGAGCAGGCTCTTTCCTGAGGCTGCCTCAGTGTTGGATTGGTGGTCTAACACACATTCCAACTGGATCAAGATGCCTGCTGGCCCCTCTTTAAATGCCAGGATCCGGATAGCAGCTCCTTTGGCAGGACGTGAATACATTTTTATTAAAAAGAGGCAAAGAACCTTTAGCTTATGGTTGACTTTCTTTGTCCACCTTCTTATCTGTTACTGGTACCAAAATGTATGTAATAATGACAAGACGGAAAAACGCTGTACCGTTTTTCAGGGCGAGGTTTCCTCACTTATCAGCAAGAAAATGCCACAGATGGGAACACCTTTGTAACGGGTCTTTGGCTGAGGCTGGGCACACGAGTGTTCTATGGGAGGAAATATGAAATGATATTATTCTGCCTCACTATGCTGAGGGGAGGATTTATGTTGCTCGGCAAGCATGAATCTTGATAGTGAAATTTAACAAAAAATCAAATTTCTCCTTCAGACGGTGTCTCTCCGCCTCCCTGTGCCTCTGCCTCTCGCCCTCCCATCCGGTGCGCTGAGCCTCCATCCGGTACTCATCACACCCAGCTGCTTTGACTCCCACCACCTTTCCCACCTACACTCAGCGACTACCCAGGCCCCGCTGTCTGTCTCATTTCCCTCCACATCCCTTTTCCCTGTCCTCCTGTTTCTGGCCGGTCCAGCTCTCTCCTCCCTCCCTCCCCACCGAAGCCCCACAGTACCCGATATCAGAGTGATAATGTGGCTGCAGCCCAGCCGGGAAGACCGTTCCAGCTCCCCCTCCCGGCTGGGTGGAGGGCTGAGGACAGGAAGCTGGGCTGCGCAAGGGGGGTGGTCTGGGCTTCTTGGGGGCTGGCGGGGGGTATTATGAGAGAGGTGTCTGAAGCAGCGTTTTGCATCGTAGGAAAAAAAAAGGCAATCCCCTTTGTGCACTGGGTTAGCGCAGTGTCCCTCGGTTCGGGACCTCGCCACACATTCTTGCAAGCCATTGTTTACCCCGGGGTTTTGAGGGGAGGCGCCGCGCGGTTGGGCGCGGAGGGGACCCTGGGAGCGCTTCCCTGGTACTCAGTTGACCCGGGACTCGGTGCGGAGAAGTTGCCCTCCGGGAGGCGGGGTCCCAGAGCCAGGCGGAGGTGGGGGGCGTCCCCTCGACCAATCAGGAGGCGAGGCTGAGCCCTTCTTCCCCTCCCCGGCCCGCTCGCGGGCGGGCGGCGCGCAGTGGAAAGTTGGGAGCCGCGGCGGCTGGTCCGGGCGGAGAGCGGCGGCGGCGGCGGCGAGGGCAGCGGACTCTGCGCGGCGCCGCTGGCTCGGAGCAGTCCCCGGGGCATGGGCCAGGCGCGCCGCCCGCACTCAGCCACACGCCGCCCGGGCCGCGGGCACTCGGCCGTCCCGAAGGAGTCTGCGTCCGGACGAAGGCTGCCGCATCTTTGCCTGCCCAGCCCCGTGCAGGGGTTTCGGGTTCGGTGCTAGTCGCCATCTGATTCTCAGCTCCCAACTTTTGGCAAGTTCAAAGAGGTTTCTGAAGTCGAATAAATTGCCCCGAGAGGAAACCCGCTGCCTGCTGAGGAGGGCTCAGCAGAGTGCTTGGGCGCTCCAGGAAAAAAAAAAAAAGGACAATGATTTCCTGGGACATGATCCACATCATGTTCCTGCTCGCTCTTCTTTATCCTTCCCGAGCGCAGGATGCAATCCCCCAGTCCGAGGTCGAGGCAGAGGAAATTCCCGAGGGGGCCTCCACCTTGGCTTTTGTGTTTGATGTGACTGGTTCCATGTATGATGATCTAGTTCAGGTGATCGAGGGGGCTTCCAAAATTTTGGAGACGTCTTTGAAAAGACCTAAGAGACCTCTTTTCAACTTTGCTTTGGTGCCTTTCCACGACCCAGGTAAGGGAAATACTTGTTCTTTGCTATTCCTTATGATTGCGTTGTTTCTTGTGCCTCGAAATTGCGTTTCAGAACCATTTTAAATGTGTAGCTGAATACAGTTGTAACAAAGAATTGCTCGCCTACATCTGGGTTTGCTCCCTGATACCTGCTCATGTTTCAGCCATGGAGATGGCTTGTTTGGGGTGCTTGCACAGTGGTACCCAAACCTGGAAAGCGTGGAATTATGTGCTGCGATTCATGGGGTCGCAAAGAGTCGAACACGACTGAGCGACTGAACTGAACTGATGAAAACCAGACCAATGATATCAAAATTAGAGTTAATTAACTTTAAAAATTTGAAACTAAAGAATGTTTAAGGCAAAGTGGTACATTGGGTATTCAGCAGCAGTACTTTAACAGCTTGAGAGCATTCTCAAGATAACCCTTAAGTTAGGGGAAGAAAAACCTGTTGTGTGAGACACAGGGAAGCTTGTAAGCAATAATTACTAATGAACTGAAGAGATGAAAATAAGCCATTTATTTGTTAATTGAATCTACTGATCGTTGCACCAGATCATCATTAGTTCAGCTCACAGATGGAAATAAATGGGTCCTCCTCTCTTCCAGTAGAAATGCATGTGATTTGGTATGGCGGTGCTCTTTAAAGGTAGTTGAAGTACAATCACTTTATTTTTTTGGCCTAAAGCCATGGGTTTCAGCTGCTGCACAGTAATTTGATCCTCTTTACTTTTTTCAGTTTCTCTTTAAAGTGGCACCTTTCTGTGAGGCTCATAGGAGCCCTCATTGTCAATGAGATGGTAGCATTGCCTGGGGAGCCCTGGGGCTGGCTGGCTAGCATCCACCTGAGTTTTATTAGCACAACTCACTGCCCAGTCGAAGAAATAAAGCAGTGGTTTCTTGAAGTCTTCCCCCACTGTTCTCTCACATTTTTATTGAAATTCTTTTTTCACTAGAAGGCTTTGACATAGCCACTTCACAATGAAAACTTGATATTGAGAATCTCAAATTCTTTCCTTGTGCTTTTGACAAGCATGTGAGAGTTCAAATTATTAACTTGGTTTTAAATAGGGCAGGTTTCAGCTATTAAAGAATTGGCAGGGGGAGGAGTTTAGAGGGGAAAAGAACTCTGGGATTTTTGTTTGTTCTTCAAATGATGAAAACAATAACCTGTCCTCCTCTGTGTTATACATATAACCTTAGTAAATTCAGTGTTGATTAAAAATAAAAATTTTAATATTTGAATAAAAAATGATCATTTACTGTGTTAGCTGTCTCAGTGAGACATCTCATGTGTTACAGTGTTTTAACTTGTTAAATGTTAAGAGCTGACTCATTGGAAAAGACCCTGATATTGGGAGGGACTGGGGGCAGGAGGAGAAGGGGACGACAGAGGATGAGATGGCTGGATGGTATCACTGACTCGATGGACATGAGTTTGAGTGAATTCCGGGAGTTGGTGATGGACAGGGAGGCCTGGTGTGCTGCGATTCATGGTGTCGCAAAGAGTCGGACACGATCGAGTGACTGAACTGCACTGAAGATGCCAGTTGTGATGCAGACCAAGACTTTGTAAGCTTGGAATAGGCTAAATATGTTTCTTCTATAGGAATGAATCTGACATTGGCAAAACGTAAAGTAAAAATTCTTTCCTGTGACACCACAGTTTGCTTTCCTCCAAAAAGCTTTTATGAAATGATGTTGCTGTAAAGAGAACTCAAAAAACTGCCTCAAGTCATAAATGGAAACTAGATCATCATGATATTTATTTTGATATGATAGGAAAAAAATTATTGGAATAAATTTTATTGTGATGTGCTCCCTTCCAATTGTTACTAAACAGGAAAATTTGTTGTAGTTGACTTTCCTTTATTTTGGCAATCACGATTCAAACTAGGGGAAACTTAGTATGCTAATAAAAAATGACTAATAAATTAGTTATTTTGCATTAAATAATAAGAGAAAATGATTAACTTAAATTGGCTCCATAAAATTAATTGTATATATAATTCAGCAAAAGCTATTCTAGTTTCATTGTGATTCAGTGTTTTTGAACTTAAAGATGAGAATAGAAATTAAAACATACTAATAACCTTCAGTTTACTAACTCACAATAATGGATTGTAATATTATCTTTGTATGTCATTTTCTGTTTGTGTGTGTGTACAATAATTAAGAGTTTTTGATTCCCTTGTACTTCTGGTTGGTTATCAACTTGGAATCACCAGTGGACAGAAAGGACCTTGAATGGAGATTTACTGGCTTACTGAGTGACATTGGAAAAGTCTGTTTACACTTTTGTATCCATTATCTCAGTTATAAAATGGCAGAATTGGATTTGAACATCTCTAAGATCACTTCCAACAGTAACGTTTTATGACTATTTTACACATGGTAGTTTTTCACAGTCCCTGATACAACTGACAAGCAAATGATGTGAGTAATTTAATATAATTATATTAATAACTTCGCTTATAGCTATTCAAAGTGCTTTGGCATCTGCAGTTGAATTTAGCTAGATGAAGTAATGAATAAGATTTGGGATATAGTCTCAGGCATTTGACAGAGACCTTAAGGCCTTCACATGATTGCTTTGGGCCTCTGCATGATAGTGGGGGGCAAGCTGTATGTTTTGAGGTGGGGGTAAAAATGAGAATACATGGAAGTGTAGGTGGCTCAGACATTAAAGAATCTGCCTGCAGTGCAGGAGACCCAGGTTCAGTCCCTGGGTTGGGACGATCCTCTGGAGAAGGGAATGGCAGCCCGCTCTAGTATTCTTGCCTGGGAAATCCCATGAACTGAGAGGAGCCTGGCAGGCTACAGTCCATGCGGTTGCCAAGAGTTGGAATGACTGAGCAACTAACACTTTCACAGAGACATACAAGAGGAATAAGTCAACAAGTTGACAAGGTGGTATAAAATCACTCAGAAAAATGTAGGAAGCTAGTGTTAGAGGAGTAACAGTGTAACCCGTGGTAGGAAGTTCCACAGAGCACCGGGGTCATTGCAAGTCAAGACAACTTTTTGATGCTACCTCTGCTTAAGATGGGTTTTCCACTTTCATGATTGCATTTAATGTATTAATTTTTAATAGCTGTATTGACCTTACTATATAATCCCTCATTTAAAACATACAATTCTGTGATTTATAGTATATTCAGAGACTGTTGTTCAGTCACTAGGTTATGTCCAACTCTTTGCGACCTCATGAACTTAAGCACGCCAGGCTTTCCTGTCCTTCACTATCTCCCAGAGTTTGCTCAAACTCATGTCCATTGATTTAGTGATGCTTTCTAACTATCTCATCCTCTAGCGCCCCCTTCTCCTTTGCCTTCAATCTTTCCCAGCATCAGAGTGTTTTCCAATGAGTTGGCTCTTTGCATCAAGTGGCTAACATGAAGCTTGAGCTTTCCTTTAGGATTGACTGGTTTGAAGTTCTTGTAGTGCAAGCGAATCTCAAGAGTCTTCTCTAGCACCACAATTCAAAACCGTTGTTCTTTTGTTCTCAGCCTTCCTTCTGGTCCCAACTCTTATATCCATGACTACTGGAAAAACTGTAGTTTTGACTCTATGGACCTTTGTCAGCAAAGTGATGTCTTTGCTCTTTAATATGCTGTCTAGGTTTGTCATAGCTTTCCTTCCAAGGACCAAGCGTCTTTTAATTTCATAACTGCAGTCACTGTCAGCAGTGATATAGATATATGCATCCATACCTCGGACAAGTTGGAACATCTTCCTCACTTTAAAGAGACACCCTGTGCCTTTTTATTTATCTGTCCTCTCACCCCCGCCCCCTCCCCATACTATCATCCTCCCAGGCCTAAGCAGCTACTAATTTACTTTTTGTCTCTGTGGATTTTCCTATTTTAGACTTTCATATGAATGGAATCATATATTATCTTTTTTTGACTGACTTCTTTCACTTTAGCATAATGTTTTTAAGATTTATCCACATCATAGCACATATCAGTAATTCATTTTTATGGCCAAATAATCCATTTTATAGATAATGGTTTATATATAGTTTATTTATCTTTTAATTGATAATGGATATCTGAGTTGTTTCCACTTTTTGGCTAGTATGAATAATACTTCTATAACTATTTGTGGGCAATTTCCTGTGTGGACATATGTGATACTATGATTTGTAATATGAAATAAATATTTGGTCTTTGTCACCTTTTCTGGCATGCAGCCCTTAAAACTCTTGAAATTTCCTAATTGATGAGAACCATAAAGATATCTTCTGTCGTGTTAATGAGGTGACTTTTGGACTCCACTGAAGAATGAGGGCTTACTGCCAGGAGACTCATCCCTGCGATTAGAGGGTTGGAACTTTCAGTCCCACCCCTAACCTCTGGAGAATGTTCCATGTGTACTTGAAAAGAATGTATATTTTGCTATTTGGGGATGGAATGTTCTATACTAGTCTATTATGTCCATCTGGTCTACTGTGTCATTTAAGGCCAACTTTTTCTTATTGATTTTCTGTTTGGATGAGCTAGTCATTGATGCAAATAGTATGTTCCAGTCCTCTATTATTATTGTATTACTCAGTTTGCCCCTTGGTGTCTGTTAATGTTTTATATTTGGGTTTGTCTCTGTTGGGTGCATATTACAAGTATTATCCTTTTATTGGATTGTTCCTTTATAATTATGTAACATTCTTCTTTGTCTGATATTCTTATTGCTACTCCAACAATTCATTTTGTTTAGTCAGTTTGCATTTAGAGTAATTAGTCATAGGTTGTACTTACTGCCATTTTGTTAGTTGTTTTCTGGTTATTTTTCTTAGTTGTCCTCTGTTCCTTCTTTCCTTCTCTTGTTTTCTTCCCTTGTGATTTGATGACCTTTTTTTTTTTTTTTTTGGTCTGTGTGTGTGTTTGTATTTCCTTCTCTTTATTTTTGTGTATCGAGTATCAATTTAGTGTTTGTGATTGCCATGAGGTTTGTTTGTAACAACCTATGTAAATATAACAAGCAATTAGTCACTTAAGTTCAAGTACATTTTGAAAGCACTAAGTTTTTATTTCTCCATTCTCAACATTTTATACTTTTAGTGTCATATTCATATCTTTTTATTCTGTATATTGCTTGACTGATTATTTTAAATATCAATGATTTTTATTTTGTCTTTTGACCTTCATGCTAGTTTTATAGATGGTTGCTGCTGCTACTGCTAAGTCACTTCAGTCGTGTCTGACTCTGTGTGACCCCATAGATGGCAGCCCACCAGTCTCCCCTGTCCCTGGGATTCTCCAGGCAAGAACCCGGGAGTGGGTTGCCATTTCCTTCTCCAATGCATGAAAGTGAAAAGTGAAAGCGAAGTTGCTCAGTCGTGTCCGACTCTTCGTGACCCCATGGACTGCAGCTTACCAGGCTCCTCCATCCATGGGATTTTCCAGGCAAGAGTACCGGAGTGGGATGCCATTGCCTTCTCCATAGATGGTTGAACCTCTGCTCTATGTTTGCTTTTATCAGTGATTTTTTTTCCTTTAATAATTTGTTTTATTTTGCTTGGTTTGGTTTTTGTCTTTTCTAGTTAAAGAAGTCCATTTAATACTTTTTTGTAAGGCCAATTTAGTGGGAATGAAATTCTTTTAGCTTGTGCTTTTCTGGGAAACTCTTTATCTTTTCTTCAGTTATGATTGATAACCTTGCCAGGTACAGTATTCTTGATTGTAAGCTGTTTTTCTTCAGTGTATGTGTGTGTGTGTGTGTATATATATATATATATATATATATATAGTGCCGGTTTGTTCTGGCTTTTACAGTTTCTGCTGAAAAGTAACTGATGGTCTTACAGGGTTCCCTTGTATGTTGCTAGGTGCTTTTAAGATTCTTTTTTTTTTTAACATTTGGCATTTTAAGTGTAATATATCTTTATATGGATCTCTCTGGGAAAAGTAATAGAGTTTTGCCAAGAAAATACACTGGTCATAGCAAACAGTCTCTTCCAACAACACAAGAGAAAACTCTACACATGGACATCACCAGATGGTCAACACCGAAATCAGATTGATTATATTCTTTGCAGCCAAACATGGAGAAGCTCTATACAGTCAGCAAAAACAAGACCAGGAGCTGACTGTGGCTCAGATCATGAACTCCTTATTGCCAAATTCAGACTTAAATTGAAGAAAGTAGGGAAAACTGCTAGGCCATTCAGGTATGACCTAAATCAAATCCCTTATGATTATACAGTGGAAGTGAGAAATAGATTTAAGGGCCTAGATCTGATAGATAGAGTGCCTGATGAACTATGGAATGAGGTTCGTGACATTGTATGGGAGACAGGGATCAAGACCATCCCCATGGAAAATAAATGCAAAAATGCAAAATGGCTGTCTGGGGAGGCCTCACAAATAGCTGTGAAAAGAAGAGAAGCAAAAAGCAAAGGAGAAAAGGAAAAATATAAGCATCTGAATGCAGAGTTCCAAAGAATAGCAAGAAGAGATAAGAAAGCCTTCTTCAG